>WNNJ02003214.1:0-565784 GCA_012934845.2 Pomphorhynchus laevis
AATTATAAATTATTTAAAAATATTATTTAAAATATTTTTAAATATTTTAAATTATATTCATAATTTAAAATGGCATTTTGTATTTGAAAAATACAACTTTGTAATTGTAAATAATACATAAAGATTTTTATCAATAAACTTGAAAATTATATGATTTAAATTATAAATCATTCTGTTAAATGATTTCACTCATTTTTATAAATCAAATTAATTATCTACATCACAAATTACGACTACTTGCATTAAGTGTGCACACAAATATCAATTGAACTCACAAAATGTAAAGTCTAATATTACATTAGACGAATGTTTTCTTTTTAAAACACTGATCAGTAGCGTGAATATTATTATATATTGGCACATAAACACAAACTACTATAAGTAAATAATTGATTTAATATTAATACGATATTGGTATAGTTCTCTGCTGATCTATAAATATATTTCATTATATTTTGGTTAAAGTATATTTATGCTGTCAAATTAAGAAGAAAACGTTTATACACGTTAAACTTATCTTATCTATCTGGCAATAGATATGTAATAAATATATATAATATAAATATATTACATATTTATATTAATATGAATTATATTATAATATTATATGTATTATATTAATATTATATTTATAAATATATAAATATAATATAATATAAAATTAAATATTTATAATATAATATGATATAAAATTTAATATGTAGAGTATGAATAAATATAATTATTCATTTGTATAAATAAATGTGTACATTGATATATAATGGAATGTTTCCTGTGAATAATATTCCATTATATTTTGGTAAACGTATATTTATGAAGTCAAATTAAGAAGAAAACGTTGAATTTAATTTAAAAAATTAATTTAATTAATTAAATTTAATTTTTAAACTTATATATTTCTATATTCTGATCGGTAATAGACAATTGTAAAATATGCTATCAAAATGGGAACATATAATGAAAACAAATATCTTGTTTACTTCGGTAATTCAAGGATATAAATAGTTCATTTAAAATCTAGTTTGAAATAAATTGTTAGAAAAGTAACCATGATCTGTAGTAACAAAGATTTAAAAAATTCACAGAACAAGTCAAGCGATAAATAAAAATAAAATACATCATTATAATTTGACTACGAGATCTACAAAACAATTAGACGCTTAATTGAGATTGCATTTCTTAAATGCTGGTACTTTAACGCTGGTTAACGGCGTTGTCGTTTAAACATTTTTAAGGTTTTCGCCATTATAGGAGCAATTCTCGCTTAAAAGAATAACAAATAGTAAATAAATTAATGGCTGCAAATTACGTTTTACGGAAGTAACTGGTCTATTCGTCGTTTGCGCAGTGTTGTTGTAAACTTTACTTACTGCTGGATGTGCACCAGGCTTAACACTGGCAAACACAATTCGTTTTTCAGATAACTGTCGGGTATTTGTTGGATTATCAATCGGTATAAACGGCTTTGTAACTCTCCCTTAAATTTAACAATGTCATAAAGCTCTAATGACATTAAGACATTACCCTGTGAGCTTAGACTGTATTTGCTTGAAACCTTTTCTTGAAACATCTTTAATTTGTTTTCTTCTTCGCTTCGTAGTCGCTACAATTTAAGTATTAAAACGTTATTTATAAACTTAAAGAACCATAAAATCAAACCATAAAATCTTAACAACCTTTCAAACCATAAAATCTTAAGCTCTAAAAAAACTTAAATTAATTATAATTTGATAAAATTAAAAAAATATTAAGTTAAAATATAAATATGAAAGTAAAATATAATTTAAAATAATACGCCTTGTTTGAATATAAAGAATCTATCTTTGCTTCTATTGTTAAAAGCTGTAGAAAGCTTACAACATTTGGAAACTTATAAAATATATTTACAATTAACATATCAGAAACCAAATTATTAGTTTATACAGGGTTCAAGTATTTATTAAATCGATATAGAAAACTTCGTTTTAAATGTTCCGTATGCTCTCAAATAGGTATCTAAATTTTGTCGTAAAACCCCTCAGCTCAGATTTATTGTATTAAAATAAAATCAATGTGAGCAAATATTTATTTAATTAACTAAACTTGCATAAATTGATTTGTATTTGATCAAATTTACTAATCAATAAAGCAACAGGTAGCTAGCAAATATAAAGATTAAAATAATATTTAAGGAAAATTGAAAACATAACGTGTTTCACACTTTCATAACGCGATTTATTATTTTTAATTAATTTGTTATTGCATGCTAATTCAACCATCAAATTGATTATTAATTTTTGAAACAATAATTTGTTAATTAGCCTAAAAATATTTATAGTTTTTGTAAATATATTTAAATATATTATTTCTTTATTATTGCTGATTGATGAAACGTAATCAAAATAATAAAAGTAATATTGAAATGCCAAAAATATCATAGTTAATTATAAATTATTAATTAATTATTAATAATTTATAATAATGAATGAAAAAGCCTTTTGTGAACAAAAAGAAACGTATATCTTTGCTTCTATTGTTAAAAGCTGTAAAGAGCTAACCTTACAACATTTGAAAACTTATAAAATATATTTACAATTAACATATCAGAAACCAAATTAGTAGATTATACAGAATTCAAGTATTTAATAGCTCGATATAGAAAACTTCGTTTTAAATGTTCCGATGCTAAGGTAGGCGTCTAAACTTTTTCATATCCCACGTAATACCCATCAGCTCGGACGTAGTCAATATAACACAAAGTTCTTGAATAAAAGGCACATTAGATGCAAACTGACCAAAAATGCGTCGAAGATAAGAGTCCAATTTTAGTAGATCAACTACGCATATGTGTTGAGCCGCTGATTGAATAGAGATGAAGCGTCTATAATTGGTTGAATCCATATCTATAAAAGTCGGGTAGCCATAACTTAGAATGGTTCGAACAAGAAAGTATTGTAAAGAACGAAGATCATCGGGTTGGCATACTAAGAACATACATCGTATTAGTAAAAATATTCTTAGAAGACAATTGCGGATCGAAGTCTTAATATGTGGTTTCCACGACACCTTATCCGTAAGTGATAATTTGTCAATAAGTTAATATTAATAAATTGACATAAGTTAATATTTAGTAATATTAATAAAGTAATTATTAAGAATATATAAATGTTAATTCCTGGATAGTTTGATAAATGTATATCAAATAGTTTATGTTGTATAGGTATATCAAATGTATATAAATTAGTTTGATAATGTATATTAAAATTACGTAACTGTAAAATTAATTAATTATTTATAAATAAATTTTTTATCATCTGCCGTTTATAATCGGGATAACCGACATAGCGTAATATGAGTTATACCATATGGATAAAAATAATATGATATTTATGATAACAAATTTATATAATAATTTTCTTATTTAAATTAACAAAATTAATATTATATTATATAATACTGTAGTCATGTAAACAAATATTAAAACAATAGTTGCTTATATATTCCTATATTTGTATATAAAAATGTGTTACTTTTGAAATAACAAAATTAATATTATATTATAAAATATCAAAATCATTATAAACAAATATTATAACAATATTTATATATTTGTATATTTTAATATAAGAATTCGTTATTTCTTAAATAACAAAATTACTATTATACCATACAATATTTTATATCATTTTAGATTTTTAATGATGTTATCCAATAATTAAATACGGGTATGTTATATTCATGGTATAAAGAAGCATAGTTGAATATAAAGAAGCATATATCTTTGCTTCTATTGTTAATATAATTATAAAATAAACAAAACATAATAATGCTAAATCAAAATTTAATAATTAAATAATAAAATTAATAATTGTTTTTAGATTTTTTATAATTTAAATCAAGTTAAAATAAAAAAATTGAAATTTTAAATAAACGTCATTTTTATGAATTGATTAATAAATAACAGACGTTGTATCAAAATAAGAAATGAGTTTGTCGTTGTAAACTTTCATGCCAGCGATTTCTGTTGAGTAATAAGAATGGAAAGCGGATTGGAAAGAAAGGTACAGATTGGATGAAGAGAGATAAGCGTTGATCTGTATTAAGATGAGGCGTTCTAAGAGCTTAGAAAGAGTAGGGAGTAGTGAAATGGGGCGATAGCTAGATGGAAGGGAGGGGTCGAGCGATTGTGTCTTGAGGAGGGGACAAACGATTGTGGAATTCCAGTGTGAATGGAAGATACGACTGCGGATGGACGAGTTAAACAAGTTATGACCGAAAGGATAATATATCGGATACAGGCGACCGAAATGAGGCTATTAAGCGGTGTGGCCGGTCTTAGCCTTAGAGATAAGGTTAGGAATTCAATCATCCAGAATGAACTAAGAGTAAAGTCGCTGATTCTTCACATCGAAGTCAGTTGAGGTGGCAAGGACACGTTCTGAGAATGTCTAGGGATCGCATTCCTCGGACGGTTTTCCAGGACGAACTTTCTGGAAAGAGACCTTGAGGTAGACCCCGATACCGTGGAGAGATCACATCTCGAAACTGTCCGAAGACCGCCTTGGGCCTTATCTTTGTTAAAAGATGTAGGTAGCCAACCTTACAACATTTGAAAACTTATAAAATATATTTACAATTAACATATCAGAAACCAAATTAGTAGATTATACAGAGTTCAAGTATTTAATAGCTCGATATAGAAAACTTCGTTTTAAATGTTCCGTATGCTCAGGTAGACGTATAAACTTCGTAATATCACACGTAATACCCCTAAGCTCGGACGTATTCAATATACCGCAAATTTCCTGAATAAAAGGCACATTAGATGTAAACTGAACAAAAATGCGTCGAAGATAAGAGTCCAATTTTAGTAGATCTACTCCGCATATGAATTGAGCTGCTAATTAGAGGAAGCGTTTATATTGAACCCATATTTATGAAAGTTGGTTAGCCATAACTTAGAATAGTTCAAGCTGAGGAGAATGTTGGTTACCTTATTAATTAAATTCACCTTATTAATGAGGATAATAATGATTTTTGATACCGAATTGATAAATGTCGGTATTATATCATATTGGTACCAAATGTACTTTTTAATAGTGTTATTTGATAAAATAGAGAAAGGTCTTTATTCTAAAAAATATGAAATTTTATATTTCGATAGGTGCAGCGATTTCCTTCATAAATTAATAGATGTAAAAAACATGAATAATGTTTTACAGAATAGATAGTATTATAAAACTAAGCTTTTATAATAAACTTAGTCTATTCATTTCACATTTATTTCTCATTGATTTCTTCTGGATCATCTCACATTAATTTTTCATTGATTTCTTCTTGATCATTTCACATTAATTTCAAGAGAATCTCTTCTTGATCATTTCACATTAGTATTAATTACATACACAGCGCGAATATGAATTTCGTAAAAGAATTTAAGATATAAATTTGAAAAATAATTTTGACACGTTTTAAAATTTTCAATTTTACAATAGAAAAATGTTATAAATATAAAAATCGAAATAATTAAAATAGACAATTAATTAAACAGTAGGTCGTTCTTTACATGTACGAAACTATATCTCGCATTAAAGTCTAAAGTTGTCTCATTCATAAAGTATATTATATTTACTATTCTAACATAGAATTTTGAGTATTAAATATTGCCCACGAAATGTTTTACGAAATAAATCATATGCATAAATTGCTTAGCGCATAGTGACGATTTTAGTAATTTCAAGTAACTTAGCAAATATTGCATCTACACAAAATTATTAAAGATATATCATTATTAAAAATTGAACAAGAATAATTATTTAATTATTAATCAATTACAGTGAATTGTAAGAACATTATATAAATCAGATCACTTGATTGAGTAAATAAGTTTAATAAAGTATAAATAAATTAAAAAATGTAAATATCTTAATCTTAAAATATTTTTAAAATTAAAGATTTAAATAAATTCTATTAAATTGTTCGAAAAGAATAATGATTTTTGATATATTATTGAAAATTAAAGACCAAATCGGTATAACTAAACCAGTCAAACATTTATTCGGTTGATCTTAGCAATTTAAAAGTCAGATGTCAAAACGGGAATAATCAAATACAAATTGTATTGTATTGTGACACCACTTTTTGAAGACGAAAAATATTTCACATTACGATATACACGATATTAGAAATATCGGAATGTATCTTAAATACATTGTCTTACAAATGTCAAGACGACAGCTCTACACTAAAGATCATGATATCATTTAATCTGATCTTTAAAATGCGGCCTAATCACATTTGCATCGACATTTCTCCTTCCTATCGATACTGTATTGTGTGAAAATGGCAGAACGACATTCTCGCTAATTGCGAAGCATACCATATAATTAAAAAACCCGATAATTAAATATTACTAATTAAATAATTAATTATTAATTATTTAATTATAAATAATAAAATTCTAGTTAAATTAAAAAATAGTTCCATCACAACTATAAAATGACAAAATGGACTTATATCAAAGTAGGGAGAACATATTAAGATAATATCTTATCTAAGTTATTAAATTAAAATATACAACTCTGCAGAAATACTGAAGTTGTTTTATCGAAACGACATCATTCTTCTGCTAATTTTCAAGTTTAATGATTTTTTCTACTAAAAAATTATTTTATTAAATTAAAAAATTACATTGTTTTTCTGCTTATTTTACTGCACGTTTGAAGAATTTCTTTTAATTATCTTACCTAATAGAGTAGTTATATGTCGATTATTTCTTTATTCTAATACATCGTATGTTATTAGTTAAATTATAAAAATTGAATTTTTTATTTTAAATTTTAATTATAAATTCTAACGTTATTTAAATATAAATTGTTTAAAATCTTATATAATTATTTTTTATTTATAATTATTATTTTTTATTTATATATAGTATAAAATATTTTATGGTATTAACTTGTGGACTTTGTTTTCCCGGTAATATAACCTCTGTCATAAATACTGAAACTATGCATTATTGATAAGACAATTATTTTCTGCTAATTTTCAATCTGTTTGATAAATTATTATTTTTTCTTATAATGAAGAATTATAAATTATCAAAATATTATTAAAATATAAAATTCACTATATATAAATCAACAAAAAATATCATTAAAAATAAATTTAATCTCTTAAGCAAAAATGTTTATGGATAATTACTAAACAATATGCTTTGTATTAGAATATAATACTAGATAATCGAATTTCATTAGATGAATTACGTCATTCGTATGTATTTGTCCCTGCTGGTATATTGTGTCGATGGATAGGGCCGAAACCTGATAACATAGCAGTATCTCTAGATGATCACTAATCCTTATTCTGATACATCGTCTGTTATTTATCATTACATAAATAAACATTGTATAAAATCTTATATTATTGTCTATAAATTATAATTATTTATCTTTATTTTTTATTTATAGCATAAAATACGTAAACTGTTAGCTGATCTGAAAGATATATAATTTAATCAAATTAAAATCGTAAAAAATCTACCATAGCATATTTCATTTAGAGAGCACAATACAAAATGCTAAACTTTAAATAGAATATCCTAGGATCTCCATAACGATTTGACTAAGTAGAAAACCTGATCAATCAAACTGCCTTGGAGATCCTTCGATAGATGCTTTCATATATTTAGAATCGTAGATTCAAATCTAAGCCAGTATTTGCTTCCAAATTTCTAGATTTATATTCCTTGATGCCTAAGTGTTGAATACTCAGGCATCAGATATTATGCCTGAGTATTTGAAGCGGATACTGTCTAGGATTTGAATCTACAATGTTATATATAATATATTACATATTTAATATATATATTATATTAATTATATAATAAAAATATATAACTAATATATAAGTATATTATATATAATATATAAACGTAAATATTTACATAATATCTTAATATGAGCGCAGTTAGATAGCTATGCTTGACAAAATTTATGACTATTAATTTTATGTTTCTCGCGTAAAGTTCAACCAGCATTAATTGGAGGCGTAATCGCTTCTTTGTAATCACGTACCCACTGTACTATTTGATTTAAAACTTAATAAAATTTAAATTTTATTTTTAAAGTTTTATCAAATGATTACTTTTAATTGAGTAGGCTATAGATTGTCAACTTACCACAAAGAGTTCATACCAAGATTCCATATCGTTTGGTATTGCATTTTTATAAGTTTGTTTGCAGTGACGCTCCCATAGGCTATCAAAATCGTCTGCAAATTGCTATTAAACTATTGTTTTTGAAGTAAACATCGTTTTGGTGACTTACAGGATTCAGATCGTAGAGATATTCCAATTGGGGCACACTAGCGAATTCCAAAACTGGACGTAAAAGGTCAAATGCAACGTTACCCAAATGTTCGAGCTCTGTAAAGTAATGTTAGTCTATAATAATGAAATGACTAGTTTATAAAATACATGAAAATTTAGAGAATTAAGAATATATCGTTGTTAACCATAATATTTAATTTGTATTAAATTATTAAAATAATAATTTTAATTTAATTATATTTAATTTAATAAATTAAATTATTAAATTATTTAATTTAATAATAATTTTAATAATGATTTTAATTTGTAATATTTTACAAAATCAAATATTTACATTAATATGGTATCAAATTAAAAGAAAACTAAAATTTATTTATGAATGACTTGTGCCTCTTCAAAATGGCAATTCAAATTGTTAGAGAAATGGCTACTTATATGTAGCAATATATACGTCTCCATATTTAACTTGAATAGGATAATATATAGCTTAATATTAAACACAATCAGTTTACCGAATTTTGCTTATCCATTTATTGTTAATCTTTAGATGTAGGAAAAGGAAAATAAACATTTTCCTTTCCCATAAGTAAAAAAACATTTTCACTTCTTGCTTATCTTTCCTGTATGGCAAGGAAAAGAAAATTACAATTACAAAATAGGATTTTAAACATTTTGACAGCGATGGTTTCATATAAAAATCAGTATACTTTTGTTATTCAAAATTGAACGCAGTAGCTATCGATATATTAAATTATAATCGTATTTAAGGGGCCGAAACCTGATAACATAACAGTTCCTCCTGATGACCTCTAATCCTTATTCTGATACATAGTTTGTTATATATTAGAAAATTCATAAAAATTGATTTTTATTTTAAATTTCAAATTTAAATTTTAGCTTGATATAAATTATATAAAATCTTATAACAATTATTTATTATTAATTAATTTTTTATTATTTAACTATTTAACTTTTATTTTGCATTATTTTAAATTTGCAATATAAAATACGTAGATTCAGTTAGCTCTTTTGATAGTTAAATTATTACTGTAAAAGCCATAGTCGGATATCACAAAAGAATAGTGTAAAAGTCATAAATGTTAAAGAACGATTCTGCACTATAATAATATTTGATGAATTAATGCATCGAAATTAGTGCATTTGAAACAAATTCATCAATAATGAATGCAAACTAATAGAAAATAATAGAATAATTGATAAATAACAAACTTTAATTTATAAATAAATATAACGACGCCAAAACTTAGTAACATAATAGTTCCTCATGATGATCTCTAATCCTTATTCTTATACATCGTCTATTATTTATTAATCAATTCCTAAAAATTGACTTTTATTTTAAATATATATTTGATAAAATACTAATCGATTTGATAGATTTGATTGTTGTAGAGTTACCGAAACTTTTATCGAAGGAAATACGTTGCATGTATTTGGCTCGGCTGATATGCTGGGTCGAGGAATAAAAGCCGAAACCTGATAGCACAGCAGTTACCCTGATGACCTCTAATAATTATTTTATTATATCGTCAATTATTTATTAGTCAATTCATAAAAATTGACTTTTATGGATAAATAATAAATAATATACTTTATATTAGAATAAGATACTATATAATCAAATTTAATCAAAGGAAATACATCCTTAACAAATATTTGGCCCCGCAGCTATGTTAGGTAGAGGAGTTAGGGGCTGAAACCTGATAGCATAGCAGTTCTCCTGATGACCTCTAATTCTTATTCTGATACATAGTTTGTTATCTATTAGTCAATTCATAAAAATTGATTTTTATTTTAAATTTTAACTTTATATTTTAACTTGATATAAATTATATAAAATCTTATAACAATTATTTATTATTAATTAATTTGTTATTATTTAACTTTAATTTTGCATTATTTTTAATTTGCAATATAAAATACGTAGACTTAGTTTGCTTATTTAATTTGTAACTATTAATTGGACTTATAATTCTGTGTTATCATCGCATCTCAGGGTGGTGAATTATATAAAAGTGAAGAAAACAGATAAGTCCTTAGCACAACAATATGAAAAAGCTAAGGCAGTCAGAATTCTAAATATAAAAACGTCAAATAACGGTGATAATAGTATAAATTGCTTTGAGTGTCTAGGAAGGAAACGACACTAAAAACCAAAAAAACGCTTACTAGATATGTTTTCTCTCAAAGAATTAATGGTGAGATCTTGTAATGTTGGTATTTGCGTAACAACATCTCTTTTGCCATGGTACATTGAACTTCTAATTCGTTTACAATGAAAAAATACCTCTTCACTCTGAGCTACTGAAAATATAAATCAAGCAGAAACTATATTTCAGGTTTTTATACCTTTATTTTGATCATTAGATTTATGTAAAGGCTGTACCGAAATCAGATACTTAATCAGATAATACCTTAATTAATCAGAAAATACCGAAATCTGATTGAAAAAACGCTCATCGTCAGGAATCGAATGTAGTGATCGCTTATTAGAACATTTTTCATCATTTAAGTTTTCGTCTAAACATAAGCTTAAATTCTTTGTGTCTCTTAAGTCAATACTAAGAAGGAGTTCGTTCGCTATTTCTCCGTAGTTTAGAGCGCTTATCTTATTTAGTGTTTCTACTATTCCCGCAAACTAAATTAAAAATGGAATTGTGAGGTGATGCAATGCAATTAAAGCAATACAAAATAATTCGATTTCGTGGTGTAATGTTGTGCTTAAATGTGAGTGAAATATTTACTGTAGAATCGAACATAACTTCTATCTACGCAAACATTAGAACTTAAAGCTAAAATTTGTAAATAAAACAAACTGCGCATAAATCGTTTTCAAGTTCGAATGAACAGTAAAAATAAGTTGTCAAAAAGAGCAAATTGTACATTCGATCCAAATTTGTTCGCTACAATTTCTTTGCAGGCTACACCAAAATAAACGAAAAGAAAAATAAAATAGACAAATTATTTGGGTTTCTACAACACGCAAACGTTTTATTAATAGAAAAATTAATAATTCATATTATAATTCTAAAAACGAATATTTTTAGATTTATCTTAGTTTTATTATCAAATACTAATTTTATAATAAAATAGTAAATTGTTTAATAATTAAGGTAGTTCTTTACAAATGTGTTCAGTATTTAATGAATTTTAAAATAAATTGTCTCCCTTTATTGATTAACTTATTAATATTAACTGATAAGGCGTGAAACAGAAAGAGATTGAGAGGCTATAGTAAAGTAATCTAAAATTATTCTCGACAGTTCCATATCAGAAAGGTGTCAATATAAAGACATTGATCATTGGTTTAAAACCTAATGATTAATAATTATCTTATCGAAATAAGATACGTACCTACTTAAAAAATTGAATAAATTTTAATAAAATGTGATATAGACAAAGTCATTATCTAAATAGAACAAGTTATTCCGATATTTTGAAATAATTTCAAAAGCTACTTGAAAAATAATTTTTATATCACGCATCTGGTTAAAAAAGTAAACTGAAAAATTATAAAATTAATTATGGAAAATCAATATGTTCTAAGCGACACCTGCATCTTCTCCCAAAATTTACATTAATTAAGCAAAAAATTAACCGCAATAAATAAGACATATAATATATTGTATTATATGTCATTTCATTTATATGATATATTATATGCCATATCATATTATATGATATATTATATGCCATATCCTATTATATGATATATAATATGATATGATTTAATACATTAATACAATACACATTATATCATTTATCTAAATGATATAAAAGATATGCTATAAAAGATAGCATCAATTGATGCTTAAAAGTGATCATATTCCTTTTTATATTGTAATTTGTATTATACAAAATATTATGTAGTATTAATTTATACTACCATAAATGGACATTTCTGCTGGCACACATTTCTACTGGGATCCTTTCACGGATACTTGTATATATTAATACTAGAATTTTAAGTCAAAACAGAAACACAAAGATAATTGTTTTATTCAAGCTTCCGACCAACTAGTGGCCTTCTTCAGGAAAATAATATGCATATTATTTCTCAAACTTTTTTAAGTTTTAACCAGATGCGTGATATAAGTAGCTTTAAAATTTTTTTTAAAAAAATTGAAATAACTTGTTCTATTTAGATAATGACTTCGTCTATATCACATTTTTTAAATTTAACTCATTTATTAATAGGTACGTATCTTATTTACGCTTATCTTACGACAAGCCCTGATAGATATCAAGAATGACAAGAGAATTATAATCAAACCAGCGGATATGGGTGGAAATATTGTTGTATGGTCTGAAGAAGATTACATACTCGAAGCACTTCGTCAATTGAACACTTGAACTTCGTCATTTTTGTATGAGACTTCTTATACTGAAGTCTCATACAAAAATTCGAAAAAGGCTCTCGATAGTGTAAAAAACGCGGTACGTAGTTTACCAGAACTGTTATCTACAACTTTGATCAACAATAATGCTACACCGGGTACTTTCTATATGCTACCTAAAATTCACAAGAAGATATACCCGTGTCCTGGGCGACCCATTATATCGAACTGTGGAATGACTACTGAACTGATCTCTAAATACTTAAATAAAGAATTGAAGACTTTACTAAAAAACGTGAGATCGTATGTGGGTAGCAGTGACGATGTAATACGTAAACTGATGAACTTGCGAATAGGAAAGGACAATGTCATAATAACCACGTTAGATGTGGAATCGTTGTGTACGAGTATAAATAATGTCAACGGGATAAAGGTAATTTACAATCGAATGACAAAGGCATTACGGGAAGAGCAACGAAAGGATTGTCTTATTAAACTACTTTCAGCAGTTCTCGAGCATAATTACTTCAATTTAAACAAGTACTACAAACAAATTGAAGGAACTGCGATGGGAACTTCCATAGCTCCTGTATATGCAAATTTATACGTGGCACAAATCGAGGAAGACTTTCTTCAATCCATGCATACTAGACCGAAACTCTGGATTCGCTACATAGATGATGTGCTTCTGATATTCCCTAGGACATCTGACGAATTGACAGACGCAATATGTACACTTAATAAGAAGAGTGAGCTTAAATTTAGTCTTGAAATAACAGATTAAGAGAAGACAGCGACGTTGGTACAGTAAAGACAATTGGAGAGCATATTACGTGCATTCAAAAAGCTGTCATCCAGCCAGGATCAAAGGAAACATTATATACAACGAGGCATTGAGATCCAAGAAAATTTGTTCTTCACCTAGATTATTTGAGAAAGAAATGTCGAAATTAAAAACAAACTTCACTACTAGAGACTATTCTCGACGGCTCATATATACACAGATTAACAAAGTGAGGCTAATGAATAGAGAAAAGCTCCTAAAAAGCACACCTAGATCCGACAAAGTCAATGAAATGGGAATATCGATAACGTTTCACCCCGCCTAACATCGCTACCATCGGATATAAGCAAAACATATAATAATGTAGCACCAAAGAATTTTGTCAGAACTAAGAAACAGAAGATCTATTTTCGTAAGTCAAAGTGCATTAAGGACTATATAGTGCATTCCAAAATTAGAACTTAGAATTTGCACTCGGAGGATAATACCGGAGTTAAAAGTGTAATCGACCTCACTGTTTATGTTGTCGTGAAATCGAGGAAACTTCGCATTTTCGAAGTAGACTAACTAACTTGGAGTACAAAAGTGCGTTGAAAGATCGCTTAACAAACAGGCGTGCGGATATAAAATCATGTGGACTTGAAAGAAATTTGAGCGATAATAAAAAATATAACACTGGTAGTGTACTTGAGCATTATGCCAGTTTTCCGTCTCATACATTCGTTACAACTATATTGGAAGGTGATCTTCTTGACGACGAACGACGAAAACAACGAGAGAATTTTTGGATTGGTCAATTAATGACCGATAAAATGCTGAACACTGCAAACACTTACAAATTTGTAAAACAACGAAATTCACCATGAATTCTTCCCGGACCACATAATGTTATAAATATGATTCTGTTTTCTGTTTATGTGCTTGCACTTTTTCTGACGAAAAAGTGAAATTTATAATTCAGTTTACATTTAAAGTTTATTTATAATTAAATTTTTAAATATTTATAATAATTATCAATAAGATATTTCCAAGCTATGAAAATAAACTAAGAAATAAATCTTTATAATAAAGATAAATTTACAAATTTATTTTTATAATAAATCTTTATATTCTCCTAATCTTACAATAAGTATTTAGTTAAAAAGTAAATATTATATAAAGCTTACATAATGTTTATATTTTATTATATAAAATTTTTATTTCAACTACAAACCTGAAATACAATTTTTAAAGATAATATTTTTATTATTATTCAATGATACGTTTGTTGTGTTAAACATCGAGATAAAGAATAAAAATTACAATTTTTATTATTATTTCAAGTGCAGACACTTGAAATAATTTCGGATAATGATAGATATCCGAAATATATATCAAGTATCTTTCCAATATTTCATTAGTGCACATTCTAAGCAAGTATTCTGTAATTGATCTATATGCTAGGTAGGACGATACAAAGTCTACATCAGAGTTGTGCATTCAACATTTTCAATCATCTTTTGTGAATTTTATAATTTAAAAAATTGTAAAGTTAGCATTTTAAAATCAATTATCTTTTATCACTTTGTATATTTAAATATAATTATTAATTAATTATTAATTAATTAATATTTCGGATAATGATAGATATCCGAAATATATAGATATACAATTGAAGCATCAACATTTAGAAGCACAGAAGAAAGACGCGAAGGAGAAATGCAGATGATTGGTCGCGTGATGAGTGATGATCCATTTGGATTAAACGATAAACATATTTTTAATTTAGACTTAACGTGACTTTGGATTTATGATGTTTTCTAATTTTGAGCGCTTGTTTTAGATTGAAAACGGCTTTGGCCGAAAACGTTAATAATTTTTTTCTGTATTCCTGGTATTTCTTTAAACTAACATATATATAATTATAATTATATATAATATATATAATTATATATGATTATATTATATATATAATCAATCGGGTTATTTGAACAACGGCTGGGGTTACACTGCAAACAATGTATTATGCATTTTTTCGAGTGTAAATATATCAATTTGCTAGATCACGCCAACAGATTTCGTAGAAGAAAAAAGCTACGGTATCAGTAGCTGGTTTCTTGACTCAGTACATGTCAAGCTGAAGCCGGACATATTGTTTAGTCCGCTACTGCCAGCACTGATTCTATGATTTTCTGATCATATCAGTGATATATAGAGAGAGAGGAAAAAACTCAAATTATCACCATATATTAAATCTCAAAGTGATCATAAGCGGCGATTTCAATTATAAACATTGTATTAAAATTTTATTTTTTATATTAAAAAATAAAACATTAATGTTAAATTACTATTTCACGTGTACCTGTTCTTACCTTCAGCACTTCTGGATCAAAATTAAGATTCTTCAGCTTTCCTAGATATTCCACAACCTAAATTTATACAAAAATATATTTATATTTTTGTATGAAAATATAATTTATTGTATATAGTCTATATCTATACAAAAAAATGAAGTAAATGAACTGCTCAGTCATGCTTGTGTTATTATATGTTTAATATAATGACATTATATTACATTAGATTTAATTTACACATTCGACATGTAACAAGGTATGTAAGGCAAAATAAAAATATAAATTAGATGCCATCAAGATGAACTGCAATGCTATCTTGTTTTAAATCATGTCTCACAACACAACATAATATTTTTTACTTCATATGGAATAATCTTATTAACAATATAATGAATAGCAATTTATACCAAACTTTTTACAAATGAAATAAGATTAGAGTTTATCAAAATGAACTGTATGTTATAGAATGTCGCTACATATACATTCATAACAAATTTTCCGCTTAAAAGTTTAAATTTATTTTTAATAAAATTTTGATGATTTTAAAACTTTACTATTTTCTGCTTGATGTTATTTTTATGGTAACCTAGTTTAAAATATGTATCTATCAAATTATTTAAATGATTTTGAAGAAAGCCAATATTATTACATATTGTTGCTATTCTTAAAATTTCATTATTTAATGTATTATATTTTATATTATATGGTATGCATGAATGATTATGCAAAAATATGTTTCTTGTAAATTTAAATATGCCATCTTTACGATATTAAAATTTCATTATTTAATGTTTTTTAAGGTTATTCGGCATGCATGAATACTAATTGTATTAAAAATATACATATATTTCTTCTCAGCTTTACGGAAACGAAGCAATAAGTTCTATTCCAAAAATGACAATATTTCGATCCCTGCTGTTATCATATTTGATTTATCAAAATATTTAAGCCTTTTATTAACATAATACAAGTCTTTAATTATATTAAGTCTTTAATTAAGTATATTAATATATAAAATATGTATCTATTAAATTATTAAAATGATTTTGAAGAAAGCCAATATCATTGCATACTGTTGGAATTCTTAAAATTTCATTATTTAATGTATTATATTTTATATTATATGGTATGCATGAATGCTCATGCAAAAACTAATAATTTTATCCTTCAAACCAAAATGAAATTTTCGTTTTAAGAACGTACATATTTGGCCAGCTTGATATTAGGTAATCTTTAAATTAGTAAACAACAATCTAAGGACCTTATTCGATTAAGAGAATATGATTTGCAAACTAAACTATTTAAAACTATTTAAAGATCTATCGAATTGCATCTATAATTTATATTTAATAATTTATTGATAAACAAATGAAATGCTCAAATTCCAATAAATTATAAAACTTACTTTCGTTTCATTTTCTTGTTTTAAATATCTGCACAATTTACGATTGATACCACAAGCAATCTTCTCGCTTTCGTCTTCGCTTAACTTTAAACCCGTGTAGCTCATTTGGAAACTGAAAGTAACTAAAGATTACTCTGAAATGTAAAAACGTAACCTAAAGCTGTTATTACATTAAGAAACACACACAGACAAATAATTATTAAATAAATATAATTTTTATATAATAATTATATATAAAATTATAATTATATTAAGTATATTAATATAATTAATATAATAAATATATTATAATTAATTATATTATATATAATTATATAATGTTATATTAATTATATAAATATAATTAATATAATTAATATATTATAATTAATATAATAATTCGCTATATTAAATACATTGAAATAAATTATAAATCAAAAATAAATTACTCCTAAAGTTAAGAGCATTATCGTTTAGAAGGGGTGGATTGATAAAGAATGTGTATATAACTAAATACTTAGTCTCCATAATTATAATTAATAATATTAATCTTAATCATAATAATAAGAATAATATTAAGATTAATAATTATTAATCTTAATCACAATAATAATCTTAATCATAGAAAGAATCGAAAATTCGAATTGAAAAAATTGAACACTAGCTACATTTGAACTAATTCCTTATGTATCGAGAGTAATGACAATCGATTTCTTATATAAAACGGACATCCAAATACAATATACAATTATAAAATATTGCTCTTTGTGACTTTCAGTAAAATATTAAACAAAATTATATTATTAGAACATCCGTTTGCTGAATATTTATAAACTCTACAGTTATTGCTGGCATAAACCACATAACCGTCTAAGAAACTTGAGATATGGCAGTCACACAGTTGTTGGGCTATCGTCAGCAATTGATTATCCGCTGATTTTCGTCGTTTGGGCTTATTTATTCAAGGTTGCTCTGGCTATTATTCACACTGGCATAGCCAGATGTCGAAAATCGACCGTCAATTAGAATGTAAATATTGTTGTATTATTAAATATATTATTATATATTTATAAATATATTTATTATTACTCCAGGTCATAGCCAAAAGGGCGGTTTTGACCGCTCACACAAAAAAAAACAAACAAATTAATACAAAATAAAATCAAAAAAATGCTTCAGTATATATATCAGAACCATGGATACTGCAGCAACCACCACTCGTTCTCATTTCGAATCAAGTTCTTTATATTGGATTTAAATTCATTGATTGTATGCACCGCAACGACATCATCTGGAAGACGACTCCAAACATTCATCGCTCGATGGGACAGTCGGAATTGACGACTATATAGGTAGCCGTTCTATTAAGAATATTATTTTATCTATTAAATGGTGCATATTAAAACCATTATGTTTTATTGTAATGGCAGTAGGCTATCGAAAAATTCAGTAACTTTTAACTAAAAACATTATTTTACTCTCTAATGTTCAATCAATGAATAAAACAATAGCATTAACGCTAAAATAAATAATTAAATTATAATAAAACTATTTCATCCGAAAGAATATATTAATTAATATATAAGATATATTTAATTAAACTATAATATATAGCGGGCTGTCGATCTTCATGATCTCATACAAAACTATATATAATAAATCCGATCAGCTAACTGAGTCTAGTTATTTTATACAAAATATAAATTAAAAATAATGACAAATAAAATACTAAATAATCAAATAAGATTTTATATAATATATATTAATAGAAAATTACGATTTAAATTTAAAGATCAAATTATGTTTGTTTAAAATTCATTATGGCCTATTTTAAGTGTATCAATAATAACAATAAACTAAACTTAATTATAGACGACGGAACATTCAACAAATATTTTGCTTTTTAATAAATTTTAAACAGAAAATATCGATTTACAAACCTACTCGTTTTCCGTAATATTATAAAAATTAAATAGTGCAAATCATGTATTATAACTAGTCCTCATTGAACGATAAATAAACTATTTTTAAACAATATTTAAACCAAAAGTAGGAATTCGTGTAAAACCGCAATAACCCTTGGTAATAGCCAATTATTATATACAGCAACTTGAGAGTATGAGCTCATTATAAATGAGCTCATACTAATGAATTTTTTGCTAATGAATATCATTAGCAAAAAAAATTAATAAGAATAGTCTCGACTTAAAATACAGATTTAGCATTTAGCAGTTTTAATTTAAAAAATTCAAATCTTGATTTTATTTGTTAAAATTAACTTTATACTTTATAGTTAATTTTATATTAACTTTTACCATTTTATATTGTTTTGTGGATTTTATATGCAAATGTAAGATATAAGTTCAAATTTTATAGGTCAAGCTATATTGGTATATTGGTATAAATATACCAATATATTACTATATTGGTATAAAATTGATGCTTAGGCTATAAACATTATATATTTATAGGTACTTTAATATATTTTTATAAGACAATTGTAAGATCTTAGAATTGGCTCATCGCAAATAAGGTCTTGCACAATTAAATCACTCTTGATTAAAGTTTCGTGTTCGAAGTCAATAAAGATGCTATTATTTGTATCAATTAAATTGCTAAAATTTAATAATATCCAATTTTATTAATTTTATTTGTTGTTTTAATTATAGATTGCTTATACTTTACGATGGCAGTAAGATCAATTAAAGTGTTAGTAAAGTTCCGTGTTCGAAGTCAATAGTGATGAGACTATTTTTATCAATTTTATTAAATTGCTAAAATTTAATAATATCCAATTTCATTAAAACATTTAATTTTAATTGCCCTAATAACACTACGCCAACATCATGCGATCGAATTATCATCGTATAAGTTCGATAAGTTCGGTACATTTCAAATTAGGATTTTTTTATAAAAATACTGTCAAAGACATTATACGTTATTATAGAACACAGCAGAGGAGCTCAATACAGATCTTAATGTTGGACATGTGGGTAATATAGAAATAAAAACAAAATAAAAATCATCCGCAAGATAAATGTTGTTTTAACTTCTGACGAAATTCTTTAGTCGACTGCGTAGTAACTATTGAGATGTCCAATTCATTCAAAGCATTGATCGCGCGATGCGGAAATGACTTTATAACCACCGATTTGCATACTTGCTGAGACTATTTTGTTATGTTTATATAGCATTTTTATTTGTCGTTTTATAATGCATTTTTTATTGCAATGCATTTTATGCATTCTAATAGTTTATATAATGGTTCATGTTTAATGTCCTTCTCGTTACAGAACACTAAAGATTAAAAATGACATGATTTCATAACTCTGATAAACTCATGATAATTTTATTTGTCGTTTTAATCTATAATTTATTGCTTATACCTTACGATGGCAGTAAGATAAATTACAGGAATAAAAATTAAAAATTCTCCAATAAATTTTTCATTTCTTCGCAAAATATAAAATATCAGAGCTTTAAATATATCATATTTATCATAAGATTTAAAAAATATAAATATAAATATATCCCTGATTTTTGAGAAAACAAAGCATTAAGTTGCATTTTTAATGTTTTAAGGTACATGTTCACAATCTTATGAATGTACAGACTTAAGTATTAACCAATATTATTAAAGATGTATCATACTCTAATACAAATAAGTATTTTGAAGCATCCGAGTGACACGATAAAAAAACTCAGGGTTAGATAGACAAACGCTTAAAAGCACCTAACGACAAGTTTATTATCGCTAAGAACTGTAATAGCAGAATTGTGTGGTCTGGTTAGCAGTCATTTAAGGAAGCGTTCACTGATTTAATGCAAAATACAGAAAGTTACAATCCGAAAAAATATTCTATGATCGAGGCAGGGCCACATCTAGTTATGATAATTCTGCATTGCCCTATAGTGTTACAATCCAGAGTTGATAAAGACAAATTTTTCAGTTCTTTCTTATCTTGTTTATACAAGAATTAAAATATGAATTCCGCTGTTTAGGTTATGTAGCCTTCCATGTTGTGTCGAAAAACACAGAAGATTAACAATTTTCTAACCAAAATACGTAGATTGTTGATGGCTAACAGGAATAAGTCGAATCAAGGAAAAACTATTCAGGTCGAATTATAAATCATGATCCTGTTCAGCCTTGCAACCAAGCAATAGATGACAACGCAAATTATAAGTATCATTACGGTGCCATGATGTTACGGTGCCCGTAAATTATCAGAATCTTTACTTGCCAGTAGTTAGAATCAAGCAATCAATATCCCTCACATTTTAGAACACAGTCAGCCATCAATCAATTCTCGTTCACCATCACCATAATCACAATCATCATCACCATCATCTTCTTCGTCACCTAACCGTTAAGGTGATTATTCACAACTAGAAAGCATTCGACAATGTTTTTCAAATCACCTAAGGCTACTAGCGTTATTGTTTATCACAAGCAACTCAAAACTCCTTTGATAACTTCACTTTACATTTCTACGTCGACCACACAAAATCCGGAAGACCTTGCTTCCATAGTTGATTCTAACGAGCAGCTTCCAGCTCTCAAATCACCTTGCCCAAAAATACTAGTCTTCAATCTCGCTTACACCGTTACAAAGTGGATCTTCTAATAGTAAGAATGTTCTTACTCCTTGCCTCTGTCCTTCTTGGCGTACACCCCCTGATAGGTCTTGTTGTTTACTTTTAGCGAACCTAATTGAATATAGTGCCATTAACAAGAACCTACGTATTGGTATGATTGAATGCTATTAATAAATTCTCACGTGTTTTGCAAAACTGTATTGCTAAGGTTCGATATGATTTTCGAGTTGTAAATCTCTTTTGTCGTGGAAAAAGAGGAACAGATGGTCGGCCCATCTACCAAAAACGGACTTAGCATACTATATTCCAATTTTCTAAGTGTTTTTGACAAGTCGGTAATCCAACAGAATAGTTGTCAGGATTTGTATAGGGATGATCGTCATCCAGTTCACTTACAACGTTTCCAACATCGGACTTGTCGTTTTATCGTGCATTGGTTGTAGGCGCGTTCAGTTGCTTTGGGGGACGAAACAAAAGTTGTGGAATATCTTCCAAAATTGTAGGATTGAGATTATAAGCATTTGCTAAATGGTCAGTAGAGACGACTCTCAACATTATCGGGATACCTTACTAACGCGTTAATCTTGATTCGCGTGTATGAGAGTTGCAGGACGAGTTAATGAATCGTAGTTGCTACAACTTCTGAATTCTTTCAATAAAACGTTTCTGAATTAACCAATCAATATGGGATCATTGTTCTAGTAGGTGAGCATCGCTGAAACGAGAACTGTCGATCGTACGGGGTCGTGTTTGTGGAAGTGCATACCAATGAAATAACGGATCCTAAAGCCTTAAGGAGGGCGTCTTACACATTTGAAAATTATATCCCGGGCTATTCACACGCAAACTAATTGTTTTCCACAGTGTTCCATTATAACGTTTGACCTTACTATTGGAAGAAGGGGGATAAGGCGTAGAAAATGATAGCGACACACCTAGTTTTAACAAATAATGTCGAAATTTCCGAGATGTGAAAGACGAGCCTCGATCAGTGTGTATACTATTGGGCACCCAAAGATGGCAAAAATCTGATATAAGCATTTCACGACAGCTCCAAAAGAAGTGTCATAACACGCAAAACCAAACAGAAATCGAGAGGACTCGTCGACTGCAATTTGAATGAATCTGTTCTCGTTCATCATAGGTAAAGGCCCCTTTAAATCAATTGAAAGACGTTCAAAGGAGCATGATGTCTTTATCAGCCGATTTCGAAGATGCTAGAGGAAACGAGATCATATCTTAGCACATCCTTTTCGTGTAAATATAGTGTCATGAGTTATTCCAGGGTGACGCAGCTTTTGGAGATCTTTGAGGTCAGAGAGTGGAAAATCTAAAGATGAGACAGGATGTTTACAAAGATCATCCCTCAGTGTTATCTATACATTGTCTGTACGTTATGCCGAATGAAAATTCGGAGAGGTCCAGACGCCAACAAACAATTTTTTCGATTTTATTTTATTGTGATGTGAGGCAGAGAATATAAACAATATAGACCTTTAATCTGTGATGGTAAAATGTAGTCAAGATAAGTAATGTCACCAGTAACGTAAATCCTCGATTATAGCTAGAGTCATTCTCGATGGACGCGAAATGTTGAGTCCTTTTATTTAGTGATTGCGAGAAGAAAGCAACAGGTATGTAATTTTGAGTGAGTGTAGCTCCAATGGTAACATCAAATGTGTCGGTTTCGAGAACAAACGGTTGAGAAAAGTAAATCGTTTACAGTAGTCTGGGAGAGTAGTTGCTTAAGATTATTGGATGACGTTACTGCTTCTTTAGATAGTGAGAATGAACTAGCATGAACCAACGAATGTATCATTTTCGAAAATTTCCTTACCTATTTCGATTAATTGGCAAATGATCAGAGTATGATGTGCAACTGAACAGCTTAGAAGGAATCTGCAAATCTTGACAGCTTTAATAAGGATGGGGTCAGGGTAAATAGAGCCGTTTTGAATTTTGCATCCCTACAAGCTAATGATATTGGCTGCAAAAGTACATTATTCTTGGTTGAATATGATTTTTATGTCAGCAAGATTCAAAATGTTTTACGTTTTTATTGCGGTCGTCAAAATAAGAGACGCCAATCATTTAATAATAATACAAATTTATTTAATGTGGCAAATGCGTACAAGCTGTACGCTTACAAGTCCACAAACAAAAATGAAAAAGTCAAGCGGATAAATTGTTAAAATGGGATCGGATTTGTCGTTTGAAGCACTGCAGGGAAGTTGATTGGCGTATATGAATGGGCAGATGATTCCACGATAGAGGAGCAGCCACCAGGAAGGAGCGGAGTCCAAAGGAGGTAGAGTAGTTTGGGACATGTAAAAGAAGGGAATTACAAGAACGCAAGGAACAGTAAACAGGACGAGAATTATCAAGAAAAGGAAGGTTGAGAAATGAAGGGGTATGAAAAGTTACAAGGCGGAAAGCAACGATAAGAAGACGAATTTAAACACGACAATAAATTGTAGGCAAATCGAGAGAAGCAAGATTGTAGGATGTATGATCAAAACGACGAAGACGGAGGAGAATTCGGACAGCTGCATTGACGATGCGTTGTAGGAGAAGAAGAGTGGATTTAGGTGAGTTGGAAAATAGACTAAGACAATAATCGAGTCTAGAAAAAAGAAGAGATGATATGAGAGTCATACAAGAAGGGAAATCGATCAATCTACGAACTTGACGGAGGTTGCGGAGTATCAAGGTAGATGAGCGTACTTTATCTCTAACGAAAGGTTTAAGTGAAAGTCGGTTGTCAAAATGGAAGCCTATGAAAACGAGATTATCAACGATAGGAAGAATTGTAGAATTTAATGATACGGAGGGAGGTTCGAAGCCGAGGCGTCGAGGTAGGATCCACATAATTTTGGATTTATCAGGATTCAGAGAAAGGCGAAGGGAAGAAAGATGATTGGAAATTGAGACAAGACAGTCCGAAGCGGAAACACTAAGATCGTGAATACGATAAACAGGTGCATGAGCATAGATGAGAATGTCATCAGCATATTGCATAACATGGAAGTTAAATTTATGAGAAATCGAAGACAAATCACCAAGAATAAGAGAGAAAAGTATAGGGCATAATAAAGAGCCTTGTGGAACACCGGACGGAATGGACGAAGGATGAGAGAGAAGATTTAGAATATACGCGAAATGTACGGTTTGATAGATATGAAGAAAACCATGATACAGTAGGTAAAGAGAAGCCATAATCATGACGAAGGCGATGGAGAAGAATCGAGTGATCGACGATGTCAAAAGCAGACGATAGATCAAGAGAAACTATGACACTACATAATTTATGATCGCGCGATATGAGTAAGTCGTTATAAACTTTAAGACATGCAATTTCGGTAGAGTAATTAGAGCGAAAAGCGGCTTGGAAGGGAGGAAATAAGTTAGAGGAATAGAGATATGTATTAACTTGCTTAAGAACGAGACGCTCAAGGAGTTTAGAGACGGTTGGGAGAAGTGAAATAGTACGGTACGAAGATGGTAGTGAGGAGTCGAGAGATTGCTTTTTGATGAGAGGACGAACAGTGGCGCATTTCCAGATGGAAGGAAATGTACAGCTACGGATGGACGAGTTGAACAATGTGGTTAGGAAGGGTAAGATGAAGGAGCAGATATTTTTAAGCAAGTGAGGGGGAATTGGGTCAGAAGGTGAGGTTTTATTAGGTAATGACAGCAGAACCGAAGAAACTTCATCAGACGAAACGGGAAGAAGGTGGAATAGTTCTGGGAGGGAAGTATTTAAAGAGAAGAGTGGGTACAAGGGGGCTATGGGTAGTAGGGAAAGTAAATTAGATAGCTTAGTTTGTAGATAAGAAGAAAATTCATCAGGATTTATATTACAAGGGGTAGATGATCGTGAAAGAATTGAGTTTAAGATTTTCCAATGAGATTTAGAGTTGGAAGATGACTCGAGTTGATTTCGCCAAAAGAGAGTACGTTTAGTACGTATAAGAATGAGATGTGAACGGCGTTGAGAAAAGTAGGAATCACGAATATTTGGAGGGAGTGAGTCGGGTGAACGTTTAAGAAAGCGTTTATACATACGAAAAGAGTGAACGGAGTCGACGCTTAGAAAGACTACAGTCAGAAACAAATTTTGACTACCTTAAACAAATTTTGGTTTCTAATAAACATTCAAAAAAAAATTCTATACATTATAGAAAAAAAATTTTCAATACATTAAAAAAATTTGGTTTCTGATAAACATACAAAATTACAATCAGATAAATATTACAAACTGGAACACAAAAAATTTTGGTTTCTTATAAACATACAAGGTCATCAGAAGATAGAAGTAATCAATCAACTAATCAGAAGATAGAAGTAATCAATCATACAACGAGGAAAATAAAATCACGAATCAAACGACTATATACAAATGGGTCGGAAAAAACAAAAGTCTCAAGTTCCCAACCATGTTGCGTCCAACACCGATGTTAGAGATGTTTCCAATGGATCTGAACAACAAGTCCTTTGCTCAAACAATGATTGTCACACGTGGGTAAGTATTTGGACTTCAGAATCCCAGGCATCTTGCCTTGCAGACAACGAATTCTACTGTGGCTACTGTTCGGCTAAGATGATAAATACGATGAAGAGTGAAATAGAGAATCTCAAGACAAATATATTGAAACTATCTGGCAATGCAGCGATGTCCACACATGCCTCTTCGTATTGTAATAAGTCTCAACCTCGATGCCCAATTCTCCCGCATTCGATTGCCTCTAAGAATGCCAAATCTCCCATCTCTTCTACAGGTATTACTATACATCCTTCAATTTTGCCCAATCAATCAGCTCAATCTTCTGATGTTACTGTCATTGACCATTTGCAACCCAGTATTTCTTTTGTCGTATCAGATAAATCACCTTACATTTCTACCCCTCATTGCGTTTCTACGTCATCATCAGATAATCCATTATCAGATAATCTGAAGGAGCCGCAAATTGTATCGCAGCAAGATGGATTTTGTCGAGTTTATGATAAATCTACCGATACAGTGACGGAGCCGCAAATTGTTACAACTAATGTATGTTCACTCCCCGACACCCCACGTCCCGTCCTTCCTGTCTCGTTTCTCAATAACTTGCATCCATCAATCAAAATCACCTCCACCAGCCTCCACTATCCTTCCACTCATAACCTTTCCTCACATCGCTTGCCACCCGCTTTATTATCATTATCCTCTATGCCTCCCGTCGTCAAACCAAATCCCTCAAAATCATCAACTGCCAGCTCTTCTATCGTGATCTCACCTACTCACGTCAGTCGTCCTCCTTTACGGAAGCGCTTTGCTTCTCGCGATCGTTGCGTCATTGTTACTAATATCACGCCTTCTAACTCCTTATCTCCACAAGCACGTCTGGACCACGATGTTTCCGCCTTCAGATCCATCCTCTCGTCTATTGTTCCTGCGGATAAACCATCCTTTTTCAAGGACATTTCTCCAGTCGCATTCATCCGTCTAAACAAATCTTCTCAATCTAATCCTTCCCAGCCCCCTCTCCTAAAAATTGTTTTCAAGCATCGCTCTCACGCGTCTTCTGTCCTCTCTCAACGATTCAAACTCATGTCATCTTCAACCACTCGAATTTTCCCCGATCGCGCCCCTTCCGAAATCGCTCAAATCTCTTCAGCCCGCATCGAAAAACGTCGTCGCGAGGAAAACGGCGAAACTTCACTCGCCATCCGAAACATAGACGGAAATTTTCAAATTGTCCACACCCGTCCAAAAATTCGATGGCGCTCCATCTCTCCTATGTGTCTTCTCCACTAGTCTCTTTCGCCACAGCACACGGTTTCCGCCTCGGTCTCCTCAACACTAGATCTATTCTCAATAAATCCGATCTTATCCTCAACCTATTCACCAAGCAATCCATCGATCTCTTCTGCCTCACCGAATCCTGGCACTCAGATTCCGACGACCTTTCCATTCGCCGTCTGCTCTCTGCCGGTTGCTCCCTAGTCGAATCCGCCCGCCCCCTCAGCTCATGCCCTTCTAAATCCTCTAATCATGGCGGCATCGTCGCATTCGCGCGTCACCCAGCGTCTCTTCGCAAAATCAATCCCCCTTTCAGTCCTTGCTCTTTTGAATTGCTCACTTGTCGTTATTCTAACCCGATCACTCTAGATCTCGCCATTGTATACCGTCCTGGTTCATCAGCTCCTACAGCCTTATTTTTTACCGAACTCGCTGACCTCCTTTCTCATTGTTCTTTGTCCTCAATCCCTTCACTCGTTCTAGGCGACTTCAATATCCGCCTAGACCGCCCCTCTTCCACAGATTCCATCCGCTTCATCAACATTCTATCCAACTACAATTACAAACTAATCTCCACTGCCCCCACACATATACTTGGCGGGGCACTCGACATCATCGCTGTCCCCGATCATTTTGCTGCCTACACCTCACTGTCCATCTCTGATCCTGGTCTATCCGATCACTTTCTTATCACCCTTGATCTCACTCGCAACCACACCCCTCCTCACACACCTACAATCCTACGTCGCCCTTGGAGAAATCTTGACCTTTCCCTTCTCCGCTCTGCCTTACTCAAATCGTCTCTATCATTACCCACAATAACATATTCATCTCCTCACGATCTCGCCTTTCTTTTCGACTCCGAACTCACATCCACTCTCGATATTCTCTTGCCCTTCAAGTCTCACCCACACCGTCGCTTGCACCGTGCCCCATGGTTTGACATCCAATGCCTACTCTCAAAGCGTCGACTCCGCCATGCTTTTCGAGTCTATCACCGCTCTCTCAGACGCGATTTCCGCTCGATCACTCCGTCTTTCCGTGATTCCTATCTTGCTCTTCGCCGGTCTCATCTCAACCTACTACGTACCAAATGCAACTCCTTCTGGCAGCATAAAATAATCACTTCATTCAACTCTAAGACTCTCTGGCATACTTTTAACTCAATCCTGGCTCGTTCCTCTACGCCTTGCAACATCAATGCTAATGATTATTCGTCATTTCTCCAGACTAAAGTATCCACGCTGCTCTCTCACACCCCGGTCTCCATCCTATCCCACTCTGCCCAGTCTACTCTCATCCTTCCCGAACTCTTTCATCTTCTCCCTGTATCACCTACAGAAGTATCATCTGTCCTCATGTCCTTGCCCAACAAAACCTCACCTGCCGATCCCCTGCCTACCCACATATTAAAATCTATATGCTCATCGATATCCCCATTTCTCACAACCTTGTTTAACTCGTCCATCCGCAGTCGTATCTTCCCTTCACACTGGAAATCCGCAATCGTTCGTCCCCTCCTTAAGAAACAATCGCTCGACCCCTCCCTTCCTTCTAGCTATCGCCCCATTTCACTACTCCCTACTCTTTCTAAGCTCTTAGAACGCCTCATCTTAATACAAATCAACGCTTATCTCTCCTCATCCAATCTGTACCCTCCTTTCCAATCCGCTTTCCGCTCTAATCACTCGACAGAAATCGCATGCATAAAAGTGTACAACGACTTACTCATTTCTCGAGACAAGGCTCTATATAGTGTTCTCATCTCCCTGGACCTCTCCTCCGCATTCGACATTGTCGACCACTCCGTCCTCCTTTCTCGCCTTCGTTATGATTACGGCTTTTCTTCCTCCTCCGTAGCTTGGTTCGCCTCATATCTATCCGACCGTTCCTTTCGCGTCTGTTCTAATTCATCATCCTCCCCTCCCATCCCTATTTTTTGCGGGGTTCCACAAGGTTCAGTCCTAGGTCCCCTGCTTTTCTCTCTTTTGCTTGGCGATCTCTCTCCATTTATCAAACCTTACTCCTTTAACGTCATGCAATACGCCGATGACATTCTAATCTATGCTCATGCACCCGCACATCGCATACACGACATCGCCATTTCTGCCTCCAACTGTCTCTCTTCTATCTACAAGCGTCTCTCCAATCTCCATCTCGTTCTAAACGCCGAAAAGTCCAAAATAATGTGGATCCTTCCCCGTAAACCAAGCATATCTCCTCCCATTGTATCTTTTGCCTCATCGATCATCCCTGTAGTCCACAATCTCACTTTCTTAGGCTTCCATTTCGATGATCACCTTTCCCTTAAACCCTTCGTCCGTGACAAGGTCCGCTCGTCTAACTTAATTCTTCGTGACATCCGCCGTATCCGCCCCCTTATCGACTTCCGTTCTTGTATGTCTCTTCTTTCATCGCTTCTTTTCCCTAAAATCGATTACTGCCTTAGCCTTTTCGCCAATTCTCCAAAATCCATCATCCTACCCCTACAACGAATAATCAACACCGCCGTTCGAGTGCTCTTTCGCCTCCGTCGCTTCGACCACACATCCACATATTTTGCCCAACTCTCCTGGCCCACCATCCACATCCGCATCAAACTCCGCCTTCTTCTCATTACTTTTCGTCTCATCGCTGTCGGCTCCCCATCGTTCATCAACCTTCCTTTCTTAGACGATACTCGCCCCACCTCGCTATCGCTTCGTTCCTGTCATACCCTCTTACTCCACGTTCCTAATTACTCCAACAACTACGGTCTCCGATCCTTCCTCGTCGCCGCCTCACTCGCCTGGAATCAACTCCCTCTCGACGTCCGCCGCGCTCCCTCTTTTATCACATTCAAACACCTCCTCCGTTCACACCTTCTCGACGCCTGATTCACAGTTTTGTTTTTGTTGTGGTCATGTAAGCGTGCGCTGGCACGCATTTGCCACGTTAAAATAAATCTTTTTTTTTAAGTCGTATTGGGATGTTTTCGGTACGTGAGAGGTTCATATCCTTGGAAATGCTATGTCAATGGCATATGTCGAATGATGCGGTGGGTTATCCCACCGATGTAATCACTTGGCGGGTAGGTCAGTTGCGGGGACATAGCAGAGTCTTGTATAAATTTGGATTTGGCAGATTACCAAAAGTGTATAGACTCTCGAGGAGAGGAATTAACACGTGGAATTCGTTGCCTGAAGAAGTCGTTGCAGCCCCCAGTTTGAGAACGTTTAAATCACGATGCTACAAATGGATACGTGAACAGTGCCGCTATTCAACACTACCACTGGAATACCCTAATTAGCTACTTTGACTGACTATTTGCTTTTCTTCTTTTTTATGGACTCTGCCTGAATAGCCTTTTGGCTTTGGTATGTATTGGAATAATAATATATCCTATCATTCGGATAAATTCAGTGTCTTGTCAAAAAAAATCAGATCAGCAAATTGAGTCTATTATTCATATTATTTAATATTTATAAATTGAAAAATAATTATTTATTATTTCACGCAAGTTATTAGGCGCACATGGCTATTTTAACTGCTCACAGAAAATAAAATCAATGACTAAAATAGCTTAACGAATGTTCATAGTTTATGTCAATGCGGAGAATAAACATCCATAGAACAAAGGGTCACATGTAGACTAGATGGACTGCCGTCAATACGACATGATGTTATACATGATATTTTATCTCAGAATCTACCAGAGGTTTGTCAAAATGTTAAGATTGAACTCGTTTTGTTTCCCGTACATAATGTTACCATCCGTTTCTGATATTTACTACAGGTCCTTGATAACTTGAACTATTTTAGATAAATGGAAGCGAGTATGAGTCATCAGTCTTCAAAAAGTGGGATAATATCGGGTGAAAAGTTTGATATGTATTGTCATTGTATCTTCATTGTCATGTATCTCCAATGTATCTTCATTGTCGTCTTCATATTCTTCAAGTCGTGATGATATTCATCCGCATCTACTCAGGATGTTGAGTCACCATTTGGCTCCTTCGATCACTAGCTTGTTCCAGGCATCTCTGGATAGCATGAAGGTACCGTCTGAATAGAAGAGTGCGATAGTAGTGCCGGTATTCAAAAAGGGTAACCCGCGGATAGTAGACAACTATTGAGCTACAAGTCTTACAAGTCATTTGGGTAAGGTACTGGAAAGGATCATTCACGAACATATATTCAGACACTTGATAATATCAGGTCAGCATAGCTTTATGCAATTAACATATTCATGAACAGTTTACTCACACACTCCATTGTCCGTGTTTAGCCTTTGCTGAAGACATCAGAATCTGGTGTGAGGTCATATCTACAGATGACCATATCCGCTTATTGCGTGACATTAACAGGGTTTATACATAGAGTGTTAATACTGGAGTATTGTTAAACATTTCTAGGTGCTCACACATTCGTCTCGGCAGGTCCAATGTGTCTTCCTTGTCTTCATTTCTTATCTACAAACTAAGCTACCTAATTTACTATCCCTACTACCCATAGACCCCTTGTACCCACTCTTTTCTTTAAATTCTTCCCTCCCAGAGCTATTCCACCTTCTTCCCGTTTCGTCTGTTATAAGTTTTTACTTTATAAAAGGTAAAACCTTTTATAAGGTTTTACCTTATAAAACCTCTCCTTCTGACCCAATTCCCACTCACTTGCTTAAAAATATCTGCTCCTTTATCTTACCCTTCCTAACCACATTGTTCAACTCGTCCATCCGTAGCTGTACATTTCCTTCCATCTGGAAATGCGCCACTGTTCGTCCTCTCATCAAAAAGCAATCTATCGACCCCTCACTACCATCTTCGTACCGTCCTATCTCAGTTCTCACAACCCTCTCTAACTCCTTGAGCATCTCGTTCATAAGCAAGTTAATACATATCTTTTTTCCTCCAACTTATTTACTCCTTTCCAAGCCGCTTTTCGCTCTAATTACTCTACCGAAATTGTCTGTCGTAAAGTTTATAACGACTAACTTCGATCCTTCTATGGTCTCTGATCCTTCCTCGTCGCCGACACACTCGCGTAGAATCAACTCCCTCTCGACGTCCGCCTCGCTCCCTCCTTTATCACATTCAAACACCTCCTCCGTTCACACCTTATCGACACATGATTAACATTTTTGTTTTGTTGTGATCATGTAAACGTGCGCTGGCACGCATTTGCCACTTTAAAATAAATCTTTTTCACTTATATCGCGCGATCATAAATTATGTAGTGTCATAGTTTCTCTTGATCTATCGTCTGCTTTTGACAGCGTCGATCACTCGATTCTTCTCCATCGCCTTCGTCATGATTATGGCTTCTCTTTACCCACTGTATCATGGTTTTCTTCATATCTATCAAACCGTACATTTCGCGTATATTCTAACTCTTCTCTCTCACATCCTTCGTCATCCCGTCCGGTGTTCCACAAGGCTCAGTATTAGGCCCTATGCTTTTCTCTCTTCTTCTCGGTGATTTGTCTTCGATTTCTAATACATTTAAATTCCATGTTATGCAATATACTGATGACATTCTCATCTATGTTCATGCACCTGCATATTGTATTCATGATCTTAGTGTTTCTGCTTCCAACTGTCTTGCCTCAATTTTCAATCATATTACTTTTCTTCGTCTTACTCTGAATCCAAATAAATCCAAATTCATGTAGATCCTTCCTTGACGCTCCAGCTTAGAACTTCCCTCCGTATCATTAAATTCTACAATTATTCTTATCGTTGGCTGTCTCGTTTTCTTAAGTTTCCATTTCGACAACCGACTTTACTTAAACCTTTCGTTAGAGATAAAGTACGCTCATCTACCTTGATTATCCGCAGCCTCCGTCAAATTTGTAGATTGATCGATTTCCCTTCATGTATGACTCTTATATCTTCTCTCATTTTCTCAATACCGTATTACTGTCTAAGTATATGTTCCAACTCACCTAAATCCACTCTTATTCCTTTATAATGCATCATAAACGCAACAGTCCGAGTTCTCCTTCGTCTTCGTCGTTTTGATCATACATCCCACCATCTTGTCTCTCTCGTTTGGCCTACAATTTATTGTCGTGTTTAAATTCGTCTTCTTATCATTTCTTTTCGCATTATAATTTCTCATACCCTTTCATTTCTCAACTTTCCTTTTCTCGACAATTCTCGTAATGATTACTGCTCTTAGCGTTCCCGTAATTCCCTTTTACACGTCCCAAACTACTCTACCTCTTTTGTCTTTCAAAAGAGGTAGAGTACTTTGAGACATGATAAAGATGGGAATTACGGGAACGCAAAGAACATTCCTCATTTTACCTCTTTGGCTTCTAAAAGAGGTGAAATGAGGATTGGGAGAGAATTCTACGTCGTGGCATCAAGCTCGTTCGTGGATGTAAATTGATGAGTTATAGCGATCTTTTAACTTCAATAGGGATAATATCAGTGCAAGCCAGACTACTCGTTCTTGATCTGTTTGCGATGTGGTCTATAGTAAAGGGGATAGATGGCTACCCAAGTGAATGTTTTGAATTGAATGTCCGACAAAGTCGCAGGGGTCATTCTCTCGCGGTACGCGCCAGACAAATTGGAAGGTCTACAATGGGTAAGGTACTGGAAAGGATCATTCACGAACATATATCTAGACACTTGAACATAACAGGTCAGCATAGCTTTATGCAACGTGGCTTCAGAAAAGGACGTTCTTGCCTTACCAACCTTTTGTCTGCCCGTGAGGCCTGGATTGAATCCATGTCTCAAGGAGAGGCAGTTGACGTTATTCTGATCGATTTTAGTCGTGCGATTGATCGTGTTCCCCATAGTCTCCTCATTCAAACAGTGGCCAGCTCTTGCATTAATAGCTCAGTTATAGGATGGATTAGAGATTTTCTATTTAACAGATCTTTCAGAGTACGAGTTGGTAGTACCTATCCTCACCACATTTAATTACGTCTGGAGTTCCTCAGGGTTCTGTACATAGACCTTTATTTTTAACATATTCATGAACATTTTACTCACAGAGCTCCATTGTCCGTGTTTAGCCTTTGCTGACGACATCAAAATATGGTGTGAGGTCATATCTGCAAATGACCATATCCACTTACAGCGTGGCATTGACAGGGTTTATACATGGAGTGTTAATACTGGGGTATTGTTAAACGTTTCTAAGTGCTCACACATTCGTCTCGGCAGGTCCAATGTGTCTTCCTTGTATAGTGTTGAGACATATAGTATCATTTCGGCCAATCAGGTTCGTGATCTTGGCATACTTATGCAATCGTCACTTAAAACTAGAACTGATAATGAAAGACGTCGCTGTTCAGCAAGGAAGATGATTTATCTAATTGAAACTTTTTTCTTGTCAATATCTCCTCAGTGTTTTGCTCGGCTATATAATGCGCTTGTTCGTCCCCATATCGAATATGCTATCCAGGCATCATTCCCTTCTACAAGAGGTGAAATGAGGGATTTGGAGAGAATTCTACGTCGTGGTAGCAAGCTCGTTCGAGGATGTAAAATGATGAGTTATAGCGATCGTTTAACTTCAATAGGCATGATATCAGTGCAAGCCAGACTACTCGTTCTTGATCTGTTTGCGATGTGGTCTATAGTAAAGGGGATAGATGGATACCCAAGTGAATGTGTTAAATTGAATGTCCGACAAAGTCGCAGGGTTCATTCTCTCGCGTTACGTGCAAGACAAATTGGAAGGTCGACAATGGTATCTCGATTGTCACGCAGAGTGAGAAAGTTGTGGAACGCATTGCCTCACGACATTATGACTGCGTCATCATTGAGCCAATTCAAATCCATGGTCAACACTTGGATAAGACATGCTGATCAAGGTAACATTGGAAGTTCTTATCCTTGGTTTGATTGAAATTGATATGTTTGTTTCATGTGTTGTAATGTACGATGAGCGGGCAAAACGGCCTTCTCGGTCAAAGCCCTGTATATGATAATATTGCTTGCAAGTTAATTGAGATATTGATCTTGAAGCATTTATATGACAACTGTTCAAGCAAATTACAAGTTTCATCCATAGAAGAGAATTTATACATACAAACAATCAGTATTGATTAAGTGATTACACTAATTACAAAGACAGCCTCGATTACTCGATTCAAAGAACCATTCAAAGATATAAACTTAAACACACACTACTTATACAAGCTTAAATACGCATAACTACTTACAAGCAAGCCCAACGAACACACAAGCTTAAACACACAATTATTCAATTACAACGAGCGAAGCGAAAAGGACACAACAATCGATGGCAAGGACAACGAAGACAAAAACGAAAAAATGTTTAGCAAGTCAGCAGATTAATCGTACTCGCAATCAGACTACCAAAATTAGCAAGCCCCTCCTCTGGGTATCAGCAACGCGAGGTCTCTTGCAGCAGATCTGGATGCGACATATGGACAACTGTCAACGTTCCATCCTGTCTGACGAAATCGCTACTGTCTAGGGATTTTGTTTGTGGGTTCTGTGCCTCCGAATTGCTCTCCTTGTTGTTCAAGGGCCATTGTAACGAGCAAATATCAATAAATGCTTTAAAGAGGAACGCAGATTCAAACAGTCACAACGATGGGGAAGAACATAGTATTAACGAACCAGAACGGAGTTCAGAAGCGTTCAGACAATTAAGCAGCTCGTCGTCAGGGATTGATGATGTTTCGGCCACTCCAAAATCATCTGAGATAGGAACCAATAATGCTATTCATGTACTCAATCATTCTCTCACGCAGCAGTCGAAGTTAGAACTGAACGATCGTTCAATCATACCCTTCAATAACAATTCAACTCAATGCTTCGTTAGGGATGCATTGCATGAGACTAATGTGATGGATTACTCCTTCAAACAACTTCCTGTTTTGGATTCTATTGTTCATCCCCATATATTGGACTCGAGCAGCGTCGGTATTAATGTAGATAACAAATGTTCCGCCCTTAAGCATGCGAATGTTGATTTGTCAACTCCTGTTAACACTTCCTCGGGCAGTGATTGTTCTCAAAACTGTCCTCTAGGTAGTGATTGTAGTGAGCGTCCTTGTGCTTACCCGCAGCTACTGCATCCCCGCAGCAGTTTATATGTTGCTCCTCTAGTAGCCCCGTTAATTGAGAGCGTTAAGGATCTTGCAAAGGCTAGTCAGATTATAGTTATGCCTATAGATAATCTACGATAAATAGTTAGCCTTCCAAATAATAAACAACATACAGTGATTCTTCCAAATCATCGACGGCCATCGATTACCCCTGAGACTCATTCTTCATTAGTTCCGTCTGCTAGCCCTAAACAATTTAGCTCTAGACAATTTAACTCCAGAAGAGAGTTAAACGTTATCGTGAGCGGTGTTGAAGAATCTCTCAGTAACAATCCCCAAAGTAGACTGGATGACGATATTGTGCATCTTCGCGCGGTGTTTTCTAAGATTTTTCTCCAGAGCGATGTGGATGTTGCGAAGTGTCTTAAAGTTCGAAGAGTTTTTCGTCTAAGCAAGAAACTTTCAGATAGGCCGAGACTTTTAAAAGTTGTTCTAGACTCAAAAGATCATGTTGACTTCCTATAGATTATCGCGCTCTGATTTTCATATACTTCGTGATTTATCTCTTGCAGATCGTTTGAGAAGACACGAGGCTTCCAACGAGCTGCATCGACGGCTGGAAAGTGGTGAGGGCAACCTATGTGTCCGGAATTTTTGGGTGGTCAAGTGGCGTCCGACCGTCCGGTGGCATCCCTTACTTATGTAGAGTCAGACCTCTTTAGTAGTGATGGTTCGTGTGTAGGGAAACTAGTAGACTTCGCTAGCGTCACCGAGCGTGTCACATTTTCCCATTATACGAACATTTTTGTCGGTTATTTAAATGTTCGTAGTCTCCTGGCTCTGTTCTCTGAAATTAAATTCATAGTTGCTTCGAAACGTTTTGATGTATTGTGTAAAACCAAAAGATGGCTACATTCTAACATTTTGGATGACTGTGTTGCCGTCCCTAACTATTTTCTAATACGTTCGGATCGCTCATGTGGTAAACGTGGAGGTGGGGTAGCCACCTATGTGCGAAATAGTCTCCTGGTATCGAATATCTCGGCTTTTCGCGACGATATTGGTTATTCCTTTGAAGGTCTTGCTTTTACACTGGGAAATGGTCAACGATCCCGATTCTGCGTCCTTTACCGTTCTCCGTCCTATGAATTAAGATTTGACTCTCTTAAATCACATTTGCTGAGTTTATCTTCGTATCCTCTGATTTTGCTCCTGGGTGACTTCAATATCCCCCAAATAGACTGGAAAAATAGTCATTCACGACCAATTCACGGAATTGGGATAGTCTGAGTGAATTTCTGTTACTCGAGATGCTACTAGTTCAACATATTAAATAACTTACTTGTGCGACATAAACGCCTTCTATACTCGATTTGGTCTTTACTAAGTGTTTGGGTGACGTTTCAGGTGTTCGTTATGACGCACCAATTGGCAATAGCGATCACTGTGTACTCTCTATGCGAATGTCGCTGTTCAACAGAGCCTCACAAAACTCTAATTTTAAAAAACGTTGTTGGTAGGTGTGGATGCTAGTCAACTAGCTGCAAGCTTCCCAGAGGGTATCTGTAACAGTCTTCGTATTCACTTCGGTTTGGAGGCTCCAGTAGTCATTGATCTGCTTCATGAGGAATTGAAGCGAATTTCTGATATCCTTGCTCCGCTACGTGCCTGCAGGTCCAAACATGGGCATCCTCCCTGGTTCGACAGAAAGCTTCTTGATGCTATCAGATCCCGCAACAAATTGTGGCGCGAATTTTGGCGTTCTCCTGCTTCCAAACGTGCCTACATCGACTCTCGGAACTTATGCAATCGGCTAAAATTTCAGAAACGCTATTCGTACGAAGATAGTATCGCCAGGGATGCATCTTTGAATTTTAGGAGGTTATGGTCTTATGCAAGAAGCAACAGAACTCTTGTCGCCACAATTAGCTCAATCAAAACGCCAACTGAAACTTTGACCGATCGTCTCTAATCGCCCAACATTTACCTGATGGCTTCTTGGTGCATGCTTTGACCTCTAACAAACTGCGTGACTTTAATTGGAAGTATGTTGCGGTTGCTTATCGGTGTTGTGTTCGTTCACTCAGAGTGGATGAGGTGTTGAACGAGGTTATGAAGCTCGATCCGTTTACATCTCCGGGACCAGACAATATTGTTCCCCTTCCTCGTCAAATCCCTAGCGAACGTACTGAGCAATGATTTAACTATGTTCTTCAGATACAGCTTGGACACATCTTGGATTCCTGACAGTTGGAAGTGTGCAATTGTGGTGCCTCGAGTATCGTTACAAAATGATCTTAACTCTCTAATCAAGTAGTGCGATTCGACCGGACAAAGGTCGAATGTTGATAAATGTGACCTCATGCAACTAGGTCGCCCTATTGAAACTCTAAGGTACTATATTGGAGATATTGTCTTAAAGGAAGTGTCTCATTATAAGGATTTAGGGATTATTGTCCATCGATCCTTGAAAACAAAGTTGAACACCGACTTCTTTCAAGGTAAAGCTACTAGGGCGTTATATTGTATTAAAAATTCATTTCCCAAGTTAAGCTGTCATATGTTCAAGAAATTATTCATCTCCATCGTCAGGCCACACTTTGAATACTGCATTCAGGCTTGCTTCCCTGTCACTAAACAAGAACTATTAGACCTGGAGTCTATTCTTAGGCGCGGATCGAGGCTCTGTATTGGCTTAAGTAGTATTGACTATTATGTACGTCTAAGTCGTATTGGGATGTTTTCGGTACGTGAGAGGTTCATATCCTTGGAAATGCTATGTCAATGGCATATGTCGAATGATGCGGTGGGTTATCCCACCGATGTAATCACTTGGCGGGTAGGTCAGTTGCGGGGACATAGCAGAGTCTTGTATAAATTTGGATTTGGCAGATTACCAAAAGTGTATAGACTCTCGAGGAGAGGAATTAACACGTGGAATTCGTTGCCTGAAGAAGTCGTTGCAGCCCCCAGTTTGAGAACGTTTAAATCACGATGCTACAAATGGATACGTGAACAGTGCCGCTATTCAACACTACCACTGGAATACCCTAATTAGCTACGTTGACTGACTATTTGCTTTTCTTCTTTTTTATGGACTCTGCCTGAATAGCCTTTTGGCTTTGGAATGTATTGGAACAATAATATATCCTATCATTCGGATAAATTCAGTGTCTTGTCAAAAAAATCAGATCAGCAAATTGAGTCTATTATTCATATTATTTAATATTTATAAATTGAAAAATAATTATTTATTATTTCACGCAAGTTATTAGGCGCACATGGCTATTTTAACTGCTCACAGAAAATAAAATCAATGACTAAAATAGCTTAAAGAATGTTCATAGTTTATGTCAATGCGGAGAATAAACATCCATAGAACAAAGGGTCACATGTAGACTAGATGGACTGCCGTCAATACGACATGATGTTATACATGATATTTTATCTCAGAATCTACCAGAGGTTTGTCAAAATGTTAAGATTGAACTCGTTTTGTTTCCCGTACATAATGTTACCATCCGTTTCTGATATTTACTACAGGTCCTTGATAACTTGAACTATTTTAGATAAATGGAAGCGAGTATGAGTCATCAGTCTTCAAAAAGTGGGGTAATATCGGGTGAAAAGTTTGATATGTATTGTCATTGTATCTTCATTGTCGTGTATCTCCAATGTATCTTCATTGTCGTCTTCATATTCTTCAAGTCCTGATGATATTCATCCGCATCTACTCAGGATGTTGAGTCACCATTTGGCTCCTTCGGTCACTAGCTTGTTCCAGGCATCTCTGGATAGCATGAAGGTACCGCCTGAATAGAAGAGTGCGATAGTGGTTCCGGTATTCAAAAAGGGTAACCCGCGGATAGCAGACAACTATTGAGCTACAAGTCTTACAAGTCATTTGGGTAAGGTACTGGAAAGGATCTTTCACGAAAATATATTCAGACACTTGATAATATCAGGTCAGCATAGCTTTATGCAATTAACATATTCATGAACAGTTTACTCACACAGCTCCATTGTCCGTGTTTAGCCTTTGCTGACGACATCAAAATCTGGTGTGAGGTCATATCTACAGATGACCATATCCGCTTATAGCGTGACATTGACAGGGTTTATACATAGAGTGTTAATACTGGAGTATTGTTAAACATTTCTAGGTGCTCACACATTCGTCTCGGCAGGTCCAATGTGTCTTCCTTGTCTTCATTTCTTATCTACAAACTAAGCTACCTAATTTACTATCCCTACTACCCATAGACCACTTGTACCCACTCTTTTCTTTAAATTCTTCCCTCCCAGAGCTATTCCACCTTCTTCCCGTTTCGTCTGTTATAAGGTTTCTATTCCACCTTCTTCCCGTTTCGTCTTTTATAAGGTTTTACTTTATAAAAGGTAAAACCACATTGTTCAACTCGTCCATCCGTAGCCGTGATGACGAAACGGCATTCGTCATTCATTCGCGTCTGGCTTACATGTTTTACAATAAATTCACGCGGAATGGTCTTACTCTCCTTATATAAGTCGTCAGTCTTCATGAAGTGGGATAATATAAATGCTCAAAATTTCCGGGCAATAAGTTTGATATGTATTGCTTGCAAGGTAATTGAGATACTGATCCTGAAGCATATATCCTATCATTCGGATAAATTCAGTGTCTTATCAAAAAAATTCAGATCAGCAAATTGAGTCTAGTATTCATATTATTTAATATTTATAAATTGAAAAATAATTATTTATTATTTCACGCAAGTTATTAGGCGCACATGGCTATTTTAACTGCTCACAGAAAATAAAATCAATGACTAAAATAGCTTAAAGAATGTTCATAGTTTATGTCAATGCAGAGAATAAACATCCATAGAACAAAGGTTCACATGTAGACTAGATGGACTGCCGTCAATACGACATGATGTTATACATGATATTTTATCTCAGAATCTACCAGAGGTTTGTCAAAATGTTAAGATTGAACCCTTTTTGTTTCCCGTATATAATGTTGTGTTCACAAATTTAGCAACAACTCGTGATAATGATGTAATGCTTGACATAACATGCTCAGGGCTTTTCGGGAACAAAACGGTGCTTACTCTCATGGATGTATGCGTTTTCAACGCGTTCGCACCTTCAAACAGCTTTTAAGAGTAAAAAGTTTTGACTGATTATTTGTTGACATTCTTTTTTACATTATTATTAATAAAAAATAAATAAAAATAAAAAATATTACACGAGTTATTAGCCGCAAATGGCTATCTTAGCTGTTCACAGAAAAGCCTAGCTTTCAGACAAGAAACTAACTCTTCATCGCCCTTCAGCAAGAGCTGAGAAAAGCATCACGCAAATTAGATATGTCATCATCCACACGGGCCTGAGAATTTTCAGCATTTAATTCAGGAATATAACTGAATAAGAGATTATAGGATCGGTCAGATCTAAGTCGATTATAATTGAGAAGTGTATAGTTTGAGGCAACGTTTTGAGATTTGTTATTTATAAGTATGCATCGATCCTTGTCTCTAGTTGGAGTTTGGCTGCATAAAGAAACGCAATGAGATTTAATATCCAGCCATAAAGTTCACGTCTTGTCGTCTTCAATTGTTTGATATCGACAGTCATCAACACCATCAAATTTATTGCTATAACGGGAGCGGAGGTACAATTATATCCAAGCAGACATAAGCGAGCGAATCCAATTCTGCAGACAAATCATGAGACTGGTCTTTTTGGATTGAAGGCGCCATTACAGACTCAGTCACATTTTTCGATATAGATGCACTGGTTGGCCGATCCTTTGAGTCGAATAGATGCACTGGTTGGGATGGAATTCAACTGATTCAGAGACAAATTATAGACGATATACGTAAACAAATGTATGAACAAGAAAAAAAGAATACATCAAAATCACGAAATCTCAAAATGGTAAATGGCGTCACATTCTCGAACATGCATCTACGAAGGGTGCTTCGACTTGGCTTACAACTAATCCACATAAAATGCTCGGTTTTATTCTCAACCATAGAGAATTTCGAAATGCCATTGCTGTCAGATACAGCATCGATTGCAAGGAAAAATACCGATGCAAATGTTGCGAGAATATGTCCGTGTCCTATTCTCTTTCTTGTAGAGTTGGTGGTTCGACTTTGGTAAGACATAATATAGTCAGAGATACACTAGGAAATATTTTAAAGCGGATATATCACGATGTCTTCGTGAATCCTCAATGTTACGTGGACACAAGCTATGCTTGAAGCATCGCTCAAAGCATCGAACAAATTGTACGACAGTGATGGATCGCGTTTGTAAACGATAGAATGGATTATCACCTGGTGTGATCAACAGCTCTTCTGCTGTGCAATTAAAAGAATGCCTAAAGCATGACCTCATGAACTTTTGTTGTTTTTTTTCATTTTTTTTTCTGTTTTTTATTCAATGTGATGCTTCCTTACGAGCTTCAGCTCCCTTGGAAGTCGACATACAATAATGTGAAATACGAAGGTCTAATTGATCCACATATTATTATTAATGTTTCAACAGCACATAAAAGCATGGCTTAATTGGCTGGTTCACTGCAGAAAAAAAGAAAATATAATAAAAGTATCACAAATACGGAAAAGCAGCTTTTCCCATGGCATCCTCCATCCGTAATTTCTTTTTGAATTCGTTGATATTGCTACTGCACACTGTTGACTCTCCAAGCCTATTCCACAGAGATACAACTCGCCGATCAAATTGGACAGCTCGTGATTTTCTTATCCTTTCACGTCGCAGGGTTAAACCATGGCCTCGGAGGATATTGGATGAGCGCAAATGAAGACAATCTCGAAGTGGATGATCCAAATCATTAAGAATTTGCCAGACCATACTCATATCGATGTACCGGCGGTCCACGTGACAGTCTCAAGTCTAAGTGCTTTTAATCGATCAGGGTACGACAAAAATTTCAGTTGCGGTGCTAGCTTGGTAGCTCTATGAAGTACCCTCTCTGAACTAATATGTTCTTTTGAATTTTGGGGATACACACAGTGCAGCATATAGAAGACGGCTCAACACATGAGCAAAGATTAGCGGACGTAGGGCAAATTGATTGAGTGCAATGAAAGTGCGTCGAAGTTGACCGATTATCCCAAACGCATTTGAACAAGCATGTTCAGTATGTGTGACGGTACTCAAATCACTGTTTATTCTTACTCCCAAGTCCTTATATTTGTTCACTCGTTCTATATCACTTGTTTGTAACTTATCTCGACTGTATTATTTAGTGTTTTTTTTTCAAAAAAATGTCTCTCAATTAAATAATACATTAAAAATTGTGAAGTAATTATTAAATAATTAAAAATTATTAAAAAGTGTGAAGAACCTTACTCAGCTACACTTGCAATAATTCTGCGACAGCTATCTTTTGCACTCACAAAAGCTGTCTCGCTTACTATTTGATATAAAATAGTTTTTATGAACAAGAATGATATCTTTTTATAATATAGACCCTATTTGAAGGTAACCTCGGAACTGTAAAATTAATAATAATTTTATATATTAAAAAATATTATTAATTTTTTAATTATTATTATTTTAAATAAAAACAGAAAATTAAGTAGTACATCAAATTCGTGTTATTTCATACTTCTGAGGTGGACGCTTGTAGGATACGAGCAGTTCTCTTCGTCTTGCTTTCTGTAACAATCGTCACGTTCATACATCGCCTACTTGTTGTTTAGCTTCTAACTGACATTATGGTCGCTCTAATACACATTGAGGAAGCGAACGCAAGAGTTAAACTAATATCTGAGCGAAAGCGGTATGGACGCAGCAGCAAAAGCCGCCATTGCTAGGGGATCATCCTGCTTAAAGCTTTCCTTGGCGAAGATTACCCTCTTCTCGACTGAAAGAATGGGATTTTTATGATAGCAGTTTTTGAGTACCGTGAGTAAGGATGGGCATGTAAATTTGATATTTTTTAATGCGAGTTGACGATTAATTGCATTGAATGCGTGACTCGCGTTAGTTTGAAGCACACATTTTTCGCTTGACAAGTGAAATAAGCTTGTGATAGAGTGCACTGCAGCCTCAACCCCACATCGTTGACCTAAACACAATTGGATCAAACCTCCAATATTAGTAATATCATCAGACACAGTAGAGATAATTGTTTTGGAGATTATCCGTCTAGATACCTCGCCGATACCAATAGGACGCACTCCTGGTTTTTTATCCAGCGGTATTAAGCGACTAGTAGTGAATGCCTCTGCGTTATCAATACTAATTTCATCTGAAGAAATTCTCCTGACCAGGTTTGCTAAGGCATCTGCTAACTTAAGTGATTCTGTTCCGAAATTGAATAACATGACTTTCCAGTCGGCGGCATCCAAGCCTGACGGTCCACAGCTGCCTTGAATCTTCTTGCTATTGATCGTATCTTCTCTTGTCTATAGACAAGAAAACACATGAATGGTACCTACATTGTGATTTCTAGATATATCTGAAACTGACATCAAAACAGCAAGTAGAAAAACTCAGAGATCAGCGGGACCATCAGTTGTTGATGCTTTGCAATTGCGCTCGATGTTAAATTCATTTTGAAAAAGTTCAAGTAAACTTGCTTCCTCCATCGCCCGATTTACAATCATCATCGCAACTCAGACACTAGACAAAATTGCCCTTGAAGCACTTAAGGTAAGTTGCTTGGTAGCACTGGATAAAATCCGGGTATTAGACCGATAGGCATCGAAGAAACATTACGTCGTATAAGCGGCAAGACAATTTCAGAAAGAATTAAGGGTGATTTACAATCTCTTGTGTGTAATGAACAGTTATGTTCATGACAAAGGTGCGGGATTAAATTTGCAATTCATTCCATCAGAAATATGTACAACGATAACCCATAAAACTGTATTTTACAACTGGACGCATCGAATGCATTTAACACTGTCAACAGAGCAGTCGCATTGAAAAATGTTTATAAGATATGTCCATCATTTTCCGTGATTCTGCGCAATATGTATTCGAGCTCGACCTTACTGACTGTCGAGGACGATTTAATTCCATCATCGGAAGGGTCCACGCAAGGCGATCCCTTAGCTATGATAGCGTATGCAGTAGCGTCAATACCAATCATCATGACTTTGAAGGAACGTTTTCCTAAAACCACGCATAGATGTTATGCAGATGATGCGCACATTGTCGGTGACGCTCACACACTCTTCGACGTTTGGACCTGCATACGAGATATTGGCCCAAAGTATGGCTTCTTCCTAAATGAAGAGAAATGCCAAATATTAGTTTATAAAAAGTTAACAAATATTAGCTGTCACTCTTACTCTTACTCGGCCCCATCCTCCTTCTCTGCCTCCACTATTATCCACACCAAGTCGAACCTGGAAACTTCTCGATATCCCTATTCTCTGCACAGCCTTACTCAATTCTTCACTCTTTTCACTTCCTCTTAACTATCTCTCTCCCGATGATCTCTGCATTCTGTTCGATTCTGAACTTACTTCGATCCTCAATAAACTTCTGGCTAGTCGACTCCTACGTTCTCAGCGCTTGCGCCATGCTCCCTGGTTCGATTCTGACTGTAGTCTTTCTAAGCGTCGACTCCGTCACTCTTTTCGTGTGTATAATCGCTTTCTTAAACGTTCTCCCAACTCACTCCCTCCAAATCTCCGTGATTCCTACTTTTCTCTACGCCGTTCACATCTTATTCTTATACGTACTAAACGTACTATCTTTTGGCGAAATCAACTCGAGTCATCTTCCAACTCTAAATATCATTGGAAAATATTGGACTCAATTCTTTCACGATCATCTACCCCTTGTAATATAAATCATGATGAATTCACTTCATCAGGATTTATACCTAATTTATTTTCCCGACTACCCATAGCCCACTTGTACCCACTCTTCTTCATAGCTAAGGAATTGCCTTGCGTGAACCCTTCCGATGATGGAATTAAATCGTCATTGACAGTCAGTAAGGTCGAGCTCGAATACATATTGTGCAGAATCACGGAAAATGATGGACATATCTTATAAACATTTTTCAATGCGACTGCTCTGTTGACAGTGTTAAATGCATTCGATGCGTCCAGTTGTAAAATACAGTTTTATGGGTTATCGTTGTACATATTTCTGATGGAATGAATTGCAAATTTAATCCCGCACCTTTGTCATGAACATAACTGTTCATTACACACAAGAGATTGTAAATCTCTTGTGTGTAAGAGATTTGTGAGAGCTATTCCACCTTATTCCTGTTTCGTCTGATGAAGTTTCTTCGGTTCTGCTGTCATTATATCATTTTCTGCTTCATGTATGAATCTTATATTTCCTTTCATTTTATCAAGACTTAATTACTGTCTTAGTATATTTTCCAACTCACCTAAATCCACTTTTCTTCCTTTACAACGCATCATAAACGAAACTGTCCGAGTTCTCCGTCTTCGTCGTTTTGATCATACATCCCACCATCTTGTTTCTCTCGATTGGCCTACCATTTTTGTCGTGTTCAAATTCGTCTTCTTATCGTTGATTTTGGTCTTATAACTTTTCATACCCTTCATTTCTCAACCTTCCTTTTCTCGACAATTCTCGTCCTATTTACTGTTCCTTGCGTTCCTGTAATTCCCTTCTTTTACATGTCCCAAACTACTCTACCTCTTTTGGCTTCCGCTCCTTCGTTGTGGCTGCTCATCTCTCGTGGAATCATCTGCTCATTCATATTCGCCGATAAACATCAATGTCGTGCTTCAAACGCCAAATCCAATTCAATTTCAACAATTAACTAATTAATCTGTGACTTTTGCTGTTCTTTTTTTGTTAGTGGTCATATAAGCGTGCAGTTTGCACGCATTTGCCATGTTAAATAAATTATTATTAATTATTATTAAACTGATATCCAAATCATTTTAAACTACTGGTGAGTAACACGAGCAAGGAATTTATTGACTTACTAGCAGATTGCTTTGAAACGTTTAACCGAACAACATCTACCTCGGATAATTCTCTGAAACGAGCGACTGTATTATGTCAGTTAATATTACAACGCATTAAGACTCGCAAGATAAGCTATATAAGGAAAACAATTGAAAGACGTATCAAATTATGGAAGGTGCAACAATTATTATTATTATTATACATTCAACAACATACGAGCATTAGCTCAAATAGCTGGCTCACAATAAGTTCGTAAATAAATTAATTAGTTTTTAAAATAAGGAAATGCAACACGAAACATTGCTTGATCCATTCGTAGTCTTCTTTTAAAAGCACTAAGTGAACTGCATCCAACGGTGTCTGCATCAAGGTTGTTCCACAGCTCAACAATTCTTCTATCAAATTGCATCGCGCCCAATTTCTGTACTCTGTTTCTTCGAATAGTTAAAGAATGACCGCGAAGAACATTTGAACAACGTAGTTGAACCCTACTCCGAAGAGGGTGATGAGGACGTTGGAATAAATGCCAAACAAGGCACATATCCATGTACCGACGGGTCCATGTGACGGTCTCAAGTCCTAATGATCTCAGTCTGTCTTCATAAGGCAGCGACGCCAACGTTGGTGCTAGCTTTGTTGCCCTGCGAAGTACCCTCTCTGATTTCTTATGTTCATGCACAGTACGTGGGTATACAACCGGAGCTGCATATAAAAGTCTACTCAATACATGTGCTAAAATCAGAGGCCGAAGAGCAGTCGGATTAACGCGAACAAACGCGCGTCGAATCATACCTATCATTTTATTGGAGTTGGCACAAGCTTGATCAGTGTGCTTTTTGGTTGATAAATTAGAGGTAACCCATACTCCTAAATCTTTGTAACTATCGACACTTTCCACAATACAGTCCTTATATGTGTAACAAGCTGATGTTAGTTGCTTGCGAGCATTACCAATAATACGCATGTGTTTGCATTTCGAAACATTTATCACAAGCTTGTTTAACGCCGCCCACAACTCCAAATTATCTATGTCAGTTTGCAAATTATCAACATCCTCACATGAATGAATGGGCCGCCATATTTTTAAGTCATCTGCATACAAACATGATCGAGAGCGAATGCACCCAGGCAAATCGTTAACATAAATGCTGAATAAAAGCGGACCCAAAACTGAACCTTGAGGTACTCCAATATGACATTCTCTAGACACAGACAATGACCAATCGACAAGTACTCGAAAGCAACGATCACGAAGAAATTCTCTAATCCAATCAACTATTATGTTTGGGAGTCCAGTATTGACAAGTTTCTGAAGAAGTAGACCATGATCTACTCTATCAAAAGCTTTAGAAAAGTCGAAGAATATAATGTCTGTATCGATATAATGTGTCTTATTCGCTGTCCAATCAAGATGAGCATCAAGCAAATTTGAAACAGTTGAATAACCCTCCCGAAATCCGTGCTGATTAGGGACTAAAATTTTTCCTACACGAAAAAACTCAACCATGTAGCGATGCACAAACCTCTCCAACACTCTACAGCAAATGCAGGTAATGCTCACCGGCCTATAATTCTCGACGGAAGAGCGATCTCCCTTCTTGAAGTAGGGAAGAACAATTGACTGCTTCCACACATTAGGAAGAGATCTTTCCAAGATTGACTGGCGAAAAATTGCACAGAGAGGAACGCAAATTGAGCCTGCTAATCTGCGCAGATAAACAGAAGGTAGTAAGTCACAACCTCTTGAATTATTTGCTTTTAGACGGCGTAATTCGGAATAGACTTTAGCTGGCGTTATCAAATTGTCAAGGTCCAACTCAAGACACGTGTCAGAGTAAGTGTTCAGCACACTAGATTCCATACAAAAAGTTTGATGTTCATTTGCGGGCTCTACTGAAGTGCAATAGTGTGCCGCAAACTCTTCAGCTAGGTCATTCGCAGAAATGTCATAGAAGTAGTGACAAATCGAAGAATCAACAGCTCCCCTGCTTGATAGGTACTGAAAAAGGACCTTTAAATCGTATTTACACTTGTTAGCTAATGCATTCTCAAATGCACACCGCTTCTTTCTCTTCAATGAATTGAATAAATTTCTTGCCTGTTTAAAAACATCATAACTACACTCCCCAACTTTGTAGCGATTGAAGATCAAATTACGAGTCCTCAATGATGAACGTAACTCAGAATCGAACCAGGGAGAATCTTTTCGACGTGTCCTGCTTCTAAGTGGAGAGAATAAAATAAGCAGCGACTCTAAGGTTCTCTGAAAGTAATTCCACGCGCCGTGTACTCCAACAACAGCGGGATCTGGCCAGGTAGCTGTTGAAAGTATTGACTTAATTGCACCTGTGTTGGTTTTGAAAGCATTAACCACTTGATTTTCACGCGGACCTCGAGTATCTTCTTGAAACCTTAACCTAATGATCAATACGCAATGATCAGACATACCGATCGGGGCATCATAACGGATAGCGTTAATAATCTCACTGTTCGAAGATAAACATACATCTAATAGAGATCTACTGTCACTAGCAAAACGAGTGTAATTTTGAACATGCTGAGTTAAACCACAATAGATGATACACTCCAGAAGGTCATAGGAAGCATGGTCACAAGTAGGAAAAGCCGTATACGAATTCCAATCAACCGAAGGCATATTCAAGTCACCAAGTATTAAAACATTGGAGGTACCTTTAGAATAAAGTTCTACTTCCCCAATCAGTTTATCTGTGGCGGCCAAGGGTGAACGATATACTACCCCCAGAACAAGCGGAGCGGTATGCATGAATTTTACCCGACACCACAAACTTTCGACTTTATTAGAAGAAGAAGTGCTAAGAATAGTTACTTTCACATCGTTGCTCACATAAAGAATAACACCTCCACCTCTTCCACTTTTACGATCACTGCGGAAAACCAGATAACCAGGGATGGAGACTTCATTATCAATAATATCACTATATAGCCATGATTCTGTGATAGCGAGTAATTTAGGACGAATTAACTGAACTCTATATCTCAGTTCATCTATCTTCGATATAAGACTGCGAACATTACCATGGAGTATTTCACAATGCCCCAACATACCTCTGGGAGTATTCCTATCACCCCTTACACATCCAAATAACCCGGACGCTAAACCATTTAGACTCTGATAGGCAGAGTAGACGAGCCCGTTTCGATTACAGAATGCACGCGAGGCGACATGACTAGTGGGCTCCTCCAACTCAGCCAAGTGCGTCGCTTCACAATCTGAAAATTTTTCACATAGAGATTTGTTTCTCCTTTAGCAACACGAGATGATAGTTCTTTTTTAACCTTCGATAATTTTTTTCGTTCTGATACATCAAGATCTTTCAGCAGTCGAATATTAGACCCTTTGAGACGGAACGAGTTTCTCAACATTAAGGTAGCATGAAGTTGGTTATGGAAGACAGCTTTGATTAGTCGGGGTTTATTATTTAAAGCATTACGCTTACCTAGACGGAAAAGAGCGATAAGTTTAACTTTTTGGACTGTCTCAATGTCACAGGAGCCAAGTACATGTGCCAGAATAGACCTCAAACTCTGAATGTCGTCATTCAGTCGTGCTTGCGCATTCTCGAAGATAGACTCGGGCACATTAGCTAGAATAACTGAGCAACCTCTATTATATATCCGCTTATTTGAGATCACCCTATCGAGACCATCACAGGACACAGCAGATTGTGTATCTGTACATGCACGTAAGCTGGGTATTTGAGTATCCGTTTTAACAATATTCCGCAAGCTAGATAAGTCTGTCTGGGTATGTGAATCATGAGACTCTAAAGAACTTGATGGTGACATCAAGGTGACGTGTGCGTTGCCCGAGGAAACGCACTGACCATCTTTGTTTGAGATATTACGAAATGTCGCATTGTGAGCATTCGGCATCTTCGGTGTATCACTTTGTGAAATCGCTTCATCAGACAGAATATATTTCGAGACTTCGTCATACGGTCTTGACACTGAATTTGGAGTTGAATAGGAAGAACGCAAATATCCCCGCTTCCAAATACGGGATGCTACAGGTCCATTGCTGCCTACATAAGCTCCAGTTGTCCGAGTTCGGTTGTCAATATGTAAAGAAAGATCGGCAGAAGGACGATCAACGACAACGCATGTAGTCATATCGTTCGTAGTCTGTGATACTTTAGGGACTGTATTATCAGCAATTTGTTGCAATTTGCGATCGCTTGTATTCTCATCAAGGGGAATAACGCAGGCAGTCGTATCATCACCAACCCGCGCATCCACAGGAACTACATTTTTAAAAGGATGTTGAGCTTTGGAAGAGGATATTTTATCGTCCATGAGAACGGTTCGACTTAGAGATTGGTTATGTGCTTCTTCAAATTCGACCAAACGTCTTCTCAAAATATTAAGCTCCTTCACAGCACAAAAGCCACATAAATAAGCATCATCGGAATTCTTTTTTAACTTGCTCATACAAATAGTGGTCCAGGTGTCACACAAATCGTTCGAACACTGGACTTGGACAGATGTACACTCATCAATTATGCTTGCGTTTAGAGATACGGTGTTTACATTTGACTTCTTAGCTTTAAGCTTCGATGTTTTTCGTGTCATTATGTGTTTTGTTCCGCTGGCAAGTTGTTTTGTAAAACAACTTGCCAGCTAGGGGATTTATCGTAGGAATCACGGTATTGCAAAAGATGAAACAAGATGATTTTCACTCTCGTGCCCAACGTCATGCTCCGACCGTCCGGAGGGTAATAAATTTTATCGCAAATGGACATATAGCGAAAGCATCCAGAATGCTCAAGAATGATTCAGGCATTGAAGTGATACCTTTAGAGGAAATAGTAAACAACAAAACGGTGTCGCAGCACTTGGAAGATATGCATCCAACAGCGTATGAAGGTCTTACTAATTTAAAATTGACTGCTCCAATGGACAGATGTGCTGAACATCACTCAATAAGATTTTTCAGCATGGATCATGAACATATTATAAAAGCTGCAAGGCGAACACATGGTTCGGCAGGTCCCTAAGGAGTAGACCCGGAAGGATGGAGATCTTTTCATACAGCATTTGGTATGACTTCAAGAAGATTAGCGTGTATGATAAGTGAATTTGATATCAAAATATCCACAGAGGACATTGAATCAAGTAGATTGGATGCGTATACGAGTAGTCGACTTATACCGCTGAACAATAACCCGGGAGTCCGGCCGGTGGGAATTGGGGAAGTGCTACGCAGGATAATAGGCCGAGCAATACTCGAACATATAGGCGATGATTTAAGAAATGTATGCGGATATGTACAGCTATGTGCTGGACAATGCGGAGGGACCGAAATCGCCATACACACAGTTCGATCTTCCTTTTCAGCTTCCCCTGATAATTGCTTTCTTCTGCTGGAGGATTAATAGATCGCTCACCCTCGAAAATATGAAATACATCTTCCCGTCCCTGAGTATAATTCTGAATCATACATACGCAAAGCCATCACATTTAACAGTCGGTGGGATCTTTTTGATGTCAGCTGAAGGATTCACTCAAGGAGATCCTCTATCGATGACAGCCTTTGCTGCCGCGTCCTTACTGTTTATCGAAAAGCTAAGACAAATTTCCCCTAGTGCTCAGCCCTGTTGGTATGCAGATGATACTACTTACGTAGGGAAGGCAAAAGATTTATTAAAGGTGTGGGAGCTAGTAAAACGATATGGACCGGCTTACGGATACAACGTAAATCCCGAAATGTGTGTAATTTTAACACGAGAAAATATTGGATATTCAAATCTATTTGAGGAAACTGGTTTACAGATCCGACCAGATGGAGTCAAATACCTAGGCAGTTACATCGAGACGAACAACTATGTTGAACATCAAGTGAAGGAAAAAAATAGAGAATTCAAGACGGACGTATCAAAACTAGAGGATCTAGCTACGGAGAATACCTTTGCGGCGTATCTTATGTCAAATAGAGTTTTCCAACACCAATGGACATATTTGAAGAGAATATGCGAGACAAAGATTGAATGGTTTAAACCTCTAAAAAATGAATTATTTCAAAACACAATTACTCGGATACTTGGTATAGAAACTATGAATAAAGAATCTAAATCAATAATTCATCTACCATATTTCCTAGGAGGTTTGGGATTAATGAACCTAGCTGCGGAAAGAGAGAATGAATATAGAGTTTCGTACTCGGTGTGCAAACCAAGCATTGATGGACTGAGAGGAAACGAACTACGTAATAAACAAAAAATATACAAAAATGAAACGCATGATCAGAATAAGATTAAACAAAAGCTGGATCAACTCAAAATTATTGATACATCGGAACGAGATCATAGAACAATATTGAGAAACGCAAGTGTCAAAGAAGCCTCGGCTTGGCTTACGTCACGAACTTATACGGATAACAGACTTCTGAACTCACAAGAGTTTGAAGATGCGATAGCAGTGCGATATGCATGGGAGCCTAAAACCCTAACTGGCTTTTGCACATGTGGTATGGATTTAAATGTAACACATGAATTGTCGTGTAAATGTGAAGGTATCTATTACATTAGACACAATATAGTAGTCGATGAAATTATCAAACCGTTAAATCAAATTCTATAGATTTTGACAGATCGATACTACAAAAGATAGAGAGGCCAGAGCTGATATTTGTTGCAATGGGCTATATAGGAATATCTGGGGGCGCTCCTATATAGACGTGTGTGTCTTCAACAATTTAGCACCTTCATATTCTTTAGAGTACATGACTGATCCATTTACATACCATGAAAGTCGAAAAAAACACAAAGTACGCAGAAAGAATTACAAGAATTAAGCAAGCGGCATTCCGCCCGGTGATTTTCTCGACAGTTGGAGGAATAGGTCCTGTAGCAAACAGTGTGATTAAGCGGATTGCCACTAGATTGGCAGAAAAATACGTAGATAGGTATGATGACTGTATAAGAAAAATAAGTGCAAACATTTTGATATCTATTGCAAAATCAGTGTCTACGACGCTAAGGAAGAGAAATTACAAAAGTTTCAATCACAACTGAGTAATAAGGACTATAACGAAGACAGGGACAAAACTATTATACTCTGACATTTATAAGATCCATTTGAGGGTAACTACTAATTTGTAAATAATATTTTGAATATTAAAAAAATATTAAAAAAAATATTATTATTAATAGATTCCAACGCCTTTCAACATCGTTGGTGTAATCAACAAATGTTAACAATGATGCAGCTTGTCTTAATTTGGCTATATTAGCTGTCTAAATTTGGCTATTAACTGAACTGTCTTAATTGAGCTGTCATAATTGTCTTAATCTCGAGTTACCTGCTGCATGGAAAAAACGAGTGTAGTACCAATTTATAAAAATGGTGAAAGATATGATCAAAGTAACTATAGGCCAATAAGTCTAACTAGTCTTTATGCAAAATGCTTGAGCGTATACTTAACAGACGCATATATGATCATTTGAATTTGCTGAGAATTCTCAATAAAGCACAGGATGGATTTCGCCCTCGACGTTCATGTCTTTCAAACTTATTACATGCTCGGTAATATTGGGTTGGACTTGTTAACATGAACTGAATTTACGTGATATTTCTCGACTTTAGTCGGACTTTTGATAGGGTGCCCCACAAAATGCTTATTTCCACCCTTGAGTCTTATAAAGTAATTCGCTTTATTATATGCTGGACTCAAGATTTTCTTAAATATATAACCTTTGCTATTCGTGTAGGTCAATGTATATCGTCTTCTCATCCTATCATCTCAGGAGTACCACAGGAATCAGTCCTAGGTCATTTGTTGTTTAACATATTTATAACTCAGCTACTAGATTTATATTAGATTTTACATATTTTGCCTAACTCTCCTGGCCCACCATCCACATCCGTATCAAACTCCGCCTTCTCGTAACTTTTCGTATCATCGCTGTCGGCTCCCCATCGTTTATCAACCTTCCTTTCTTAGACGACACTCGCCCCACATCGCTATCGCTGCGTTCCCGTAATTCCATCTTACTCCACGTTCCCAATTACTCCAACAACTACGGTCTCCGATCCTTCCTCGTCGCCGCCTCACTCGTCTGGAATCAACTCCCTCTCGACATCCGCCGCGCTCCCTCATTTATTACATTCAAATACCGGCTCCGTACTCACCTTCTCGACACATGATTTACATTTTTGTTTTGTTGTGGTCATGTAAGCGTGCGCTGGCACGCATTTGCCACGTTAAAAAAATATTTTTCTAGATTTACTTGAGGATTGTAGTGTTTTATTTTTTGTCGGTGATGTAAAGGTATGGAAATTAATTAAAACCGACAAGGATCGAAATAACTTTCAAAATATTTAAAACATTGTTTATCGATGGTTTTTGATCACTGGAATCATAATGAATATTAAAAAGTGTGCACAAATTAGATTAGGTCATAGCAATGTAAGTCGAGAATATTTTCTTGGCAACGAGTTTGTTGTATTAAGGATTTTGGTGTGATTTTTAAAAAACAACCGATCATTTCCTTGTCACTCTTACTCTTACTCGTCCCCATCCTCCTTCTCCGCCTTTACCTTTATCTACACCAAGTCGACCCTGGAAGCTTCTCGATATCCCTGTTCTCTGCACAGCCTTACTCAATTCTTCACTCTTTTCACTTCCTCTTAACTATCTCTCTCCCGATGATCTCTGCATTCTGTTTGATTCTGAACTTACGTCGATCCTCAATAACCTTCTGCCTAGTCGACTTCGACGTTCCCAGCGCTTGCGCCATGCTCCCTGGTTCGATTCTGACTGTAGTCTTTCTAAGCGTCGACTCCGTCACTCTTTTCGTATGTATAAACGCTTTCTTAAACGTTCACCCGACTCACTCCCTCCAAATATTCGTGATTCCTACTTTTCTCAACGCCGTTCACATCTCATTCTTATACGTACTAAACGTACTCTCTTTTGGCGAAATCAACTCGAGTCATCTTCCAACTCTAAATCTCATTGGAAAATCTTAAACTCAATTCTTTCACGATCATCTACCCCTTGTAATATAAATCCTGATGAATTTTCTTCTTATCTACAAACTAAACTATCTAATTTACTTTCCCTACTACCCATAGCCCCCTTGTACCCATTCTTCTCTTTAAATACTTCCCTCCCAGAACTATTCCACCTTCTTCCCGTTTCGTCTGATGAAGTTTCTTCGGTTCTGCTGTCATTACCTAATAAAACCTCTCCTTCTGACCCAATTCCCACTCACTTGCTTAAAAATATCTGCTCCTTTATCTTACCCTTCCTAACCACATTGTTCAACTCGTCCATCCGTAGCTGTACATTTCCTTCCATCTGGAAATGCGCCACTGTTCGTCCTCTCATCAAAAAGCAATCTCTCGACTCCTCACTACCATCTTCGTACCGTCCTATTTCACTTCTCCCAACCCTCTCTAAACTCCTTGAGCGTCTCGTTCTTAAGCAAGTTAATACATATCTCTATTCCTCTAACTTATTTCCTCCCTTCCAAGCCACTTTTCGCTCTAATTACTCTACCGAAATTGCATGTCTTAAAGTTTATAACGACTTACTCATATCGCGCGATCATAAATTATGTAGTGTCATAGTTTCTCTTGATCTATCGTCTGCTTTTGACATCGTCGATCACTCGATTCTTCTCCATCGCCTTCGTCATGATTATGGCTTCTCTTTACCACTGTATCATGGTTTTCTTCATATCTATCAAACCGTACATTTCGCGTATATTCTAACTCTTCTCTCCCATCCTTCGTCCATTCCGTCCGGTGTTTCACAAGGCTCAGTATTAGGCCCTATACTTTTCTCACTTCTTCTTGGTGATTTGTCTTCGATTTCTCATAAATTTAACTTCCATGTTATGCAATATGCTGATGACATTCTCATCTATGCTCATGCACCTGTTTATCGTATTCACGATCTTAGTGTTTCCGCTTCGGACTGTCTTGTCTCAATTTCCAATCATCTTTCTTCCCTTCGCCTTTCTCTGAATCCTGATAAATCCAAAATTATGTGGATCCTACCTCGACGCCTCGGCTTCGAACCTCCCTCCGTATCATTAAATTCTACAATTCTTCCTATCGTTGATAATCTCGTTTTCCTAGGCTTCCATTTTGACAACCGACTTTCACTTAAACCTTTCGTTAGATATAAAGTACGCTCATCTACCTTGATACTCCGCAACCTCCGTCAAGTTCGTAGATTGATCGATTTCCCTTCTTGTATGACTCTCATATCATCTCTCCTTTTTTCTAGACTCGATTATTGTCTTAGTCTATTTTCCAACTCACCTAAATCCACTCTTCTTCTCCTACAACGCATCGTCAATGCAGCTGTCCGAATTCTCCTCCGTCTTCGTCGTTTTGATCATACATCCTACAATCTTGCTTCTCTCGATTTGCCTACAATTTATTGTCGTGTTCAAATTCGTCTTCTTATCGTTGCTTTCCGCCTTGTAACTTTTCATACCCCTTCATTTCTCAACCTTCCTTTTCTTGATAATTCTCGTCCTGTTTACTGTTCCTTGCGTTCTTGTAATTCCCTTCTTTTACATGTCCCAAACTACTCTACCTCCTTTGAACTCCGCTACTTCCTGGTGGCTGCTCCTCTATCGTGGAATCATCTGCCCATTCATATACGCCAATCAACTTCCCTGCAGTGCTTCAAACGACAAATCCGATCCCATTTTAACAATTTATCCGCTTGACTTTTTCATTTTTGTTTGTGGACTTGTAAGCGTACAGCTTGTACGCATTTGCCACATTAAATAAATTTGTATTATTATTAAAACACGTGATAACATTGATAGTATTTGAAACGCAGCAAGAACAATAACCTATATAATTCAAAAATTGCTTTGAAGACCCATCTCCCGTTTATGCTTTGCGTTTATATAATGCTCTTATAATACTGATATTAAAATGTGTGTCGCCACCTTTCCTTGTACGTGTACAGAATTTGATCAATTAGAGCTTATACTTCGACGGTTTACGAAATTATGTCCTCAGGTATAATATATTTCCTATGAGAAGATTGAAAAGTTTCAATATGCCGACAGTGCGCGAAAGATTTCTGCTTTACGACCTTCTAACTAGTATCGACTAATAAATGAGGATGAAAATTTTCCAGTAAATAGAGTTGAACTCAATGAACGGGATTATCGTAGAAAGAACACAAAAGTATTGGTAAAAAGACGATGTTTTTCAAAGTGGCAAATGCGTGCCAGCGCACGCTTACATGACCACAACAAAGCAAGACTGCGAATCAGGTGTCGAGAAGGTGTGAACGGAGGAGGTGTTTGAATATGATAAAGGAGGAGGCGCGGCGGACGTCGAGAGGGAGTTGATTCCAGGCGAATGAGGCGGCGACGAGGAAGGATCGGAGACCGTAGTTGTTGGAGTAATTAGGAACGTGGAGTAAGAGGTATGACGGGAACGAAGCGATAGCGAGGTGGGGCGAGTATCGTCTAAGAAAGGAAGGTTGATGAACGAAGGGGAGCCGACAGCGATGAGACGAAAAGTAACGAGAAGAAGGCGGAGTTTGATGCGGATGTAAATGGTGGGCCAGGAGAGTTGGGCAAAATATGTGGATGTGTGGTCGAAGCGACGGAGACGAAAGAGCACTCGAACGGCGGTGTTGATTATTCGTTGTAGGGGTAGGATGATGGATTTTGGAGAATTGGCGAAAAGGCTAAGACAGTAATCGATTTTAGGGAAAAGAAGCGATGAAAGAAGAGACATACAAGAACGGAAGTCGATAAGGGGGCGGATACGGCGGATATCACGGAGAATTAAGTTAGATGAGCAGACCTTGTCACGGACGAAGGGTTTAAGGGAAAGGTGATCATCGAAATGGAAGCCTAAGAAAGTGAGATTGTGGACTATGGGGATGATTGATGAGGCAAAATATACAGTGGGAGGAGATATGTTTGGTTTACTGGGGAGGATCCACATTATTTTGGACTTTTCGGGGTATAGAACGAGATGGAGATTGGAGAGACGTTTGTAGATAGAAGAAAGACAGTTAGAGGCAGAAATGCCGATATCGTTTATGCGACTTGCGGGTGAATAAGCATGATGACGGTGTCATCGACGTATTGCATGACGTTAAACGGGTAAGGTTTGATAAACGGAGATAGATCGCCAAGCAGAAGTGAGAAAAGCAGGGGACCTAGGACTGAACTTTGTGGGACCCCGCAAAAAAATAGGGATGGGAGGGGAGGATGATGAATTAGAACAGACGCGAAAGGAACGGTCGGATAGATATGAGGCGAACCATGCTACGGAGGGGGACGAAAATCCGTAATTATAACGAAGGCGAGAAAGGAGGACGGAGTTCTCGACAATGTCGAATGCGAAGGAGAGGTCGAGGGAGATGAGACCACTATATAGAGCCTTGTCTCGAGAAATGAGTAAGTCGTTGTACACTTTTATGCATGCGATTTCTGTCGAGTAATTAGAGCGGAAAGCGGATTGGAAAGGAGGGTACAGATTGGATGAGGAGAGATAAGCGTTGATTTGTATTAAGATGAGGCGTTCTAAGAGCTTTGAAAGAGTAGGGAGTAGTGAAATGGGGCGATAGCTAGAAGGAAGGGAGGGGTCGAGCGATTGTTTCTTAAGGAGGGGACGAACGATTGCGGATTTCCAGTGTGAAGGGAAGATACGACTGCGGATGGACGAGTTAAACAAGGTTGTGAGAAATGGGGATATCGATGAGCATATAGATTTTAATATGTGGGTAGGCAGGGATCGGCAGGTGAGGTTTTGTTGGGCAAGGACATGAGGACAGATGATACTTCTGTAGGTGATACAGGGAGAAGATGAAAGAGTTCCGGAAGAATGAGGCTAGACTGGGCAGAGTGGGATAGGATGCAAACGGTTGTGAGAGAGCAGCGTTGATACTTTAGTCTGGGGAAATGACGAATAATCATTGGCATTGATGTTGCACGGCGAAGAGGAGCGAGCCAGGATTGAGTTAAAAGTATGCCAGAGAGTCTTAGAGTTGAATGAAGTGATGATTTTATGCTGCCAGAAGGAGTTGCATTTGGTACGTAGTAGGTTGAGATGAGACCGGCGAAGAGCAAGATAGGAATCACGGAAAGACGGAGTGATCGAGCGGAAATCACGTCTGAGAGAGCGGTGATAGACTCTAAAAGCATGGCGGAGTCGACGCTTTGAGAGTAGGCATTGGATGTCAAACCATGGGGCACGGTGCAAGCGACGGTGTGGGTGAGACTTGAAGGGCAAGAGAATATCGAGAGTGGATGTGAGTTCAGAGTCGAAAAGAAAGGCGAGATCGTGAGGAGATGAATATGTTATTGTGGGTAATGATAGAGACGATTTGAGTAAGACAGCGCGGAGAAGGGAGAGGTCAAGATTTCTCCAAGGGCGACGTAGGATTGTAGGTGTGTGAGGAGGGGTGTGGTTGCGAGTGAGATCAAGGGTGATAAGAAAGTGATCGGATAGACCAGGATCATAGATGGACAGTGAGGTGTAGGCAGCAAAATGATCGGGGACAGCGATGATGTCGAGTGCCCCACCAAGTATATGTGTGGGGGCAGTTGAGATTAGTTTGTAATTGTAGTTGGATAGAATGTTGATGAACCGGATGGAATCCGTGGAAGAGGGGCGGTCTAGGCGGATATTGAAGTCGCCTAGAACGAGTGAAGGGATTGAGGACAAAGAACAATGAGAAAGGATGTCAGCGAGTTCGGTAAAAAATAAGGCTGTCGGAGCTGATGAACCAGGACGGTATACAATAGCGAGATCTAGATTGATCGGGTTAGAATAAGGACATATGAGCAATTCAAAAGAGCAAGGACTGAAAGGGGGATTATTTTGCGAAGAGACGCTAGGGTAACGCGCGAATGCGACGATGTCGCCATGATTAGAGAATTTAGAAGGGCATGAGCTGAGGGGGCGGGCGGATTCGACTAGGGAGCAACCGGCAGAGAGCAGACGGCGAATGGAAAGGTCTTCGGAATCTGAGTGCCAGGATTCGGTGAGGCAGAAGAGATCGATGGATTGCTTGGTGAATAGGTTTGGGATAAGATCGGATTTATTGAGAATATATCTTGTGTTGAGGAGGCAGAGGCAAAAACCGTGTATGGTGGCGAAAAAGTCTAGTGGAGAAGACACATAGGGTGGATGGAGCTCCTTCGAATTTTGGGACGGGTGTGAACAACTTGAAAATTTCCGTCTATGTTTCGGATGGAGAGTGATGTTTCGCCGTTTTCCTCGCGACGGCGTTTTTCGATGCGGGCTGAAGAGATTTAAGCTATTTCAGAAGGGGCGCGATCGGAGAAAATTGGAGTGGTTGACGATGACATGAGTTTGAATCGTTGAGAGAGTACATGAGTTTGACTCGTTGAATGGTAGTACATGAACACGAAAAATACCCTCGTATTTTCCGACTGTCCCATCGAGCGGTGAATGTTTAGAATCGTCTTCCAGCTGATGTCGTTGCGGTGCAGACAATCAATGAATTTAAATCTAATATAAAGAGCTGAATTCGTAATGAGAACGAGTGATTAATGCAGTACTCACGGCCCTGATATATAATATAATGAATTATTTTTTCTTGTATTGATTTATTTTTTGAGCGGTCAAAACAGCCTTTATGGCTATAACCTGTAATAATAGTTTAAATATTTAATTATTGTAAATTATTTAATTGAGAAGAGTAGCAAAATCGTCATAGTTTCGGAATTTATTATGCAGCAGATAGCGTAGTATTATTGCTATTTTGATCGCTCCTATGCGAGCAATCAGGATTTACTAAAATTTATAGCATTTTACACCATGAGCATATAGAATGTTTGAATTAGTACATGCTATCAAATCTTATGTTAGTACTTCACAGTATTTCCTTTTCGCCAATTCTTTAAAATCCATCATCCTACCCCTACAACGCATCATAAACTCCGCCGTTCGAGTGCTCCTACGTCTTCGTCGCTTTGACCACACATCCACACATCTTACCAAACTCTCCTGGCCCATCAGCCACATCGGCATATTCTCGTAACTTTTCGTCTCATCGCTGCCGGCTCCCCTTCGTTCATCAACCTTCCTTTCTTAGACGACACTCGCCCCACCTCGCTATCGCTGCGTTCCCGTAATTCCCTCTTACTCTACGTTCCCAATTACTCCAACAACTACAGTCTCCGATCCTTCCTCGTCGCCGCCTCACTCGCCTGGAATCAACTCCCTTTCGACATCCTCCGCGCTCCCTCATTTATTACATTCAAATACCGCCTCCGTACCCATCTTCTCGACACGATTTACATTTTTGTTTTGTTGTGGTCATGTAAGCGTGCGCTGGCACGCATTTGCCACATTAAAAAATATATTTTTATTTGTGAGTTTTTAACAGGTCTTAATTGGGCATTTGAATGAAATTATTATGTTAGTACTGCCTATTGAACTTATTGATCAGGGTCACAGTCTTGTGTTTTTAAAATAATTTGCTAATCATAATCTGCTTGAACCTTCATACATGCAATTTGTGTGTACGTTATTAATATCCGTATTGACGACTGCAATATTTGTCTTTTCGGATTGTAAGCTTAATACATGCAATTTATGTAATTTGGTTTTTCGATCCAAGAATAAAGTAGAATATCGCTCTGTGCATGCTAGACACACTTACTGTAAAAACGATTGATGCTGATTACATCCGATCAATTCGATTTACTTTAAAAATATTTTAAATCGTGAAAATACGTATTCAATTTTGCTCCAAACTCTAGTTGCATATGGGATTGCTATATATGTTATATGCAAAACAAATATACGTTTTAAATTCTTAAGTAAAATGACTTTACAAATTATGCAAATGGGACAACGAAATACTAAGTATCGACTTATTTTTTTATAAAAAATACATGAGCTTTTTTATTCACACGCATTTCACTTCGTACCGAATGAATCTATTTTTTAAATGAGCTTTCGAGTTGTATTATCACCGTTACTTAACCTGCTCTTTGTTTTTTAGATTTGACGTTCTGCAATGGCTGATGCAACCGCGCGTCAATTGCAATATGAGTACAAAGCGGTAGGCAAATATCTTATTAAATATATACAATTCTTATTTAAATGCAAAAATTATTATTCTTTATTATTATTTAATTTATTATTCTTTACAGACTATTATTTTTTAAATGCAATTGTATTATTGTATTAATTAAATATCAAAACATGATCGTATTCTGTTTTTCTTTAGTTATATATTATGGCTATATAGCAAGTAATATGTCTCATGTTGAAAATAATAAATCAAAATTCTCTTTGCATCTGGTATTATCTTCTCTGCTAGACGTCATGTAAATATGCAATTTTCGACACTATAACTGCCATCCAAATTTACAATAATTTAAATATTTGCGATTTGTTAAACCAAATATATATTATGTCAATGTTATAACTTATCTGAAACCTAGTCTACATCAATTAATACATGATTTTATATTCTAATCTCGTAATTAAAAAAGTTTGAGATATAATAACATACAATAAAATTCACAATAAAATACACACGCAATAAAGAGCGATACAAACAACACCCGTTGATATTGATCCAATGGCAAAATTTCGTGGTCGACCTAAAAGCAGTGATGTTGCTACTATTCCAAATTCAACTTTAAATTAATCAATGTATGACGCTTATCAGATACGTTTACCTTGCGACCAAGCAAATACTTTTGATTATATTACGCGACATGTGGGGTGTGATGGAATAGGCTGCGATGTTTGAACAGCTGTTTGCTACCCATCGACTGTTAAACCCGACTTTTCGGCTCGAAAATTTTCATGTGGTTTTTGCTGTGTCTCACTTTACAAAAATGTTGACAGCGCATCCTCGGTTCCTACACGAAATATTGATAAATCAGCGATGCACGGATCTGTACACATCAGAAAATTGCCTTGTATGATCAGCAAAGAAGACCCTATGAGTGCTTCAATAAACATAGATTTGACTGATGATGGTTTGATTTAATCTGAGTCAACCTACATGAAGTTTGATAATTCTGCCATTATTCCTTCGACGAATACTGTGGACATATGTTCCGTCATCAGACAATATAAAGATAATGTAATTAAAACTTGGAAATTGCCGAATATTAAACAATCCATTTAGAGCAACGATGATAATATGAATAATCGAGTTACTAATGGTGGAACCAAGATTTATAATCGTCAACCAATACAAACTACTGAAGCAAGTACTTTATCGGGTAGTGCATCTCCCTACCAAAATAAAAGTGATAGACAACAGAACCTTAATAGAAGTTATAATATTATTCTCAGCGGAATCCCAGAATCAACCGTAGAAAATTTCTAAGAACGCTCAACTCGCGATGCTGATAGATTACGCTACATTTTTTCTCAGCTTTTGCAAAAAGCTGATGAGGAGATTGCAAGTTGTGTAAATGTACGCAAGGTGTTTAGATTGGGAAAGAAATACACTGATAACCCTCAACTATTGAAGGTCATAATGAGTTTTCTTGATCATGTCAATATCTTATTAAAGCGTGGATATCGATTGAAGGGACCCAATACACGTATTCGCAATCTCGCATTAGAGGATCGTATTAAGCTTACGAAAGCAAATGAAGAATTGAAAAGTCGTTTAGCTAGTGGTAAAGTTAACATTTGTGTTTTCCTTTGTGAAATGGCAACCGATACTTTGATGGGTTCCGATGAAGCATCTATGAGCAAAACTAACAACGAATTTTTAGAATGCGGTCGGATTGTGTATCTTCCGATAGTGTCTTCTACAAACATTAGCAGTCGACGAATTTGTCCTCCGTTGGATGTCTGATTTAATTCGAAGGTATTATTGTCCGAATTCCAAAAAAATCGATACCGTCATCTTGCTCAGACTATAGACCTATAAGCCTCACAAGTTCCATATGTAAAGTTCTTGAAAGATTGATTGCCCGTAGAATTTTGCATCATTTAGACGATCACAGGATTATTACAAATTCACAGCACGTTTTTCGTTCTAAGCGGTCTTACTAACCTGTTATCAACCTGTGAATTGTGGACTGAGGCGACTAGCTCAGGTAAATGCGTCGACGTTATCTTTTTAGATTTTTCAAAGGCATTTGATCGAGTTCCGCACTAATGTCTAATTAATTTGTTATCTCACAATGGTGTTCCTTTTACAATCTGCAATTGGGTTCGGAAATTCTTTAGTCGACGTTACTACAGAGTTAGAGTAGGGATCCACATTTCCACTACACGATATATGAATTGTAGAGTCCCTCAGTGTACTGTATTTGGCCAATTATTTTGATCACATTTCTAAGTGACATATTATTACGTATCCAAAACCCATGCTTAGCCTTTGCCGATGATGTAAAACTATGGTGCACTATAGATAGTAAACTGAATACTAAACTGTTGGTAACTATACCGCATTTATGAATGGAGTGCAGCAACTCAGATGAAGTTAAAAATAAGTAAATCCGTATGTATGTGATCAGGTAGCGTTGGGATCGATCATAGTTACAACATTGGAGGGAAGATACTTACTATTGTGCAGGAACAAAAAGATTTGGCTGTAATAATAAGCAAGACACTAAACACACGATTGAATACTGACTTTGCTCGCAGTAAGGGCAGTTCGAGCCTTGTGTTGCATCAAAAATTCCTTCTCGTGAATGAACCCTTATGTCTTCAAACTCTTTTATTGTTGTTTGGCTCGTCCACATCTTGAGTATTGTATTCAAGCTGTTTTTCCATGTACTAAAAAAGAAATTACCGATCTTGAATCAGTGCTTCGTCGTGGGTGTCGAATTTGTTTTCATTATTAGTATTCATATGAGAACATGTTATCCTTGTTAGGTTTATCTCCAATTAGACAAAAACTACTGTATCTTGATCTCTTGGCAATGTGGACAGTTGTCAAATCATTTGAAGGATATTCCACAAATGTTATAAAGTTTAGATAATTGTCGTGAACATCGCCTAATCCTCTATAAATTGCCCTCTGGTAAAAATCGTCCAATAATTAGGCACTCCCATCGGGTAATCAACATTGGGAATGCACTACCTGAGGAAATTGTTTGTGCCTCTAGATATTTACATTTCAAACTTCGAGTGAGCAAGTGGATTCATAACAGCTCGAACCATCAATCAGTGTACATTTTATTTTTTATCAATCTACATTTCATTTTTTTATTTTAATTTTTTTCTGGTAGTCTTGGCTTAAAAGACTTAGACTCGGTTTACATTTCTTGATAATTGGAGTGCGCTTTTATTAAGTTTGTTATTAAGATAAATATACTATTTATTTCTATAAATAAATATTAAAAAAATTTATATTAAAAATATTATATAAATTTCTTCATCAATACATTTTAAATTGTCTGTTTTAATAACAATTCGAACATTTAATGATCGATACTAATGTTGCTACAATTGAATTTTTTGATGGCACCGCACGTTGCTTTAATCCTATCTATAAGCCGACAGCAGTAGCTACATTCTAGTATTATTAGACTTCATCAGCTACTCATCCAATAACTACATTTATGTTTCGGTCCTTTCAATGTTGGCTAATGAACCTCATCATCTATTGATCCAATACCTACGTTTGACGCTACTGATTTAATAACGTAAAAAGGATCAAAGCAACGTGCAGAGTCATCAAATGTAACATTTATGCACAATTATAGCGACTTAAAATAATATCATTGTTATCTTAGTACTGTAATCGAAATCATCATTTCTTAACAGCTTTTATGTAATTAAGTACCCACCTTATTTTTTAAATCCAAGTTACCATTAAATTAAAACCAAATTACCATAATTTATTTATGATTTTATTTTATATTAATAAATACGCCCACTTAAATAAGTGAAGTTACATTCAATTTTAAACAATTGTAATTCTATTTAGAATTCTAACCTTGTTCTTCAAGCTGATAAATCATTAATTGACAGAAGACCTAAGGATGAAGCTACCGGAGAAGTCATATCGTTAGTCGGCCATTTATCTGGCACAAGAATGGGAGATAAAGCTGTGAGAACGCGACCGAAACTTCTCGACGAAACCAAATCAAAGTATTGCATGCTTTAATACATTATTCTCGTTAAATATGCGCTCGTAAAATTACTATAAACAATTTATATATGATTGTATATTAGCGATTTTGTTTGACCGTCAATTTTTTCACGTATATATAATACAAATTTATTTAAGTTTAATAAATGCCTTTTACTTAAATACCTAAAATTCATAAAAACGACTTAAATAGTTTAACTTCGTTATTTCAAAATATTATAGAGTTAATAAGCATATTAACTCCATATTTGAAGTTAATTAACACCGTAATCGGATGTAATATGATAAAGTTGATTGCCTTATTAACTCGCCAAGCCAATCAACTACATCAATCGATTTAATGAAAAACTCAGCATTGATTTGGACTGTTTACTATACGCAAAAATGACATTTTTTAAACAATATAAACGCTTGCAAGTCTTTTAAAAACTATAACAATTTAATAAAACTGAATAACGTATTTTTTATATATTTATTAGTTTTAATTATTATGCTTTGTATATTTTTTATATTTAATTCTCTTTTTTGTTTATTTTAAATCTATTATTTATTGGAGTATCAAATTGTGTTGTCATAAAATGTGATAGTTATGTTTACAGTCGTCGTTTTGTATGTATACATTACTGCATTTTTTATATTTATAGGTTCAAATCATTAAAACAAATTGATTTTTTATTTTTTGGTTGATTTTTTTAAATTTAAAACACTGATGTATAATATTGGACATTAACATGTATACATGCACTTGACCAGGCTATTAGCTAACGATTGGATAAAATATGTATAATCAAATACGATATTTGTTTATAAATATTTAATCAAATTAAATATTTATATAATCAAATACGTTTACTTGTCGTATTGTATACAACTGCTTTACTTTTTAATTTTAATTTCTTTTTAATTTTTAATTCTTTTCTGTGTAGAGAAGGTTTTAATTTTAATTATGAATTTTTGAATATTTTTACAATCTACCGAATTTACAGCGTGTTCGATTTCTTTCGTATCTTAATAATTGATAATATTTTTTTTATTAAAAGTGCATTTTTCTCTAATCTCATTAAACATTTATATATAAAATAGCTAAGTTTAAACCACCTTAATGCTGAGTAGTTTAAATCACTTACCATAAATTTAAAATTATATTTAAAACTATTTTTATACTATTTTGTAAAACAACAAAACTACATGCAAAACATATATAAACGTATATACAAATAAGCCATGAAAAACACAAGTTATAATATTTATACAGAACATACTTTAAATTTCGAAGATACTTTAAAGGAAAGGTATTGCTGATAAACTTGCATATTTTATACGTATAAAAATTCTAACTTATATAAACTTATAATTATATAAACATTTATATTTTATTTTTCGATTAAATAATCATAAAAATGTTTTTATATTTTCCGTTAAATACAAGTTGTAATATTTATACAGATTAAATTTTAAATTTCTAATATATTTTAAAGGGCAGGTATGGCTGATAAATCTCATTTAACATTTATATATGAATAAATGTTCGTTAATTGCTTTTTATTCCGTTTATAACCTAGCTATTTATAAATGATAGCTCAAGCTATCTCGAAGGAATATTTTAGTATCCACGATTTTCATGTTTTATACATTATGGAAAAATTTCTAATGTGTGATATTTACTTTCAGTTACTTAAAACTTCAATAATGAAATTGTTTAATTAAAAGATAGTTAAATTTTTGCGGTAACGAATATATAGAATGTGACGTGGGCAATGATAGACTGTAAATAATGTTCACATTATATTTTAAATCGCATTTGCAAAGTGTTATATAAGTTTTTTAACTTGAATAATTTATTTTTTGTTCAATTGAATTAAACGAATGAAAGGAATATATAAACAAGAATGCTAACAGTTTAAATAATAAAGATCTATACAAAATATGTGGATTGATTTCCTTAATCAATAATCAATTCAAAAATGATTTCTTTTCCGAAAATAATGATCATTTAAAAAATTAAATTTTAGGAAATCAAAAAATGATGACAACGGAGATTATGACATATCAAAGTATAAATCTCAAAGTCTGTTGTCGGATGCTCTTGAGGATTTATCTGGAATTGTCTATCAGCCTAAATCTCAAGAAACACGACAGGCATATGAAGCGATTTTGACATTTTTACAATCATCTCTTGGTGAACAGGTTTGCTGATTATTTTTAACTTAATATTTTAATTAAGGATTTCCATCTAATCATTATTACTTTTATTTTAAAAACATACGATTAACAATTACCTGAATTTCTTAAAATTTAATTTTCAGTAAAATTTGTATATAATGTTACAATCAAAGTATCTCTATTGAAACGATCGACAATGAATTTCGTCGTAATACTTTATGTGGTCTAATCAATTTCAACCCAAAGCTGGAATATCTTAACAATGGTGATATTGATTCCTCTTTAAAACATTTATAGCTAAGTGTGCTAATTATTGAATGCTTGAAAGACTAAGCGAACAATTTTATTTCAAAGGTTTGCGCTAAAAATAAATAGTTTTGTTTTTATGATTAAAAATTTTAAAAATCACAAATAATACTTACTTTATAGAGTAAGTATTTAATATATTAAATTAAGCATTAAAAATATAACTAAGCATTAATTATTAATCATTTAATATTTTTTTATTAATACAATATTTTTTTATTTTTATTAATAATTAGTAATAGTTTTATTAATAATTATTAATTAGTAAATAGTTATATTAATATTATCAATAATTATGAATTATTAATATCGACTATATGCAATAGTCGAAAATTTGTGATTTATTTTCTTTTTCTATTCCTCTCGATGTTTAAACGCCATTAAGAATTGAATAGCACATCGAACGTATCATTGAACAAAATTATTATTTATTAAATAGTTATTATATTATATTAATTATTAATATATTATATGAAACTTATAAAAATTAGTTTAATAAAGGTTATTTTATTTAATAAAACAATTAAATTGTAAAATATAATGTTTAACTGCCTTGAACAATTCAATAACACATCGATCTATTAAATTAATTATTAATAGATTATATGAAATTTATATTAATTAGTTTAATAAAGTTTATTTTTTTTAATAAAATAATTAAATTGTTAAATATAATATTTAATATATTGTAAAATATATCGTATTATTTATTATTTAATATATTATAATAATATAATGATAATTATATTATCATGACAAATTTAAATTCCATTATTAATTCCATAATTAATTATTATTTTTTCATAATAATTGCACTGAATGAGGTTTATTTGGTCATAGTTGATTCTCATTGACTTAGTCCGCATCTGATGGTCGCATAGGTGATCATCAAATTTTCTTCTAGAGTTTGTTCAGATATCAACAGCACGACGTCTTAGACGACCTATATTAATTTACAATTTAACGGCTTTACAAAAGGCTAACAACTAGGTCGGTCATCAGGTTTTAGAAATTTCTCTAGAATAGTACAAAAATAAATAGCAATTTGATCGATACTTTTTTCGGAATAGGTCTAATTAAAACGTAGGTATTAGCTTCTCAAAAGTCTAATGCACAATTTTACTCAGATTTTATTTATTTTATATATTCTAACCAAAATCACGTGTTCTTTTCGCATTTACAGTATCATACATGTAATTCTTTGTATGTCGAAATGTAGCATGGATAACATAATTTAAATGAAGTCTAATTATCGAATTGTACCATATAGAATACATCGAAAATAAAGTTTTGGACAGACACATTGTTTCATAAGCTAATGCGAGCTAGATGAATTTATGTTTCGTCGGAGTTCTTATTCAAATCACTCTATTAGCAAACATAGATCCCGCGTTAGCCATCTTTATCAAATTTTAAAAAACAAGTGACAAGATCATAACGTTAGGAATAATTGTTTGAATCATAGAGAATTTGTTTCTGTAACTAAATGCTATACATTTAAACTTTCTTGACAATATTATTTTTATATTTAAACTTTAAGCGTATATTGTTTGTATTCTGTTAAGCCACGTGATGTGCTTTGTGGTGCAGCTGACGAAATTCTTGTTGTTTTAAAAAACGATAAACTAAAGGATAAGGAGAGACAAATCGAGATCGAGCAACTTGTTGGAAAATTAGCTGATGATCAGTTTGCTGTGTTGGTAAATCTAGGAAAGCGAATTACCGATTGGTCCGATATTCATTGTGTCAAACTAGGTAATTTAAAGTTTACAAAACTTTTATGTTAAAGCAAAACTTAAACTTTACTTAAAGTAAAAGTGAGTCAAGTTAAAGCACATTTATAATTAAATTTTTATGACATTTTCTAATATTTCACTATCAAATGAATTTAAATATTTCAGTGAGTTTAGGTTTTCATGATTTATAAGGTTTTCAGATCGGAATTGATTGATTCATTTCAATCAATTCTTGACAATTCTAAAGAATGTTTTTACTTTATTTTATCAATTGCGAATAATCCAAGAAAAAACTGCCACCAAATCTTGTTAGATAATTTTTTTTAAAATAATTTTTAAAAACATTTTAAAAATTTTTAAAATTTTTTCAATATTTTTAAAAATATTTTTGCAAAACATTTTCTTTTCAATAAATTATTTGTTCTTTTTTGAACCTTATAGAATAATAATTTACTAATTGTAATTTTTTGAACAAACTTAGACATTTATAGTATTTAAATAATCAGTTTGACCACGAAGCTTATGATGAACTATTTTTTTAATTTTTGACACATATCGTTTGAATCAAATAGTTGCCTGTAGATTACTAGGGCATTCTAATTTGCTAATTTATAGGTCATTTTTCTTATAAATATTAAAATTATAGCAAATATTAATTTTATAATAAAATATAATATTAAAACTATAGATGACAATATTGATGAAACCTACGGTGTAAATGTACAGTTTGAAGAATCGGATGACGAAGAAAACGACCAGGATGACGAATACGAAATTAAGGATACGGTTAAGGATATGGAAATAGATGGAGACGAGACAAACGCGGACTACACTATCACACATGATGTTCTGGTATAAACTTATTATATATCTTTTAACCTTTCATATATTATACAGATTAGACAAGAAGACTCTGATAACGCTTGCAACGAGCGAATCGCCCCAGAAGACGTGGATGCGTTTTGGCTTCAGCGAAGACTTGCGAAATTTTATGACGATCCAACATCTGCACAAACGAAGGCTGCTGAGGTTTTGTCTATATTAAAGGTAATGTCGTTTAAGAATGGAAGACTCAAATTGATTAGTTAAGTGAGTCTATTTTATAATTTTAAGATTTTCTGTAATATAAGATAATAATTTTTAAAACTTTTTTTATTAAAAACATTTTAAATTAGAACGTTTTATCATCTAGAGGGTGACTTTCAAAAAATGATAACCTCAAAAACCGTTAATTTAGTGAATTAAATTAATATATTAAATTATTTATTTAATAAATCATTTAATAAATTTATTCAGTAAATTAAATTTAATTAATTAATTAAATTTATTTATTTAATTAATTTAAACTATCAATTTAGTACATTTTAGTTTATGTATTCTCTATTGCTGTATTTGGATACGTATATTTTGCATTTGAATGCTAAAATGATATGTCGCTTATCAAAATTTTTCGACTTTTTTAAAATCGAAATTTTTTAAACATTTTATTGTAATCCTAATGATGACATAAGCTATCGAAATATTGTATTTTAAATAAAGGGAAATATTTTAATTTTCATTTCAGTAAAATACTATCTAATCAAAAGTGGAACGAGATTATGGGTTTAGTGTGTACTATTAAAAATAAGTATTTCAATCTTAAGATTTCCTATTATTCAGAATTTTATAAGATAAGAATTTTTTAAAAAATTCAATTATTATGAATTGATTTATAAATAACCAATCATGTGCCAGAAGGATATATGATGTTTTCTATAAAATATAACTTGAATAACTTAAAAAATAAGATTTTTTAACACTTAATTTTAGATACTGTTTGACATAAAAAATAGCTTGGATGTATTTTTAGAACAAGATTTTTTAAAACTTTATATTAAATAATGTTTCACATAAAAAAAGCCTAAATGTATTTTTAAAACTTAATTTTAAATTGACATAAAAAATAGCTTGGATGTATTTTTAAACATAAAATTTTTTAATGTATTGCTATATTTCTGTATTTTGATACATACATTTTGCATTTGAATGCTAAAAGAGATATGTCGCTTATCAATAAACTAGTATTTTTATACTAATTTAAAGAGTTACTATTATACAAAGATTTTTTCTTAATTTCCTACTTATAATTTTTGTTTAATTTTCTCATTTCAATTAGTAAAGTAATCGAACGTCTTGGGGCATGTGATGAACAGTGTGTAAACTGATAATCTAAAATAGATCATTTATAAATAATAATAAAGATCTAGATAACAGCTTCTTTAACTGGTTGTTGACCTCTTGGTTGACGGGCCGGGAAGCTTTCTGATCGACATGAAAATAAAATATTAAAATATTGTATAACACTTTTAATGGCTGAGAATTGCATTCGTGTTGAACTTAGCATGTTTCATTTATGCTGAAAATAAAAGTATAGACACGAGTATCTGTAAGTTTAATTTCTTTTTTGAAGCGGGCAAACAATCGAAAGCCAGCATATGAAGAGCTTTAAAAATGATATAATTTAAAATGTTGTTACGACAATTACTGATGTAGCTGTCGTAACTCTCTCTTCAGGAAAATATAATACGTGGCTAGTATGCTGTTCATATCTCCAGGGAATTATTTCTACGCAGGATGTTTCAATATAAGTATCTGGTATTAGTAATATCTGTTCCCTAATAATACAGATTTCTAATTATCGGTATTTCATAATACTGAACGATATCAGTATTATAAAATTATTAATAATGATGATGTAAATGTTATCATTCTCTCCTTGTCTAAAGGTAGTGTTTTTGTGCTTTAGAATGGGGTTACAGCTGAAAGAACTAATTAGATTAGACATTATTAAACAAAAATAATTTATAAAATAGTTTATATTTTTATGAACAAAAATATTGATTTAATATTAAAATATATTGATTTTATAATAAAATAAATAAAGCAAAACGAGGATTCATGTTTTATTTTGATACAAATAGAACACTAATTTTCCATTTTTACCTTTTGCTAATTTCTTTTTTGCCTTTGTCAAGTGTGCAGCCGATGAACGTGAACTGGAAAATCAGCTTGTCTTACTGCTAGGTTTTGATCAGTTTGATTTTATTCGCATGCTACGTACTCATCGCAATATTGGTATGCTACTAATATTATGATCTACTAATAATTTTAAAATTGTTTTCAGTTCTGTACTGCACAATGTTAGCGTCTGCACAAAAGCATTCGGAGAAAATTGCTATCGAAGATAAAATGAGGAGTGATGCAGAGCTTACAAAAATTTTGGATGAACTTAATCGGACTCAGGAGGTTCGACCGCATATAATGTTTTATTTCACTCTTTTAAGTTATTGTTGAAATTTAGAAGAACGATGAACATAATCAGAATGAACCCTCAACAAAATCATCCAAATCAGCCAATGACATCGGTTCTTATGACGATAAAAATGAAGTCAGTTTATGGAATATTTTATTATTCGAGTAATAACATTTATCTTCTAGTGGAATCCAAAACACGTTGTTGATTTTGAAGATCTAATGTTTGTGCCTGGTGGGCATTTCATGGCTAATAGGAGATGTCAGCTGCCGGAGGGTTCATTTAGAAAACAAAAGAAAGGTTCGCTTCCTTATGTAACATGGTTATGCAACATGTTTTGCTTTTAGGACACGAGGAAGTTCACGTTCCAGCTCTCAAGCCAAAGCCTTTTGACGCTTTTGAGGTAACATATCAAACCTATTTAAAATACCCCTCCTTCTTAGTAACGGGTGCTTGAATTGATCTAAAATCCAATGAATTTTAAAATTATCTTCACTTTGTAAAATGTCACCCTTAAATGTTTGCCTATTAATTTTCATGTCTGTTTTTATTTTTAGAAACTTGTGAATATTGAGAAACTTCCAAAATATGCACAACCAGCATTCGAAGGCTATACAACTCTTAATCGCATTCAATCACGTCTTTGCAATTGCGCTCTCGAGTCAGATGAAAACATTCTATTATGTGCACCAACGGTTGAAATTATATATAGAGTTATTTGTTAAATCTTACACACCAACATTTAGGGTGCCGGTAAGACCAACGTGGCATTGCTTTGTATGCTACGAGAAATAGGAAAATATGTTAACAGTGAAGGGGTCATCAGCACTTCTGAGTTTAAAATAATATACGTCGCTCCCATGAGATCTCTTGTACAAGAAATGGTTGGCAATTTTAGCAAGGTGGGTAACGATAATAAAGTATTAGCTTTTTTTATTAAATTAATTCTTTTAAAAAATTAATTCTTATTGATGCATTCTTATTAATCGATTGTATTATTATTTTATTATATTAATGTGAGATTTATTCAGAACAGTAAAGACAATTACAAGTCAAAAATCGTTCATGAATCATTACGCGTTTCACACAAATTTATGCGTGATATCCATGTAATGATGCACGCCAAATAAAAGGTCTCTTACTATAAAATGCATTTCTCTAATTCAATTGAGTAAAAACATGAGTTAACTTATACTCAGGGTCTAAAAGTGCGGTCTTACTTTCAAGATTTTGAATATTTGTAAGAAATTCATGGGTAAGAGGTAGGTTAAAAAGATCTCTTATATAGATCAAGCATGGTTTCACCTTTGCTAGGAATCCTACGATAGTGCTAGAGCACTTCGTTGAAACCCCGACTATTCTTTTATTGCATCGAGTCTGGCAGTTATCGATCTGTTTATAGTTGGATGATTTCAGGTCTGGCCAGAAGGGTGATAATCCGTAAAGTAAGCAAGGGAGTAACATTATTTGAAAATAATGTAGAGCACCTTCGAAAGATAAAGCTCCTAAATTTGCGAATCTTGAGGTAGCACCTACTATCTTTGCGCATTTGTTTTAAATATGAGAAGCGAATGACCATCTTGACGTCATTAAGATTCCTAGATATGTGTAATTAGAACAAAATTCTAGTTGTACATTATCGATAAAAAGTTGATCAGACCGACATAGATAACCGCCTCTACCAAATTTTATCACTTTTGTTTTACTTATATTAATCAACAATTTATTATCTTTACAATACGCAGATAGGAAGTCTAACGCGGTTTGTCCGGAACTAATATCAGAGCACAATATTGCTAAGTCATCAGCATACAGTATTGAAGTTGTATCGCCGTTAATTTCTCTCAGCTTAGTAGGGAGATTCATTAGAAATAATGAAAATAGAAGAGGACTTAAAGGGTCGCCTTGTAACACACCTTAATTTGCGATAATCGGTGGCGAATAGTAAAGGCTGTCATACAATCTCAATGTATTTTCCTGTAGAATACCGTGCAATAGCGAAAGCAACCTACCATGAATACCAACCTTACAGGTTAACTTAGATAACAGCAGCGACCCATTATAATAAGAATAATAAATTAATTTATATTACAACTTAATTTAAGTATGATATTAATTTATATTGATCCAATTTAAAATATTTAAAAAATATTTTCGAATATTTTTATATATTATATACAAAGATTTGAATATGGAAACTCGAAAGCATCAAAAACTCTTATTTAAAAAATACATTTTGTGTGAAAAATACAGACTTAATTTTAATTACAAAATATGACTATTGCTCTTTACTATGATATCTTTTGCATATTCTCAATTTTTATCTAAATCTAAGGTAATTAAAGTAGTTTTATTTCAAAATTTGTTATTAAAATTTGTTACAAATTTTTATTTATAATCAATGGAAATTTTATAAGTTGATTTGATAACCCAATAGGTAAATGCACTTTTTAAGTAATAAAAGCAGGTAGTTGAATAAGTAATTAAGTGATTCCTTATTCGATTTAAGTTAAAATTTACTTATTCGATTAAGTTTAAATTTTTGTAATAGTTAGTTACACATAACTTATTAGAAATATATCCATCCTGAACATTTTAAAATTTTCAGATATAGTTGAACGACTACAAAAATTTTTTTGTAGTCGTCTTTAGAATATTAGACGACTACAAAATATATTAATATATCATCTTTAGAAAATTAGACCTTTATTTCTGAAGATGCTAGTAGTTACTAGCGAAATATCAAAATATTTTTTTTGTCGTTAAACTATACCTGATAGTTACTTATTTAAAAAATTTAAATACAGATCATGATGGATATATTTCTACTTTTAATTGTAACGAAAAAAATTTACAGAATTTCTTTTATATATATTTTTAAAGATCCAGGAACAATCAGGTATAGTTGAACAACAACAATTACAATTTTGATATGTTGATAGTAACTGTTTGCGTCTTCAGAAAATTCTCAGATAATTATTTTCAGATAATTGGAGAAAAACGAAGTCAATTTTCTGAAGATGCTAGTAGTTACTAGCGAAATATCAAAATGATTTTTCTTGTCGTTTAACTATTCCTGATAGTTCCTGGAAATTTAAAAACATATGTTATTATAAAAAACTGTTTGAAAGGCGTGGGAAATGTGCAATCTTCTAAAGTATTTTTCATATATTATTTTTTATCAACGAGCCATTGAATAAATTAAAATTGAATCAAAATCGTCACATTAATAAAAGTATGTATGGTCAGGATTAGGATTTTGTAAGCGAAATTTAATCCTTTTATTTGCAAGTATTATTTAGTTAATATTATTTTAGTAACAAATCAAAAATAATTATGTTATATTTTTTTAAAATTACTCTAATTGATAATCGACTTTAAATAATTCATAATTATTTTAGTTATGATAATCATATAATTGCTCTAAAATTATTTTTTCTTAATCAAATATTAAAATTCTTAGCGTTTAAAAATATTATGAAACAAATTATTTATTAATTTTTATAAACTAATTAACTTATCAAAAAATGCTCATTGTCCAAAATTGTATGAAAAACTTAGTTATTAATTAAATTGACTTTAAAATCATATAATTGCGCAATAATCTTTAGTCGAAACACTTTTTGTTTAACATTTTGCTTTAAATTGTTTTCTTTTAGCGGTTAGCATGCTATAATATTAGAGTCGCTGAATTAACAGGAGACCATCAACTAAGTCGCGAGCAAATCGACGATACTCAGGTTATTGTTTGTACACCTGAAAAATGGGATATTGTTACACGTAAAAGTGGCGATCGGGTATACACACAGTTGGTTCGATTAATTATATTTGACGAAATTCACATACTGCACGATGAAAGAGGCCCTGTATTAGAAAGTATCATAGCTCGTACCATTCGACATATTGAGTGCTCGCAAAGTGACGTAAGATTTGTTGGGCTGAGTGCCACACTTCCGAACTATGAAGATATTGCTAACTTCTTGCGCGTTGAGAAGGGTTTGTATTATTTTGATAACAGTTTTCGTCCCGTGCCTCTAGAACAACAGTATATCGGTATTACTGAGAAGAAGGCGGTTAAGCGTTTTCAATTGATGAACGACCTAGTCTATGAAAAAATCATGGATTTCGCTGGTAAAAGCCAGGTTTATTAAGGAAGTTATTAATTTAAATGTTCTTTACAACGATCGTTTTTAGGTACTAGTATTTGTTCATTCTAGAAAGGATACTGCAAAAACCGCTAAGATGATTCGTGACGCATGTCTATCTCGTGATACTATAGGAGCGTTTCTTCGCGAAGGATCAGCATCAATGGAAATTCTTCGAAGTGAAGCAGAACAAACAAAGGTTGAAAATAAGTTATTTTTAAATATATTAATGTTATACAACATATATTATTTTCATATTAAATTTTTTTTTATTTTTTAAATAAAAAAATAATATATTTTTTAATATATTAAAAATGTTTTTTTTAATATATATTATTTAATATATTAATCTATTTAATAGGGAAAACTCTACAATAAGATTATATACTTCCAAAAATCATGTAAGATATAAAATTACGGTTAATACAGTTATTAATACAGTTAATTACTTTTAAAAATCAATTTTGATATATTCAGTTAATAAATTATTAAAAATAAATTAAGTAATAAGAATTGAAAGTTTTTATTAACCGCAAAGTATAAATAAATCAATTTACAACAAATAAATCGTTAATGTGCCAAATTTTATATTACATGGATATTATTTTTTATTGTATTTATATCACTATATGACTATTACATACTAATGTATGTTTATAATTTAATATAATTGATTATATATTATAATTTAACGCTTTTTTGGAAACAGCTTATACGAACATCAAATTTTAAATATATTTTCTTTGTGATCAAAATTATTGTTAGATTTCTTGTAATTTTAGTCAACCGCTGTTCAGTGGAGATATGCATCTATCGTGTATTCAATTTGTTATATTCTTAGTATATTTGTATTTTTTGGGAGCAGTGAATTTCAGCGGTGGGCAATTTTACCTGAATCAAAATTAGAAGAAGATCGAAATACACAAAACAGTGATACGAATTGAAGAATTTTAGGAAATTTATAAGCTATAAAAATTGAAGGATCAGCTTTGCTATAAATTATTGCCCAGAAATAATGATTTTTGCTTTGAAAACATAATTGTTTTGAAAAGCGTTATTTTAGTCAATATGATGTATATTATATATTATTAAGTCAAGTATCAAAAGTAAATAGTATGTCATTTATTTATAATCTTTATTTCTTTTTTATATATTTTACTATATATTTTCTTTTTTGATTAAAAATAAATCTTTAATAAATTGATAAAAGGCGAAATCTTTTGATGCATAGTTTTGTTGGTAAGCGTCAGATAAGATTTTTTGATAAAAGAATTTGCATATTTTATTTAATTTTTTTTGTAATTAAATTTAATTTTTCATATATTTTAATTTTTCACTTTCATGTGATTTTATATAATAATAGATTCTAAAACCATTACAATTTGTTTTTTACATTTGCTACCAAGCAAATGTGAAAAGTAGCTTAAAAAACTTGACAAAACATGTATATTTATCAACTAAAAAGGTTAACCTTTTTAATCGACTGTTTATTGCTTCTATTTGTTTCGCTGGTCTATAAATACGCTTTAAATACTGGAGCGTTCACAAACTTGAAACATCTGAAAGTCTACAAAAATATATTATTTCGAGGTGTAATTTTATATTTATTGGAATTGAATATAAAAATGGGCAAAATCTAAAGTGATGCTTTGAATTGCTTGAGAATCAGTGATTAGATTAAAGTAAATTCGCATCAAAATGATATTACTTGTTTACTTGTTACATCTTATACTACATCTTCAACTTGTCCACTGACAAGTTGAAGATGATGACTGACAAGTTGGAGCTGATGACTTGTCTACTGCCAAGTCATCAGCTCCTACTTCCTTATCTTTTACCGAACTCGCTGACATCCTTTCTCATTGTTCTTTGTCCTCAATCCCTTCACTCGTTCTAGGCGACTTCAATATCCGCCTAGACCGCCCCTCTTCCACGGATTCCATCCGGTTCATCAACATTCTATCCAACTACAATTACAAACTAATCTCCACTGCCCCCACACATATACTTGGTGGGGCACTCGACATCAACGCTATCCCCGATCATTTGCTGCCTACACCTCACTGTCCATCTATGATCCTGGTCTATCCGATCACTTTCTTATCACCCTTGATCTCACTCGCAACAACCCCGTCCTCACACACCTACAATCCTACGTCGCCCTTGGAGAAATCTTGACCTCTCCCTTCTCCGCTCTGCCTTACTCAAATCGTCTCTATCATTACCCACAATAACATATTCATCTCCTCACGATCTCGCCTTTCTTTTCGGCTCTGAACTCACATCCACTCTCGATATTCTCTTGCCCTTCAAGTCTAACCCACACCGTCGCTTGCACCGTGCCCCATGGTTTGACATCCAATGCCTACTCTCAAAGCGTCGACTCCGCCATGCTTTTAGAGTCTGTCACCGCTCTCTCAGACGTGATTTCCGCTCGATCACTCCGTCTTTCCGTGATTCCTATCTTGCTCTTCGCCGATCTCATCTCAACCTACTACGTTCCAAATGCAACTCATTCTGGCAGCATAAAATCATCACTTCATTCAACTCTAAGACTCTCTGGCATATTTTTAACTCAATCCTTGCTCGCTCCTCTTCGCCGTGCAACATCAATGCCAATGATTATTCGTCATTTCCCCAGACTAAAGTATCCACGGTGCTCTCTCACACCCCGGTCTCCATCCTATCCCACTCTGCCCAGTCTAGCCTCATTCTTCCGGAACTCTTTCATATTCTCCCTGTCTCACTTACAGCAGTATCATCTGTCTTCATGTCCTTGCCCAACAAAACATCACCTGCCGATCCTCAGCCTACTCACATATTTAAATCTATATGCTCATCGATATCCCCATTTCTCACAACCTTGTTTAACTCGTCCATCCGCAGTCGTATCTTCCCTTCACACCCGAAATCCGCAATCGTTCGTTCTCCTTAAGAAACAATCGCTCGACCCCTCCCTTCCTTCTAGCTATCGCCCCATTTCACTGCTCCCTAGTCTTTCAAAGCTCTTAGAACGCCTCATCTTAATACAAATCAACGCTTATCTCTCCTCATCCAATCTGTACCCTCCTTTCCAATCCGCTTTCCGCTCTTATCACTCCACAGAAATAGCATGCATGAAAGTGTACAACGACTTACTCATTTCTCGAGACAAGGCTCTATATAGTGTTATCATCTCCCTCGACCTCTCCTCCGCATTCGACATTGTCGACCACTCCGTCCTCCTGTCTCGCCTTCGTTATAATTACGGATTTTCGTCCCCCTCCGTAGCATGGTTTGCCTCATATCTATCCAACCGTTCCTTTCGCGTCTGTTCTAATTCATCATCCTCCCCTCCCATCCCTATTTTTTGCGGGGTCCCACAAGGTTCAGTCCTAGGTCCCCTGCTTTTCTCTCTTCTGCTTGGCGATCTATCTCCGTTTATCAAACCTTACTCCTTTAAGGTCATGCAATACGTCGATGACATTCTAATCTATGCTCATGCACCCGCACATCGCATACACGATATCGGCATTTCTGCCTCCAACTGTCTTTCTTCTATCTACAAACGTCTCTCTAATCTCCATCTCGTTCTATACCCCGAAAAGTCCAAAATAATGTGGATCCTCCCCCGTAAACCAAACATATCTCCTCCCACTTTATATTTTTCCTCATCGATCATCCTCATAGTCCACAATCTCACTTTCTTAGGCTTCCATTTTGATGATCACCTTTCCCTTAAACCCTTCGTCTTTGGCAAGGTCCGCTCATCTAACTTAATTCTCCGTGACATCCGCCGTATCCGCCCCCTTATCGACTTCCGTTCTTGTATGTCTCTTCTTTCATCGTTTTTTTCCCTAAAATCGATTACTGCCTTAGCCTTTTCTCCAATTCTCCAAATCCATAATCCTACCACTACAACGAACTTCGCTTCGACCACACATCCACATATTTTGCTTAACTCTCCTGGCCCACCATCCACATCCGCATCAAATACTTTTCGTCTCATCGCTGTCGGATCCTTATCGTTCATCAACCTTCCTTTCTTAGACGACACTCGCCCCACTTCGCTTTTGCTGCGTTCTTGTCATACCCTTTTACTCCACGTTCCTTATTACTCCAGCAACTACGGTCTCCAATCCTTCCTCGTCGCCGCCCCACTCGCCTTGCCTCACGTCCGCCGCGTTTTTTTCCCTAAAATCGATTACTGCCTTAGCCTTTTCTCCAATTCTCCAAATCCATAATCCTACCACTACAACGAACTTCGCTTCGACCACACATCCACATATTTTGCTTAACTCTCCTGGCCCACCATCCACATCCGCATCAAACTCCGCCTTCTTCTCGTTACTTTTCGTCTCATCGCTGTCGGATCCTTATCGTTCATCAACCTTCCTTTCTTAGACGACACTCGCCCCACTTCGCTTTTGCTGCGTTCTTGTCATACCCTTTTACTCCACGTTCCTTATTACTCCAGCAACTACGGTCTCCAATCCTTCCTCGTCGCCGCCCCACTCGCCTGGAATCAACTCCCTCTTGACGTCCGCCGCGCCCCCTCCTTTATCACATTCAAACACCTCCTCCGTTCACACCTTATCGACACCTGATTCACAGTTTTGTTTTGCTGTGGTCATGTAAGCGTGCGCTGGCACGCATTTGCGACGTTAAAATAAATCCTCTTTTTTTGACAAGTTATTATTGATTTGTGGACTTCAGAAATTCTGAATTTTTATTTATTGATAATAAAGATTACAAATTTAAAGAGTATAAAGCTAGAATATTTTTTGCAAGAAAATTGTTGTATTATTAAGAACATTATTGTATTATATTTTTTTGTATTATTGATTCGACATTATTATTTTTTGCTTATTTTCAACTAAGTTTGGTGAATTTCTATTTTTGATGGATATGCACATAATAAATATCAAATTAACAATAGACTCAGTTTGAGTCTGTTGTTAATGGACCTAATGATGATTAATTAATGGACTCAAACACTTATATTGATTCGTCAGAATCAAAATAAGTTACAAAACAATTTACAGCTATAAATTAAAGATTAGATAAATTTATATAAAAATATAAATAATTGACATATATCGGAATAATTGACAATGATTGCCCGGATACGCTAAGATTTAATGATCAGTGTAAACCTTGTATTTTCTGCTGTTACTAAAAACACACACCTTTTAAAGGGAGACTAATTGTATCGAATAATTAAAACTATGAATAAATACTAAAACTATCTATTCTTGATACGGTATTGTTATTGTTCTGCTTATTTTCAAGCAAGTTTTGTTAATTTTATTTCTAAAATAAAATATTTTTTATAATTGGCCACAAGTTTAACTTTGTAGTATGTAATTAAACAAGAAATTATCCATTTTTTTGAAATACTAAAATACTTTCAGTATTTCAGAAATACTGCAACTATGAATTCTTGATACGAAATTATTTTTCTGCTAATTTTCAAGCAAATCAAATCAGCTAACTGAGTCTACGTATTTAATTTAATTATAAAATAAACAAAACATAATAATGCTAAATCAAAATTTAAGTCTAAGTTATTTTTAATTTTAGTTTAATCTAAGTTTTAAGTTTGATAATTTTTTTCTATCTGGATTTTTTCTTGTTTTTATCTTGATGACAATTATCATTCTTAAAAAATGTATGACAAAATTTGCTTGAAATGCGACATTCCAAGCAAGTTTTGTTAATTTTTTTCTATTTCTTATAATGGATTTGCATAAATCAACAAAATATTACAAAAATATTAAAATAAAAATATTAAATATAAATTACATATACTCAGTTATCTGATAGCATAATCTGTTATAAATTCTAAAACTATGTATTAAAGAGTACAATTTTTTTTAAAAGAAAATTGTCATTCTTTCTGCCCTCCTTAATAGAGGGCAGAAACAATAATAGAGTACAAAAGAATGCTAGAACTTTTAAAAATGCCATTCTTGATGACATTTGTCATAATAATTATTATTATTAGTCATTATTGTTTTTTGGTTATTTTCAAGCAAGTCTGATGAATTTATTTCTATTTTTATATAATAGGAGGTTTAATAATCAACACATACTCAGTAAATAAATAATAAATAACTTTATAAATAATAAAATTATAATATACTTTATAAGTTTATAGCAAAATAATATCCTAATAATTTTAAATATTTTGCATTTTAAGTGCCAATTATTGTTGTGCTCGTATTTGTGATCATCAACTACGCGAAAGAAGATATTAAAGATTTTATTAAAAGATTAAAAGATAATCTTTTAATTCAAAATTTTATTTTTATTTTTATCTTTATGATTAGAATCTGGATTTACGAGATTTGTTGCCTTATGGCTTTGCAATTCACCACGCTGGTCTTACACGTGTCGATCGAACTCTTGTTGAAGACCTCTTTGCTGATCGTCACATTCAAGTTCTAGTTTCGACTTCTACACTTGCATGGGGTGTTAACTTACCCGCACATGCAGTTATTATTAAAGGTACTCAAGTGTATAATCCTGATAAGGGCAGATGGGTGGAACTTGGAGCCTTGGATGTCATGCAAGTAAGATTACTGTTTAATCCATTTTCTGTATCTTTAAGCGTTTTTCATTTGTTTTTACAGCAAAGCTTATGTTTGCTTAATTATAGTTGATAACTTTGTTATAATTTTACACGAAATAAGTTTTGATATCTATTTATAATTTTAATTTATAATTACCACGATGTAAACTTAAAATTCAAATAAATTTTTAATAATTAAGTAAAATTATTCAAAATTCCTAAAATTACACTCACACTTTAATGTTTTATTTAATTTTTTATATATTTTTTGAAGTAACCAAATCAATCAAATTAAAAATTAAAAATATAAAGTTAAAATTAAAAAGCTATTATACAATATATTTAAAATATAAAACAATTCGTTATTGAATTAATTCTTAAGCTACTTTTTCCTAAATACGTTTATATTTTAATATATAATATTTATAAATATAATCATCGACTGCATTTTCTTTAAAGTAATTATTATCAAAAATAATTATTTTCTTTAAATAATAATTATTAATATATAAGACTTGAAAATAAGGTAATCGAATTTAATAGTTGTTTAGATAAGAGCTATTACGTTAATGATGATTATTAGATATAATAATTAATTAATTACTTTTTATTAAATTTTATAAAATAATATTCAATTTTTATTAATAATTAACTAAATATAAATAATTATTTGGCGTAATTAATATCGAATTTTTTTACTACTAAAAGAATTCAACGGCTTTTCACAAAATGTGACTAATTTTTATTTATTGAACTAAATAGTTTATTTATATTAGAAATTTTAGTTGTCATATTACACAGTAATTTTACTAGTCAGAATAAAATCTAGAAGAGACTTTTTTCTATATTTTAAAATGTACAATTTTATATTATCTTCAAATGTTTTCTTCTGGTTTTATTAAAAACGGTTTTGGACCCAGTTTTTCTGAACACTTTATGTTTTTTCTATTATTGGATGACCTGTTTGTTAAAGCATGCTATTTGAATTTGAGTGATTATCGTTATTAATTACTAAAAGTTTTGTGTTTTATATATTATAAGATGCATTATTTTAAAAGCTGTTTTCATCTTATGATATTAGATGCTTGGTCGAGCAGGTCGACCACAATATGATTCGAAGGGTGTTGGAATTTTAATTACCAGTCATAACGAATTACAATACTATCTTTCATTAATGAACCAACAGGTACGCTTTTCTGTACTGTTTTAGTTTGCATTTTTTATTTCGTTAGCTACCAATCGAGAGTCAGTTTATATCTAAAATTGTTGACAACTTAAATGCGGAAATCGTGCTGGGCACTATTCACAACGCTAAAGATGCAGTTAATTGGTTAAGTTAGTATTTGTTTTATGTCTTCTATGTAATAAGTCTTGATTATTATGAAAACTTTAAACATGGGCTTTTGTTTCATTTTTGAATGGTGTAGGCCACTTATTTCGAATACGTTTTTATGATAATTGATATTTCACAAATTAAAAGTAATTTCGGAGATCATAGAATACTAAAATATAAAAATATTCTACAAGTAATCAATGACGCCTCTTATTCACAAGGAGGCGTTAAACTCTTGTCCCATTAAAATATAAAATTACGATATCCCAAGTTCAATTGCAAAGCAAATTGTATATTTTTAAAATACGGTACATTTCTTAATAAATTGTTTCATAATAAATATATAATAAATAGATAAAAGAAGAATAATAAATAATAATCAATATAATATATACATATATAATAAATATATAATCGATTAGCCAGGAACGATATTTTATAATTACTGTAAAGAAATTCAACCAGGTTAAATAATAAAGTAAAAATCGAATAACTTTATCTAACGTTTTTACAAAAATTGAGAAATAAATCTTATATTTACTAAATAACAGATAAAAGATAAGAATGGATTTCTTTTTAGTAATTTCGGAGTTAATTGAATATTAAATTAATCAAATATTCATAATAATTTAATTTTAATTGGATAGTAAATAATCGAATTTGTTACAATGAAATTTCGATGTTTATAGAATATTAAGTTAATCAAATTAAGAATTAATCTTAATTTAATATTTAAATATCGAATTTTTCCACAATTTCAGAGTTTCACAGTTTAAATTATAACAAATGAATATTATAGTTTCAAATACTACTTCACATTAGCTGGTTTTTGCTTGAGTTTGTCAGATTTCTACGTGAATGCATGAAAATGCCAACATTATTTTATGAGTTTGCTCTTTCGCCATGTGATTGTTCCAAAAATTCGACATGTTGGTTGAAAGATTGATGAATTTTTCCATGTACATAGCTGTGTTTAAATATATTAAGTGGCCAAAAGTAATGATTAAACATATTTTTATGATTTTAAAGAAATTTGAGAGAATAATAAAAATAAAGAAATTTAAAAATAAATATTCGAAAAAACTTGTCTGTTTGATAAATTATAAATTCATATGATATTCATATGTATATTATATTTTTATAAATAAAAATATAATATTTACTAAATGTATTTGCAGAATCTATAAATAACAACCTTAATTACGTATATTCACGATTAAAAGGTTGTGCAATTTTTACTTTATCTATCATTTATTTTAGCCTACACATATATGTATATTCGCATGATACGAAACCCAACACTTTACGGGATTACCTTGGAGCAGGCTGATTCCGATCTTACTTTGGAAGAACGTCGAGTGGATCTTATACACACAGCAGCATTACAGCTGGATAAATGCGGATTAGCAAAGTACGATCGTAAATCTGGTCATTTACAGGTCAGAAATATATCCTTTTGTTAGCTTACTAAGGTTAAAAAGTCCTATAAATAGATTAAATAGCCAACGTGTAGATTTCACTAAACTGTTTATTGACCAAATAAATATCTCATTCCTAATGATATCATTCAATAAAAACCAATTTTATGTGCCACTTTAAAATTCTGATTTTTAAACCCCAAAATAACTTACATTTAATAAAATGTAAGTTATTAATAAAATGGTTAAAATAAAATTGCATTTTAATAAAATGTAAGATAAAATTACATTTTACATTACAATTACAATTTACATTTTAATAAAATATAAATTGTATATTTTATTGCAATTAATAAAATTGCATTTTATTAAATTCTCTAATTTAATAAAATGCAATTATAATATATTATTATAACAAAATAAAAATATTTAAATTTAATATTTAAATTATTTAAATATTTTTTATTAAATACAAGAATATAACTGAAGAATTAATTGTTTTATTTTCATATAAAAATATTAAAGATAAAAAATTTTCGTCAGAATAATCACAAAAATTTCTTTTATAATTTCTTTTATGTTTTCGTATATATTCGTTATATCGATAAATAAAGCCATGTATTTTGTCATTTAAGCCTCAACAAAAATTTGTCCCGACGCATTATTTTTGTATGTATTTTGTTAGTCAAGTAAATTAAATGAAGAACATTATCTTATATTTTGATAAGATAAATTACAAAACAATTTTGTATGTGATATTTTATAAAATGCGATTTAAATTAAATTCTTGTTAAAATGGTATCGCTTGATAAAATTGTGTGCGTACTTGAAATAAACAAATTGAATTATAATTAACAATACCTTTCTCTAAAAATACACATTTAGGTCACTTCGATTGGTCGAATTGCAAGCCATTATTATATTACCAATCAAACAGTTCAAGCGTTTAATCAACTGTTGAAGCCGACAGTATCTGAAATTGATCTACTTCGCATTTTTTCAATGGCTTCTGAATTTCGAAATATTACAGTGCGCGAGGTCAGTTATGATTCCTCTTTAAGATATACTATTTATTTATGCATGTTAGTTTTTTAAATAATAAAATTTATTTATTGTGCATATTTATATATTTACTAATTTTAATTAATTACTAATTTAATTAATAAATACTGATATTTAAGCTTTTAATAAACTATTTAATAAATATATAACTTCTTTAATAAATACAACTTTTATAAATTTAACAATTGGTTTTATTAGTAAAGAGTTTAAAACATTTATATGTAATAAATATCCTAAATGTGCTTAAGATGTATTTATATGTGTTTCGAATCGTTTTTCAACGATCCTAAATTTAGACAACAACAAGAACTGACAGAATAAATTATATCTTTTCAATATATTATTATATTTTATAACTATTTTAATAAATGCTTCATTCAATAACCATTTTATGTTGAAGTTCATAATTGTTCATCTATATTGCATAATGTTTTATTAAATAATAAAAAGGATTAATAATAAATTATTAAATAAATTAATGTTTTATTAAATAATAAGTAAATTTTTATTAAAAAGGATATGAAAAATAAATAAATTATTTATTTTAATATTTCTAATTATTTTAATTTATACAAAAAGGATTTGCATTAAATGATTAATATCAAATATTTTTTATTTAATCATTTCTTATTTAAATTATTAAATATGCTATTTTGACTTGAAGTTTTTGACTTGAAATTCGCTTCATTATATGTCATTTCCTTAAATGCCGGTTTTTAGTGTATTAAAAACATTTACAGCAAATAAATTTTGAAATATTTTCTTTTTATATTTCTTTGATATTCAAGCTGGAATATCTTAATAAGGATATCTTAGAATATCTTTCTAAGCTTTGATATCTTTTACTCTCTGGAAAGGGTCCTCGAGGTATACCTCGAAACCGGTAGGAATATCACATATCGAAACTAGCCGAAGAACGCATTGGGCTATCTGAAAGAGAACTATGGTATTTTGCTCAGAATCGCGATGCCTGGAGTAGTTTGGTTCGTACACTGCCTCCAGGACCCGACATCCGGACCAGTGGTTGACTATAATAAAACTTGTGTACTTTTTTCTTGTTAATGGCTGTTGTAAATTATAGCTTAAAGAAATTTGCAGTAGCAAAAACAAACCACCAGCACTTAAGTGTATTTTATTCTGTTCTTTATATAATTAAGGAAGAAAAGTTAGAGTTGGGCAAACTTATTGAAAGAGTTCCTGTTCCAGTGAAAGAAGGGATTGAAGAACCTTCGGCTAAAGTTAATGTTTTGTTGCAAGCGTATATATCGCAGCTGAAGTTGGATGGATTTTCGCTCGCATCTGACATGGTGTTCATTACCCAGTCAGCGTGTCGACTTACGCGGGCTATATTTGAAATTGTATTGACAAGAGGATGGGCGGACTTAGCGGATAAGGCCTTGTTGTTAGCTAAAATGATTGATCGACGAATGTAAGTTAATCGTTTACATGTTTGTAAATGAATGTTTTCTTATTGTATCATTCTTACAATTCTTATTCTCTTGTACTCTTTGAGCACAATATTATGGTTTTGTTTTTAAATATACAAAATTATAGAATTTTTGTCGAATTTTCGATTTTAAGTTTTATCTCCTACCGTTTTATACCGTTAAAATAAATAAAAATATAAATATAAATACAAAAAATATAAATACAAATAAAGATTACAGCTTATTAAAATATTTTAAGGGTTCAAATGAACCCTCTTTATTGTTTTTATTATGTTTTTGACGAATAATGCCTCGATATATGTAAACTCCTTCGGGTGCTATCGCGCATTAACCACTTTGTATGATAAATTAAGTATTGATAACATGTGTGAATTCGTCGTTTTCGATTAGTATCTTATATTTTGGCTATACTATTCTTGAAAATCGCATATGAAAGAATATCAGTTTTATTTTGAATATTTTTTAGTAAATTTTTGCTTAATTTTTAAATACTGTTATTTTTATTTAATTTGTTGTTTACTGTGCAAATTCCAAAATAAAATTCTTTTTGTAAAACAAGATCAAATTTAATTTTTAATTTACTTTCCAAACTAATTCTTTTATTATTATGTTACCTTGTTATTTGAGTTTAATTAAGATAGTATTTACTATTTATTATTTTATAGATTATATCGAGATTATTATAGAGATATTTTATTATATTTTCAACTTATTTAGTTAAATATAATTATCCTTTTAACTATAACGATTAGTGTCGAAAAACTACTAGTTGTACAGTTAGCATACCGTGGTAGCTGAAAAATGACTAGTTCGTCTCCTTAGATTAAATTAAAGACACTTTTTCGATGTTATTTTAGGGTAAAATATTATCTTACAATATGTTATCTTTTCGATTTTTTATAATTCATGTAACTTGTGTTAAAAATTAAAAATAAAATAATTTAACGGTTTTTTAGTTTATCAATTTTTAAGAAAAAGCTAAAAGACTATTAAAAAAATAGTTGTCTTTTCTTATAGTCAGCAAGAAACTTCGTCATTCGTTAAAATTTGAGTTCATTATATTTTATTATGAAGACAATCTCGACTTTCGGAACGTTTATAGATATTTTACTTTATATTCTAAAGGCTTATTGACATAAGGTTTTCTAAGTGCATTGCATACAGTAATGTATATCGACCAGGGATCGATAGAATACTCAATATTCTGTCGATCAGATATAAATCGTTTTATAATTAAACAAAGATATGGCGAACAATATAACTTATTTTTGCTTTTATAGGTGGCAATCTATGTGTCCATTAAGACAATTCAAGAAAATGCCAGAGGAAATTGTAAAAAAGATTGAAAAGAAATCGATTCCATGGGATCGATTTTATGACTTGGGTCCTCATGAACTAGGCGAATTAATTCGAATGCCAAAGTTGGGCAAGGTCATTTACAAATATATACATCAAATACCTCGTGTTGATCTTTCGGTTCATGTACTACCGATTACTCGCAGCACGTTGCGTGTTGAGCTTACAATATCCGCAGATTTTCAATGGGACGACAAAATTCATGGTGCTGCAGAGGCCTTCTGGATTCTAGTGGAAGACGTTGATTCTTCGCAATTATTACATCATGAATATTTTCTGCTAAAATCGAAATACGCCAATGATGAGCACTTTGTTAAATTCTTTGTACCAATGTTTGAGCCTATGTCTCCGCATTACTTTATCCGTGTAGTATCTGACAAATGGATTGCATCGGAAACGCAAATGCCTGTATCATTTCGACATATGATACTTCCTGAAAAATTTTCGCCCGCCACTGAATTACTGGACTTACAACCGCTACCTGTCACTGCTTTGAGGTGCCCCGAAATTGAAAAATCATTTTCATTTCGGTATTTTAATCCGATACAAACTCAAGTGTTTAATGCGCTCTTTAATACAGATGAAAATGTATTTATTGGCTGTCCTGTAGGAGGTGGAAAAACGGTTTGTGCTGAATTTGCATTACTCAGACTCTTTGTCAATACGGATCGAATGCATACAGACGAAGAAGATTCTAAATGTGTTTACATCAGTCCAAAACAAGAACTGGCAGAATCGGTAAAATTGCTTGATATCACTGTTATGTAATACTTTTGATAATTAATAAAATTATATTTAATTAAATCACAAATATTTTTGGCCTGAGTGAATGTAAACATTGACGATAAACAATTATTAATTAATTACAAAATCAGAAACTTTATTTAATAAATGCCCAGTTAAGGACTAATTCCTACTATATCATAGTATGATTATGATAAATTGTATAGTTATTTCTTTCAAGTAGTTTTCTAAAAGTTTAACTTTCATTAAAATAAAAATGTGAGTTCGCTTCTATAAAGGTGGAGTGTATAATGTGAGGACATTTGTATTAATACTGGCTATCGCAGACTTTCCGTTTTTTTTAAGAAACGAATATAAATGGAAGCATAGATTAGCATTGCCAAAAATTTAAAATTTTTAGAGAATTTAAATATATTTAAATTTAATTTTAATTGATTTTATATAAGGGAATGACACTAATCAATGATATTCGGAAATTTATCATCAATATTTTAATGTATATGTTCTTATATATCTGTAATAACTTTTACTCTAAAATGATGTATGTTTAGATCAAGGCAAAATGGGAACAAAAATTTGAAAGCATAGAGAAAACTGTCGTTTTGCTTACTGGAGAAACGGCTACTGATCTAAAGCTAATAGCAAAGGTAAGAAAACTAGTATCAAATTAATTTACTTGAAGAAAGAGTATAAATCATTTAATTTATTGTTAATGCTCTAAGTTAAATTAAGGTTATGTCTAAATTTAATCTTCAGCGATATCTGACTACTTATTAAATATTCATCTTATAATAATATTATTGGTATGACATTCTTCATATTTGATATTTAATATTAATAAGTTATTTAGATTAATCTGCTTGATATTTAGATTAATATTTAAAAATATTATAATATTATAACATTATAATAAAACCTTATATTATAATATTATAACATTATAATAAAACCTTATATTATAATATTAGGTTTTCTTAAAAGTAAGATGTTAGTAAATATTATATATTTGCACCGTAGATAACTTGACGAATTAAATATTTTTTATTTTTAAAATTGCAATATTTCAGTAACTGCTGCTATTTTTAAAATGATTATACAAGTTTAATATTAAATTTAAATTTAAATATAAAATTGAAGATTTGATTATAGTTTAAATCAAATTATGAACATTTTCGAGCATTTTTTTGAAAAAGTGTTGGCTATAAAACTTGGTTATCTGTAACTTCTTAATAACTTGGTTATTTGTAAGTTTTTTCAGATGTATCTGCAGTTGTCAGCAAAATAGTGCAATTTTAATTTTCTGTTATTTTCTGTTCGCTATATTTTAAATCATTTTACATTGTATTTATTGCAACACTAATTCCTCATTAATCTAGTCTTCATTACGAACTGATCCTGTTGACCAAATTACGATTTTAAGATAAAATGTTAGGGATTTATTAAATTCGACAAGCTGGATATAAAAAATATTTTATCATAGATAGAATGTTGTTCATAATTTTCTTTTCTTTAATTTATTGGAGCAGCATCAAAAAGAAAGATTATTGAATTTTACAAAATTAATTAAAAATAATTAATATCATTTAATTTGGTGTTTAATGCAAATTATTTTGTAATATAAAAATACATTATCATTTTATCAATTGTTCATGAATTAGTTTTAATTTGGTAACTAATGAATAATTGGAAATTATGAATTAGGGTGATATTATTGTGTCTACTCCGGAAAAATGGGATATACTTTCGAGACGATGGAAACAGCGACGTAACGTCCAAAAAGTATCATTGTTTATCGCTGACGATTTACATTTGATTGGTTCTGAAAACGGGGTATACACTAGCATTAATTACACATTGATTTTCTTTATTTTTTATTTCTTTTAAGGCTGCCATCGAGGTCATATGTTCTCGAATGCGTTACATTTCCAATCAAATTGACAAAAACATACGAATAGTTGGATTAAGTGCCTCAATTGCGAATGTAAAAGACATGGGATCTTGGTTGGGATGTTCTGCCAGCACTGCGTTTAATTTTCACCCAAACGTTCGCCCTATCCCACTTGAACTTAAACTTATCGTAAGTATTTCATTGACAAAATATTTTCGGTGCTGCCATTTTTCTTTAAAGTTAGCCAAAATTATGTCGCTTTAGGGATACAACCAGTCACACAATGCTTCTCGTTTATTAATGATGGCTAAGCAAGTATATTCATCGATTGTGAATGGAGCAGGTAGGAAACCTACAATAGTGTTTGTTCCCACTCGTCGCCAAACTAAGATTACAGCTGTTGATTTGCTTACATTTTGTGAGGGAGATCAGAAACCAGAACGCTTTCTGCATTCTCACTTGAAAGATTTAAAGCCATTTGTCGATAGAATTCAAGATAAGGTATTTTTTCTAAGCATTTTTATTCTTGAAAAGATTAAAATGAATTTAATTAATAAATTTAATTCTTGAATAGATTAATTCTTTAATCTATTTTCTAGTTTGATAACTAAATAAAATTCACATTGAAAATATATCAAACGGAAAATAGTAAATTATATAAATCAACACAATAATATAAAGAATAAATTTAAACTCTTAAGCGGCAAATTTTTATGGATGAATAATAAATAATATACTTTGCATTAGAATAATATACTTGATCATCATATTTCATCAGAAGAAACACGTAATTAGCATGTATTTGGGCCCGCTGCTATGTTAGGTCGAGGAATTAGGGGCCGAAACTTGATAACATAACAGTTCCTCCTGATAAACTCTAAACTTTATTCTAATACATCGTCTGTTATTTTTTAGTCAATTCATAAAAATTGACTTTTAGTTTAAATTTCAATTCTTTATTTTAACTTGATTTAAATTATATAAAATCTTACATAACTATTATTTATTATTTTTTCTTTATTATTGAAAAAATATCAATTTACTGAATTTAATGGCCTTAATTATAATTAATTCGAGACTTGTCAGAATTAAGCTAATTTATAAAGATTGCGAAACAAAATAAGAAAATAGAAAATTAATTATGCTCTTTTTAACAAAATTGCCTGAAAAAAAGGTTTTTTATTAAAAGCCTTATTCTTTATTTTAAAATTATTGGACATTCACTAAAATCATTATTCTTGCCACATTTTTAAAACTTATTCTTATGTTAGTTAAGCTCCAGATTATACCAAATATTTAATTTATTCATTAATTAAATATTAATTAATTCTCTTTAATTAATTCCAAATATTACAAACCTTACTTTGCGTTTGTTTTTCATAAAAAATAGCTTGGTTCACTATTCTTTAGTGGACCAAAGAATGATATTATCATTCACTAATACTTAATGCGTTTTGTTTAGCGCTAGTCTGACAAAATATTTTCTCTATTTCTAATTTCAGTATCTCCCCGAAACCATAAAGCATGGGGTGGCATATCTTCACGAAGGCATTTCATCGCTTGATCGTCGCATAGTCAGTGACCTTTTCAAATGTGGGGCTATACAAGTGCTGGTGGTTAGTCGTAACTTATGTTGGAGTTTGGATCTTTACTCATATATGGTAATTGTAATGGACACTCAATACTACAATGGTCAAAATCATGCATATGAAGACTACCAGATATCAGATCTTCTTCAAATGTATGGATATGCAAATCGTCCCCTTGAGGACCAAGATGCCAAGGCGGTCATATTGTGCCAAACGTCAAAATTAGACTACTTTCAAAGATTTCTTTACGATCCGCTGCCGGTTGAATCACATCTAGATCAAGTTTTACATGATCACTTTAATGCCGAAATTGTTACCAACACTATTGAAAATAAACAAGATGCTGTTGACTATCTCACATGGACATATTTGTATCGAAGAATGACTCAAAATCCAAATTATTATAATTTGCAGGGTAAGTTTAAATTTCTCGTCTACATTATAATCGTTACTGTGAATATTTTAAATTACACAATTTACAGGACTGAAATGTATTTTTGGTTTCACGCTTGTAGAATTATACAATCCGTGAGATTATTTTCCTACTCAACATTTCGGCCTTCTATACTTTAACCATAAGATAAAAGAATTAAATTTTATTAATTGTATTGAGCTCTAGATATAATGTCTTTTTTAGTAATTAGTTAATAATATCTTGCTTATAATAGAATTGCACATTTGAATGTTTTTAATTTGCGGTTAACCTGATCATGTTAATATATTAAATATATTAAATCTTATAGTTATATTAAATATATTTATTATATTTAATATTTATTATATTAAATATTTAATTATTAGTCGCATTTACTTTTTATATAAAAAGTTTATATTTACATTTAGTTTGCATTTATTTACATTTGGTTGACTATTTACGGCATCATGACAATAAAATATGCAAATTATCTTGTTGATTTTTATGGTCATTTAAAATATTTTTTAGCATCAAGATTTAGATCAACAAATTTTTAAAATTATTAGAATGAAATATTTGTTTATTTAATATTTGTATTATTTATTTTGATAATAAGTTTTATTATTGTCTGTTCATTTTATGATAATTTATAAAATCGATACTTTATAGTTATTATAACCTTAAACGACGCTTGAATATGAAGTTTTATTTATAAAAATTAATCTAAAATTAAAGAATTATTGGATCAAAAAATGTGAATTTTTTTGATATTTCGCTAACCTCTGTTATCGGTTTAAACAAATTACAGAAATTTTCAATCATCTTTAGTAAGCTTCTTTATGGCTAAATGTGATTATGATGAAATTTGTAAATTTATAAATGATTATTAACTAAATTAACTAAAAAGAGCTTTGCCATATATAAAACATTTTATAATAAATATAATAAAAATGTTATAATTATATTTTGCTATTTAATGATATTTTTGTAATTTTCAGAAAATTTTATCATTTTATGAATTTTGCAAATATATTAGTTTTCTTAGTCAAAGCAAACGAATCTTGATAGTTCGCTCTGGCAAATAATAGTGATCGCATTTATTTTGCTTGATTTTTTACTTTTAAGGAGTTACACACAGGCATTTGTCCGATCATCTGTCCGAACTTGTTGAAAATACTCTGGCTGATTTGGAACAAAGTAAAGTATGTACTGATGTTTAATTCTAGCAGTTGATGTAAAACATCATTTTAAATTACATATTCGTACTTTGTGATTTTTAAAATCGGAGGTGCGCTAGTTAAACTGTACCTCAAATGTATCAAATTACTGTTTTGATGTTAGAATGCTTTATTATTTTTTTCCAAGATTTATGTTTCTCTCGTGTCTGATGATTGTTCTTACCGATTATATATTGCTAGTCTGTAATGCCTATTTTTTTAACTCAGACATATTCTAACGCTAATTTTTTAATCATTCTAATGCTGATATTTAAATTAAGCAAACATTATATAAATATTATAAGCAAACATTATAGGTTTGTCTAAACGTTAGATAATAGGTATTTTGGATAAGAACATTTTATCATTTAAATATTATCGTATTCTTAATTTTAAAGAACTTAATACACTTCCTGTCTATTTTGTAAACTTATAATTTGATTCTTTAAATATTTTAAAATTGGAATATTTGTTTAAGAAATCCTCCTGTAAATTAAATTCATAGTTTCTTATTTTTCGTGTTTGCGTAGATTAATAGTAATGGATTGGGAATTAATCTTAATTAATACAGTATTATAGTTATGGATTAACCATTGATTTCTTAAATCAAATTCTAATGATTGTTTTTTATCTAGTGCATATTCGTTGAAGAGGAGGTTGATACTTCTGCATTAAACTTGGGTATGATCGCTGCATATTACTATATCAATTACAGAACAATAGGTAAGTATGTGTGGATAAATTTTTTGTACATTGGAAGCTATGATTTGGTATAGATAAGAGGTATCTGATCAAATCTATTTTTTATATTGATTTTATCTTTCATTTATAATTAAATATTGATATTTTATATAAACAAAACAACTCTTTGTTTTCTTATATTCATTTCATGTGAGTAAGATTGAATTTAATAAGTTATTTAGAATTGTTCAGTAAATCGTTGACCGCTAAAACAAAAATAAAAAGTCTCATCGACATTATATCTAATGCTGCTGAGTATGAGACACTTGTGATACGTCAGCGTGAAGAAATTCTCCTCCGACAGGTAATCGAGAAATTATGCTTTATCTTTTGACTTTATTGTATTCTTTCTAAGCTTATACAAAAGCTTCCGTCAGGTTATAAGACTGCGGGTTCTTCTATTCGATTCAGTGATCCTCATGCAAAAACTAATCTTCTTATTCAAGCGTATCTGAGTCGCATAGTTTTACCCCCTGAATTGCAAAAAGACATGGAATACATTTTAATCATTGTAAGTTCCATTAATTCGATTGTTCATTTAAAAGATTTTAGAAAATGACTAAATACATGATTTTTTCACAATTTTTGCATCAGCCTAAGAAAAATGCCGATTACTTCATTTATTTCAATTTGAAATTTATTCATAAGCAAATACACTATAAAACACAAATGCTTAAAGTGAAGTATTAAATTGTTATTTTTCGTGCTTTTGTAAATTAATATTGGTAAATTTATAAGTTATTTGCAGTTAACGGTGAATATTTATCAATAAATTATATTAATTAATATAATAAAAATAATATCTTTATTAAATCTATTTCTTCCGTATTATATTGTAAATAGGTCAATTGTTATTAAATTGTAAATTGCGAAGAGACAATTATTTCACAATAATATTTTTCACGATATTTTTCGGTGGCATTTGGATATAATATTAAACATTAGGATTTTTAATATCGAATTTAGATCCAATATTTCCGTAGCGCGTGGGCACACCATCATTAAGGATTGTTCAATTGTAATTATTTAGATTAATATGGTTAATATTAATCTAAATAATTAATGAATAAATAATTTATTTAGATTATTTAGATTAATTATTATTATGATCAAATCAGCTAACTGAGTCCACGTATTTAATATAATTATAAAATAAACAAAACATAATAATGCTAAATCAAAATTTGATAATTAAATAATAAAATAAATAATTGTTTTTAGTTTTTCTATAATTTATATGTAATAAAATAAATAGATAAATTTTAATTTATCTAAATAAAATTAAATAAAATCTTATATCACTTAAAAAAGTTTGAGAGATTAAACAATTCAAATCAGCTAACTGAGTCTACGTATTTAATATAATTATAAAATAAACAAAACATAATAATGCTTAATCAAAATTGAATAATTAAATAATAAAATTAATAATTGTTGTAAGACTTTTTATAATTTAGGTCCATTTTAAATATAAGAAATTGAAATTTAAAATAAACTTTATTTTTATGAATTGACTAATAAATAACAGACGTTGTATGATAATAAGAATTAGAGGTCATCAGGAGGAACTGCTATGCTATCAGGTTTCGGACCTAACTCCTCTACCCAAAATAGCAGCGAAGCCAAATACATGCTAATGATGTATTTCCTCTGATAAAACTATCTAGTATCTTATTCTAATACAAAGTATATTATTTATTATCCATGAAAATTTTCAGCTGTAGAACAATCAGCGTGCGGACTCCGATGGTAATGAAACCACTGGTTTCTCGAACTCCTACAGAGGTTGATGATAAAACATCAAAAAGTATCTTTATCACAAATTTCAAAATCGTTGGGCTATAGAAATTTTTTCAATTATCCATCCATAGTTTATCATTGCACGGTTTACATCATATCAGCTAACTGAGTCTACATATTTAATATAATTATAAAATAAACAAAACATACATATAAAAAGTATATAGTGTTAAATACACAAAAATATGTTTTTTATTTATTTAAATATATATTAACTATATATATTAATATATATTAATATATATTTAATTTATTATTTATAATAATAAATTAAATAATTGTTATAAGATTTTATATAATATAAATCAAGTTTAAAATAAAAAATTGAAATTTAAAATAAAATTCAATTTTTTGTAAACTAATTAATAACAGACTCAGAATTATGATTAGATGATTACGTAATTGTGATTACGTATCAGAATTAGGATTAGATGTCATTAGAAGAAACTGCTGTGCTATCAGGTTTCGGTTCCTATTCCTCGACCCTTTATAGAAGCGGGCCAAATACACGCAAAAAATTGGGGTATATATACCACAAAAGTAATAATGTTAAAATAAACGTCATTTTTGTGAATTGACTTATATATAACAGACGTATTATTTGTTGTTCGGCAACAACAAATGAGTAAAAATTGTTGCTGTCTTAATTTAACTTAATTTAACTATTTATTGTATATTTCATACAATAATAAATATAAAATAATAAATATTCTATTTAATAATAGTCTTTTTTAATTATATTCTATTTAATATTCTATTTAATATTCTATTCTAATAAATATTCGATTTTTCTCGTTAGAAATTTGATGTATTTATAAAATTTTAAGTTCCTGCAATTCCAATAGCCCTTTAGCAAATAAAACCTTACGAAGATTCGTATTTTTTAATAAATTTTGTAAAGCCATAAATTTCCATGATTTGTGACTTAATATTTACAATATCGAACTTGTTATAAAGGCGATACGCTTGGTTCAAGCATGTGTGGATGTTCTCAGTAGCAATGGTTGGCTTTGGCCTGCAGTCGCAGCTATGGAGCTTGCTCAGATGCTTACACAAGCAATGTGGAACAAGGCTTCGTATTTGAAGCAAGTGCCGCATTTTACCGCTGAGATTATTCAACGTTGCAAGGATAAAGTAAGATATATTTTACATATTTAATATTTTCTGGTATCAACATTTTATCATTATTACTAGCTTCTTTAGTTTCAAAATCAATTTTTTCATGAAATATTTTATAGTTTTATTCATTTTACGTAGAGCGTTAAGGGCATTAGGTAAGTTTTTATTTTGCTATATGTTCTAGCCAATCATATAATTTTATGATTTTATGTAAAACGCTTGCAGTCAAACATTAGAGGCAATTCATAGTATTTGAATGTAGCAGTAATTTATTTTTTTACGAAATATTTATTTTCAAGTACATATGACCACATTGAAGTTAGAATGTATAACATTTTTAGAAATTTGTTATTTCAATGCAAAACATGATTTACATTCTCAAAGATTAAAAAGGCAACAACGTCATTTTCAAATTCTGGGTTTATTTAAATAATTTAGTAAATAAATGAAGAACAAAATACTCTTTTAAGTTTTAATTGCAGGTTATTCATTGAAAAGTTTTTAATTAAAATTGATTTCGAAGTAAGAAAATTAAATGATAGATTAATGATATTTTACATTTTTTTAAATACTTGAATTAAATCATGAAATGCCAAGTAGCCAGATTATGTCAGTAATTCTTTTATTCCATTAAAGGAATTAATTTTATTTTATAATATATTTAAAATATATTTTTCATAATATTATAATAATTATTATCATTATATTATTACATTATTATTACTAACATCATTATTATCGACAGTTTCTTCGCATATCATGAGAAGCGAAAAACAGCGAAAGATGCCGAAAGAATCGAGCTTATCGAGTGCGGGTTTTTTATTTCGTTCATTTTAGCCGCCTCTGGTGGCCTTGGAAATCGCGCGCATAGAGTTCTGCAACATATTGCCTCACATCAGTCCGCACACAATGAGTTACAGTGGTATAGCCAATGCATGAATCGTTTTAGAGTTATCCTGAGCATTGCTAAGTGCCGCACCGCTTTAATGTGTATAAGGGGATTAGGTCTGCACGTGGTCGCCTAGTGTACAATAGCAACACGGGGATCATATCACCTTGAGTCGAACGATCACGACCCTTTTGGTGTAAAAAAATATATATGACAAATAAATATTTTCAATAAATTTAAAGGCCCATTCGAGGGTAACGTATGAACTGTAAATTTATTTTTAAATAATCTTGTCTTTAAAGGATATTAGTAACATCATTATTATTTTTTAAATAATCACTTTTTGAATGCTTTCAATATATTCAGATCAGGGTAATTCGATGGAAGGAGAATACAATTTTATTGCTAGATTTTTGAATTTATTTTATCCATAAAACGCTATATTATATAAATACAATATTATAATATAATATATTATATTAATATAAATTAATAAAAATATTAATTTTTATCACTTCTATACAGAAGTGATAAAAAAACATTTTCGTCAAAACATTTATTATCTTGTGATAATTTTTTTTAGTTCAATGCAATGCAAATATTGAATAAACATTCAATTGTGGATTTTAGCTATGGAATAGCCTTTATATAAAGCTGATCATAACTTTAAGTATTCTTAATAATTTCTAATCCAACAAATGAACTTTTTGATAGTTCATTTGAATATTTTTGAGAATTCATTCATTTTGATGTTTTTGAAAAATGTCAAATTGTGTTTTTCTATTAAAACTAGAACATCGAATCAATTTTTGACTTAATTGAAATGGACGACGACGAACGTATCGAACTCTTACAAATCACATCACAGTCTAAATTAGCAGACATTGCACAATTCTGTAACAAATATCCTAACATTGAATTATCGTACGACTTAATAAAAAATGGAGAAACCATCAACGTGGCAATAGACAGCGATGAAGACGATAAAATGGAAATTAGTGAGAAACGTCGACGTCCTAATCTACCCATGTTTAAACCGGATGATACCTGTATTCTACAAGTATGTTTACAGCGCGAGGATGATGATACGTTAACGGATCAATCGGTCATAACACCATATTTCCCCAGACCAAGAGAGGAAGGATGGTGGTTGGTTGTAGGAGATGCAAAAGCTAATAGCCTTTTATCAATTAAGCGACTTACTCTACATCGGAAAAGCAAAGTCCAATTAGAGTTCAACGCCCCTAGCACGCCGGGTCAATACACCTATCAGATATATTTCATGTCTGATTGTTATATGGGATGCGATCAGGAATACAAAATTGAGTTCGAAGTTGCCGACTGAAATGTTGTTGTTACCGTATATTATAGAACTACGTGTACAATAATATGTTAGAATAATGTTTGAATTTATTCTCGACATTCATTTTAAATATAACATTTTACCAAATGCTAGATTATCTAATCGCGTATACATGGTTTTAAGCTAATTGTTTAGCCACTCGGATTTTTAAGATACAATCCTAATAGGGTAGAAATAATTATTTTCTTAAGTATTTATATATTAATAGACAATTAGTGTATCAATTGATAAATTAAATTTCCAAAAATGCAATTTAAGATGTCAGGTTTCGACTTCGCTCTTTACTGGTACAACCAAAAGATCTTCAATTTCACACTTTGTTCTGCAATCCTACAAATAATAGTAAAATATTTATGAAAATTATATCTTGTTAAAAAATAATTATCATATTTAAAAATAAATACTTGTTAAAATAGTGTACTTTACATATTTTAATCAATATGATGTAAGCAGATTATTCACTGCTGAAAGTCAAAAAAAAATTTCGCCTTAGCCATCAATAATGCTTTATTTTAATATCATACCATGACGTTAATTAATCCTCCTTAATATACCATAAGTGAATTTTCATTCTTTGATCAAATACTTTTTCTTCCAATGAACTGTTAATGTAACTCGGTTTGTAAACTAACTATATTTATGATCCAGTGCTAATAATTATTTATCAATAATGGATTATTTATACAAATATATATAAGAATTTAAAAAATTCATCGAATACAAATATAATATTATTTTTGTATTCAACGAATTTTTTAGAATTCTTATATTTACCGCACACGTATATCAATTTAAAATTAGGAAACAAACTATAGATAACCAGTTTGAAAATTGCAATTTCAAAAATAGGTAGATTTTCATATTGAATGTAGAACTTTCCGCTACCAACGCTGATTTAATTTGAAACCAGAAAAGCTAGTGATCGTCAGCTTTCATTTCTTCCGTGGATAATTAACACAACGTTTACGTTGTTGATATTACAATCACCATATTGAACGTGATATTTATAATATCATCATAAGGCAATATAAAGCGTTCTTTAATTGAAGTCTGTCGATTCTTAAAAGACTTGTGAGTTGGGTAAAACGCTCATTATTCGACAGGCTTTTTCTGTAATAAATATTGAATAATAAATATTATTTATTATTTATTTAATTTAATAAATAGTAATTGTAGATACTGGTAATAATTAGTATTTATAGTTTTTTAGTTCTCACAAACGTTAAATGATAAGTTTAATCTTTAAAAAGTTTTTTCTGTTTAATTAATTATATATAAATATAATTATAAATACATTAATTATATATTATGATGGGAGCGTATTTGGAATAAACTACTTTTAACTTTATTTTATAAATTTATAGAAATCAATGCTTAATGATGTAATCAATGTCAAAGTTTGCATCTAAATAACAATGGCATTTAAATTGACAAGGTAGAATTAATTTCGGTAATTTATTTTTTATAATTTGATTAAACACTAACCTGTAATAAAGTTTCTATTGGGTACTGTTGAAATTGTTCTGATATCTTGTGTAATACAAGATATGTCATATACTCGCTAGTAAATGAGAATATGTACATCACATCTATTATACATTTACAATTTCGCAATGTGAGTTCCTTGGTTATAGCATTGCTGAAAACAAAAATCTAAATGCATTATTTATTTAAGTTTAAGCCAATTACTTAATTACTAATTCAATTTGTTGAATTACTTAATCAATTATTGACTCATTGACTCAATTATCGACTCATTTACTCAATTATTGACACAATTATTGACCTATGTAGCCTAGGTTAAAGCATTTATTATTTATTCTTTAATAAACTAATGACCATATGTATTTTTAATAATTAAAATACAATGAATATATTAACATGCAGTATACTCTGCATTTGAGAATAAAGATGAGAATTATGCAATGAAAATCCGTTTTCTTAGATTTCCGCCCATATTCCTTGATACAAACAAAGTATAAAACTTTGTATACATTCATGTACGAATGTATTTCTCATATTATAAATGGCTCCTTATATTTTCTTATTGAGAAAGCATGCGCAACATTTAACTGTAAACTCGGATAAATTTGTCAAACTGACATATCCAATTTGTATCAAAAAACTAGTTAAAGTTTCATTGATTGTATAATTACAAATTGTCACTGAAGTGACCATTGAACAAATAAAGCTTTATCAATAGTGCTGTTTAATTTTTTAGATTTTTAATAGTTTTAATTGAAAAATTATGTTTCAATATAAAAATTTTAAATTCAAATTAATTTGAAAATAAAATTTTTAAATTATTTTTTTGATACTGAATTTACATTCTAATTTTTTATTTAAAACTCAATGTCGTTACTTAACTTTATAATAGATAAGTAACCAAATAATATGTTTTGCACCAAAACATCAAGAAAATTGGATTGTACATTAATAGCAATAATTTAATCAAAGAAATACTATTTCCAAAAGTGTTTGTCGTTGTATAATCTACTCAAAATGGAGAAATAAATCGGTAATATTTCTTAGATTTAGAGTGATATATGATGTCATCGGGAATAATTAATCTTTCCTAATACATCAAAATAAATGATATTTTAATCTAAAATACTATGATACATGTTTTATTTCATGGAAATCATATTAATGAGTAAATTTTGCCGATCGGGAAATCTTTGTCGATCCTTCAATTTTTAATCCTTAAATTAGATTTATTGATACATTGCTAAAGGTAATTATAATATTTAACAATAGCATTAATATCGAGTAATATGATCAAGTAATTTATTAATTTATTTAGTAGTTTAAATATATTCAATAATAACGTTTAAGTAATATTTAGTATAAAGTAATTTATTAATAACTTTTTATTAAATTTAGTATAATTTGGCTTAATTTAATTTTGTAATTTACTTAAAAATTACTTGAATTACTTTTAAATAATTATTTTTTTTAAAGTAATTTATTAATAACTTTGTAAGTTTTGTTACAAAGCTTTGTAAGCTTTGTAACTTCTGTTAAGTTTTGCTTTATTTTTTAATTTAATATTAAAAATTAAAAATGATAAATTAAATATTAATAAAAATTTTATTATTAAAAGTGTAATTTTCAACTATCGGAGAAGTTATCAGGTAACTGTTCATAATTATTTTTAGACTATGTATTTACCAAAATGCATTTATCTTCGATACGAATATCTTGCCCGCTTTACGAAACGAATTCTTATTTTCGTTAAACGGAAGCAGAAATCGATTGACAGTTTTGTTGATCCATATTGCCCAACATTCCACTTCATTATATTGAGACAACATACGCAACATTTCACTGTAGATTCGGATAACTATGTCTTTGTCACAACGACATATCCAATTTAAATCGAAAAATACTAGTTCAACATCCACCGATTGTAGTGATGTGTACACTGACGATAGACGGTCATCAACACAAAATATTTTGTCTACATACTGTTTCAATTTGTTAATATTCCGCATCTGATCAATATGAAGGCATACGACATCTAGACATTCACACTAAAAGGAAGTAATTCATATGTAAATGAATGATTATTAATTAAATAATTATTAATAATTAATTAAATAATTATTTAATTATTTCTAAATAATTAAATATATACAAATTTTATTCATAGTTCGATATAGTCACATAAGCTGTGATGAAGGAAACCTAAACACTCTTGAAATTCAGATCTTGCGATAAAGCTTAATAAGCAGAAACCGGTATAGGGAGTTGATTGCTGATGAACTAAAATAGGATTCAAACTCCGTTATGTTAATTCCCCCTGTTAATCGATCAATGTTAACTATGATGATATTCGCTCCTAGCTCAAACCTTAACAACATTTTCCCATAAGTTTACAAAATCATGATGTTGTCACCCTTAACAAAGATCAGCCAGCAAAAATCAACTTATTCCAATCCTAGTTAGGTTGGTGTACGTACAATCACACTACATATATTTATCATTTAATATTAGTAGCTTTAAAATATTCTGGATATACTAGCCCAACTTATTATACATGTCTATTATGCATGAACTTTACATATGCGTACATATGTAACGGTTTGCTCATAATCCACTGATCATTTGTCGACATTGTAAGTTCAAATGTGTGCCGCTGGTAGCTTTTAAGTTAGGTATAGTCCGATTGCAAAGAGCTGATAAAATAATCCAATAATAATCATCCAATAGTCCAATTATACATTCAATGTGCTCTTAAATTGTTCAGGGAGTTTAAACATCGAGAGGAATAATAAAATAAGAAATTATTGTTCACAAATTTTTGACTATTGCAATAGTCCATTTCGAGTGTTATGTTTTTTATCATCAAATAGTGTGTTTTAGTGGAACATCGCTAACTATAATAATATTTAATATAATAATAAATTAATTAAAATGCAAAAGTTAGTCAGATCAAAGGCTGAATTAGTTATTATATATATTGCCAAAGCTTTCGCCACGTTACGGATTCGTCAGTGGCTCATTGTAAGAATTTATAATAACCAAGACAATTTAAAGAATTGCAAGAATTTTTGACACATTTAAAGAATTTTTAATAACCAAGACAATTTAAAAAATTGTCTTGGTTATTATAAATTCTTACAATGAGCCACTGACGAAGCCATAACGCGGCGAAAGCTTTGGCAATATATATAATAACTAACCCCGCATTTGATCTGATTAACTTTTGCATTTTAACAACATGAAGCTGAGAGATAAACGGATATTTAATTTTATTAAATTAATTAGTTTTTTGATAGGTTTTTGAATGCTCTAAATCTAACTTTTTGAACGCTTTCAAATTTCGAACACGTTACAAATCAATGTCTATTTTTGTTGAGACGCAGTGTGGTCTTGGTACATAACCAAACTTAGAAAAGCGGCTTTAAATTTTAATTAAAATATCCTGTAGTGAAGGGATTAGTTTAATGAGCATTTGCTGCCTTTGTAGAGAGTAACATCTGCATTTCGGTCTATTTTGGTTATAGATTATTGAATAAAGTGAAGCACTTATAGAACATCCTTTTTAACATCCAGCTGCTCATGTGATTTAGGCTAATGACGGCAGACTTTGATAATTACATATCTAAATTGTATGATTTCAGTAAGTGTTTATTTGATAGCTTATAAATGCGCTGACATATTAATTTTATTATATGCTATGGGAAAACTTGATTTATCAAGTATCGTCGTGACTAGGTATCACCTTTACGTTAGACATGATAATATGTTATTATTCAAAAATAATTATTAATTATTAATTAAATCCAGAAATTCGTATGACAAAATTATTCTTTTTTCGAAGAGAATAATATTTTTTAAATATTTTAGGATCATTTTGCTTCCGAAAAAAGATATTAATTTATGCTAATCATTGTAGATCGTTATTTGTATAGTTTGATCTCAATGTATTCTCGAAATATTAAAGCTACGTTTATGCATTCTCACTTAAAAAATTAAAGCATTACTTGAAATTTACGATGTTTTTAAATTTTATGTTTTTAATATTTTTTAAATTTACAAAAACGACAATTTTAAATAAATGAAGTAATAAAATCGATAGATAATGATATCAATATAAGATTTATCTATAAAAGAATATAAAAATGTTTATAATTCCTTAGAGTAAGGAATTATATTATTTATAATATATTACATTATTATATTAATTTTTATATTATTTATAATATAAATATCTTTATATAATATCTTTATAATATCTTTATATTATTTATAATATAAATATCTTTATATAATATCTTTATAATATCTTTATATTATTTATAATATAAATATCTTTATATAATATCTTTATAATATCTTTATATTATTTATAACATAAATAAATTAGAATTTTATTTAAGTCTGATGGATTATTATGCATATTGCTGGAATTATTATAGACTCAAGGAAAGAAGTTTTATTTTGTTAACAAGCTTTTTTCAATCGTTTAGATCCTTTTCAAGTTCCATTTTAATTACAACTTGAAAAGGATCTAAACGATCGAAAAAAGCTTGTTAGTAAAATAAAATCATTTTTTCCTTTAATTCATAATAATTCCAGCAAATGCATTTAATAATATGCATACTCTATAATTTTAATATAGATGTGAATACTGATATGAATAAACGAACCTTGATGTGTGAAATTATTGTATATCGATCTGTTGTCGAAATGATATGTCTACTTTCATCAATAAATCTTTGAGTAAAATCAAAACGCTCGTCTAAAAACGTATTAAAAATAAATATTATTTTCAAGTGTATGACGCAAATACACATCGTGAATTTGAAATTAGTAAAGCTGAGAGTTAATATAGTTTACACGCTAATACATTTTAGTATTTAATTACTGAATATCAGTATTGAAGGATTTCATTACTGAATTTTCGTTACAGAATTGAGATCAATTTTACCAATTAATGATGAAACATTATTAAATATGTTCATTTCAAGAAACTCTAAGCACGGTTTTATTTATATTTTACCAAAAGGCCACAAACATATACACTCTTCCCGTCCAATCATAGCTACTTATAATACATATTCATATGTAGAAAGTAAGTGCATAGATAATGTGCTCCATAATAATTGAAATAATGAACATTTTTCTTAAGGGATGATATAAAGTTCGCAAAACGTATAGATGTTGTTGACATTTCAGATAAAATAATGTTTTCAATAGATGTTATCTCACTTTTCACTAATGTCTCTTTATTAGATGCTATAAAATTAGCATTGGGGTTATTGGTCGGTACTGAGTTTGGTAAACATTCAGATGTTGACGATTGTATCACCTCGCTAAAATTGTGTTAATCAAATATTAATTTTAAATTTGAAGATTAAATGTAGGAGCAAGTTTATAGTTTATCTACGTGGAATCCTCTAGCACCAGTACTTGCAGAATTATTAATGAGGAATTGGGAATTAACACGCCATAAAATATTGATGTAATCCACATACAACTTAGGTACGTAGATGATACTTTTATTCATTTGAAGAAACCGTGTTATCCAGATCACTTCTTGAATATGCTAAATGTTGCGATGATAATATTTAGTGGACATTAACAAAGGAAGAAAATGATGTGTTATCGTTCCTAGATATTAACAAAATTAGATCACTCACTAATATAGTTGAAACTGATGTTTCCCAAAAGATTAACGAATATCCTAGCATTGTTAGCATTAGACCTAGGAAGTGGAAGATTTCCGCTGTTTCGTCTCTTTTCTTTAGAACCAATGAAATGTGCTCTAGTATATATAAAATAAGAGGGATGATATCATTAATAAGAGTCTAGTAACTATTGGATATTCTACCTGGGCAATTAAAAGATCTTATTTCAAAGGAAATAATGTTATGACAAAAATGGTAGGGTCTCAACTAGAATCAAAATACATGGGTATACCGTACATTAATTATAAATAGAATACCAAAATGATTAAACATATAAAAGGTTCGGAAATGTTTATAACAGAAAAATGCCCAAAATACAATTTTTTAAACGTAAACCTGATTACAATCAAGATAGTGTTGTATATCAAATATTATGTGAAGGTTGGGATTCTATTTAAAGAGTCCAAACATGGCAAAGTTTGACTAGACGTATTTACCATCAAATATTCTGTTAAAATGGAACAGGATCTGGCGCTGATATAGACAATTCCTCAAACATAGAATATCTTTTGATAATAGTGTAATGATTTCCGTGGAAAACGATATTTTAGAACTCAGGAAGTACAGGAAGCATATTTTATGAATCAAAATAAAAATTTTTTAACGCGTAATAATAAACCGGATAATACCTGATAACTGTTATAACTATTATAACTGATATTTTATAATTAAATATTTTGTTTGTAAAATTTATTATTTTATGTATTGCAATTGATAGGTATTGTTTTAATGTTTTATTTTATATTTTATGTTGGTTTATTTTTATTGCGATCTAAAGTATTATTTGTTTCATTTTGTACATAAATAAACATTGAATTTTTCAATGTTTAATTTTTTGTTTTAACAAAAACGGAGCACATCTAAATGATGTATAGATGAAATATTTCTATGAATATTGTACATTAAAAGGAGTACATCTGGTTGTTTAATCTACTGCGCTGTATTAAACATGATTCTGTAAAGGATTTTGAACACTTTGATTTGCTACGTCGTGAACTAACTATATATTTTGATTTTGTACATTTTTCATAATTTTGTCCTGAGGATGATAGCAGTTAGCTATCGAAAATTTGACTTTCAATAAAAATAATAATAATTCCACTATCTCAATTAATTAAATATAATTTAAAATGAGTAAACAAATAATTTACAAGATAAATGGTATATTGTTAAATACAATTTTAGTTTTATGGCAATTTTAAGTAGTTGAAATTTAATTTACGCTAATTTTAATGATAATTTGATTTCAAAACTCGTGTATCTTATTATTAGAATATTCTAATACTAAGATATCGAGATTAGTTTATTTAACTGAATATATGAGATTTAATTAATTTTAAATTTTAGAAATAATATTAATAAAATAAGGTCCTAATTTGTAATAATTTTATATTATTAAATATATTTCTAATAAGACAAAGTCATTTTAGTAGTGACTAATATGTTGCTTTCATACACGAGTTTTAAAATCAAACTATGATAAAATTTTGCGTAAATTAAATTTCAATTACTTAAAATCGTCCATAAAACTAGAATTGTATTTACCGAAATACAATTTATAAATAAAACCTTTACAGAAGCGTTTTGGTAAATAAAGATGTATTACCAAGATTATCTGCTAGCACGTCTGCTACAGCAAATTCTATGAATCTCCAATATAAGTATATATCACACCTTTCTATATAGTACTGAACTTTTGATGATAAACAGACCTTGCTCATTGGTACTTCATGCCAGTAATCCCTAAATGACATATGCAATTAATAATTGCGTGCTAATCAATTTTGTAATACTAGATTATGTTACATTTAATTTACATTTTTAGTAATGCATCATTAACAACATATCTAAGAGAATTCTAAGATTTAAATAAACATACATATTTAGATCAACTTTTAATTAAAAACCTTTGTATTATTGTATATAAATGCTATTTAAATAACTAATCTAACAAAATACTTTTAACCAAAATTCAACTTTAATCTTTCAAATAAATAAGTCAACAACTGCACTCTTATGTCATGTTTGAAGCTAAAATTAAAACTAAAATTTTATCGGATAAAGTTTTTTGAAAGTTATATTAATAAAATAAGCAATAGTCAAAAATTTCAATAATAGCAAATTAGTGAAAAATAATTTCTTATTTTATTATTTCATATCACATCGAATGTATCATTAAACAATAAATGACATTATTTATATAATAATTGGCATTAGAATCATCTATAAATTATATGGTCATACGCAGCATATCTGCAGAAATATACCGTCCCTTCATGCTCACCACAATTGTATATTATAGGTAATATAAACTTTATAAGTTGTAATTATAATAATGATTTTTTTAAATCATCATACGAATAGATGACAGTTATATCTCCAGAATGATATTTAATAGAATATCAGTAGTGAGACTGATAGAAGAGGATCAATCAATGATTTATTGAAATTATAATTTTAAATTTTCGTCTGCAAATGCTGACATTTAACAATTATTACAAGTCACTGTTCTATAATGGATAAAAAGGGTACAAAGGTTGAATCAGATAATAAAACTATAACTATATTATATTGGAATCCTATTGGAATCAAAATTACATAAAAATGCATTATAAAAGATAAAGTAAAGTAAAATGTAATGTAAAGTTGTATAATAGACAGTTATTGTAATATAAAATACTATAATCGGACAATAAATGCTAATAATAACAAGAACAATATACATTTACCATAGACTTCATAAATAATTGTATAAATAATATAAATATAGGGGGACATTTATACTAAAAGTAAATAAATAATAGGGTCAGATTTAAGTAAATATATTCATAAAATAAGGTATAAGTTGTTACCGCCATTAGAACGAAAATTTTGTAATATGTAACTTCATATTCTAAATGCTTTATTATGATATACTAATGAAAGATGTTAATTCTGATGATTTAAATGTAAATCCAACATATGAACGTAGTGGGTTAAAATTAGAAACAATTATTACGAGTCACTGTTCTATAATGGATAAAAAGGGTATAAAGGTTGAATAAGATAATAAAACTATACATATATTATATTGGAATCCAAAATTACATAAAAATCCAATAAAACCTAGGTTCATATGTAGTGCGCTTAAATGTACATTAAAACCACTTTCTGTCTATATGAATAAAATATTTAAAGTAATTAAAGCACATTTTAAAAAATATTGCAAGGTAATCGAAATTAATACTGGTATTAAACACTATTTCAGTATTAATTCTACAAAAGAATTTTTAGAACAGACAAAAGGAATAAACTTTCAAAATATAAATACATACGATTTTAGTACGCTTTATACTAATCTAGATTTAGTAGATATTAAAGAAGCGTTAGTAAAATTAATTAATCTTATATTCGGAAAAATATATACATATATATGTTATAATAATTATAACGCCTATCTAACAAAAATTAAACCATCAAATAAATATAAATATATGGATAAAATTGAATTAATAGAATCCTTAAATATTTTGATAAATCAAAATTATTTAAAAGTAGGGACATCTATATTTAGACAAGTAAAAGGTGTTCCAATGGGTGGTAATAGTAGCCCAATTATAGCTGATTTATTTTTAAGCTTTATAGAATATAACTTTGTTCATAACTGTTTAAAAAATAAATCTAAACTATATAAATATATGAAATAAATGCTTCGATATATTGATGATATATGTGTATTTAATTCTAATAATTTTTATTCAATTAGTGAGCACATTTATCCAGAAAGCCTTATTCTTAACAAAACCAATATTAATGATAAAGAAGTTGTATATCTAGATATGAACATTAAATTAACATTAACTAAAACTACTATTAATTTATATCGTAAAGATGACATATTTAAATTTACAAGAAACATATTTTTGCATGAGCATCCATGCATACCATATAATATAAAATATAATACATTAAATAATGAAATTTTAAGAATTGCAACAATATGTAATGATATTGGCTTTCTTCAAAATCATTTAAATAATTTAATAGATACATATTTTAAACTAGGTTACTATAAAATGTCATCATAACTGATATATAATATCTTTAAATGAATATTTTAAGATATTAAACTATTACACTATATTTAAATGAATACATTGCAATGCATTTATTTACAGAAATGCATTTGATATGATTAAATTTCTTTAATTCAATTATTTAAATAAATTTAAATTAGCATATATTGATGTGTTAACATCTATATCTAAATTAATGCATTTATTTTTAATTTAATAAAACCGCAGGAAATATTATTTGTTTTGATTTTAATATTTTCATTGTTTACCTAAATTTAACTGACCGTTTATTAATGTGTTCGCACCTATATCTAAATTAATGCATTTCTTTTGCATTCAATAATGCAATTATATAAATTTAAATGGATTTAAATAGCAATTAAAACCGCAGGAAATATTATTAGTTTTGATTGGCAATGAAGTCATCATAACTGATATACAATTAAGTAATTGGTATCGAAAATTCGTGGACAGCGAGAAAATCAAAATATGCGGTGATGATAATTACATTTAAAACATGACGAACTGTCCTTTATGCTATTCAGAAATGTAAATTAGCCAGATTATTGTCAGCGTCTAATATTAACAAAAATATAGACGAAATATGATTATCGTGTCATTATTTGAGTAACGAGTATTTATTTACAAAACGAAATCGTTATTTTAAACAAATCAAATCAGCTAACTGAGACTACGTATTTAATATAATTATAAAATAAAAATAAGAATACTATATCAAAATTTATTAATTCAATAATAAATAATTATGAATAATATTTTGTATAATTTATACCAAGTTAAAATTTAAAATTGAAATTTAAAATAAAAGTCAATTTTTATGAATTGACTAATAAATAACAGACGTTGTATCAGAATAATAATTAGGGGTCATCAGGAGGAACTGCTATTCTATCAGGTTTCGGTCCCTAACTCCTCTACCCAACATAGCAGCGGGGCCAAATACATGCTAATGATGTATTTCCTATGATAACACTATCTAGTATCTTATTCTAATACAAAGTATATTATTTATTATTCATCCATAAAAATTTGCCACTTAAGAGTTTAAATTTATTTTCAATATTATTGTGCTGATTTATATATTTTACTATTTTCTGCTTGATGTTATTTTTATAGTAACCTAGTTTAAAATATGTATCTAATATCATTACATATTGTTGCAATTCTTAAAATTTCAGTATTTAATGTATTATAGTTTACATTATATGGTATGCATGAATGCTCATGCAAAAATTTGTTTCTTGTAAATTTAAATATGTCATCTTTACAATATAAATTAAAAGTAGTTTTAATTGATGTTAATTTAATGTTCAAATCTAGACATATCTAGACATAAATATAAAATATAACATATAACATATTTATATCTAAAATATTTTATCCAGTTATCCTTATTTAAAAATAAGGATACCCGGATAAATTTGTACAATAAATAAAATTTCAACAATAAATAATTGTTTCAAAAGGTTATTGTTTTTCAATAATTTTCAATAAAAGACTTGGTAGTATTTCATTTGTGAAAACAAAAGAAATTTTTTAATGTGTAATTAAATTTTGATTCTAGTCATAGCCTAATGACTAGAATCAAATGTGTGATTCGAATTAGCACTTTTGGCATTAGCAAAATTTGTGAAAAATACTCATTACCGTAACGATGTGCGCAATCATTTTTACTATTAAAACTAACCAATACATTGGAAATTCTTTCAGACCGCTAAGTGCTTGCTCGATATTTTCATCAACAATCTCTTCGAACATTTTCTAAAATCAAAACATAAAATTTTATAATTTGCTAATTTTTAAAAATAAAATTAGTTTAATAAAATAGGTTAAAGCAACAAATCTATTGTACCGGTTTCAATAAAATCGTAAACTACTTGAATTTGAGAACTAATTAATACTAACCAAAAAGTTCTGACTACAAATGTAAACAATTATAATAATATAATTAAAGTAATATTATAATTATTTTATATAATAAAATATTATATTTATTACATTATATTAAATATAATTATCTAATTATCTAATATTAAATATTATTATAATATTATAATATTATTAAATTATAATTAAGTCATAATGTAATTTAAGTAAATAAATTACATAATAAATAATAAATAAATAAATTGAAGTAATTAAAATAAATTTAAGTAATTTCATTTTAATATCTTATTAATTAGCAATTAAACAACTCGCTCCTTTTACAAAGTGTATGTTCCTTATGACAATATAATCATCAGTTATTGAAAATGTGGTCAACCGAATTTAGAGTTTCAAAGAATGAACTTTCATGGTTTTGTAAATGTTTCATGTTTATAAATTATATAAAAGGTTATCGACACTGCTTTAAATAAAAATGAGTTGTAACTAATCATAACTTTTCTCAAAATAGAGTAAGTAATGAAATAAATATATTATCTGTTAATTATTGAATTTAAAGTGTGCATTTATGCGTTTGTTTCATTTAATCAAGCATGATATGCAAGTAAGTAAATTACTTATCGGCCATGTTTGATCAGACTACACATCGTGGATTTATCAAAAACGTTTAAAATGCTAAGGATTTGTGAAAGTATAAGCGGTCTTGATCTTGATTTTTATATTTAATAATAAGGTATAAATTGTTTAAATTCTCCAATTCCTTAAAAGTTAAAATTATAATTAAATATATTAAAATTCGAATTTTAAATCTTAAATTCTTTAAAAAATATTTTTATATTGAATTATTGTCTATTATATGTAACATTAACATTTGTATTAGCAATTTTACAAAATAGAAATTAGATATTTATACTGTAAACAAAATAAAAAAATAATTTAATAATTTATTTAAATTAAATAAATTACATATATGTAAATATTTATATAAATATTTACAACAAATAAATATTTTTTGTATGTAAATATTACATATTTATATGGTACATATTTTATATGTAGTTTGAAAGTAACTAATGTAGATCTATCTTATCTATCCCTTCTAAATTTGGAATTTTTAATCATATAAGTATTTGCTTAAATGTAAATTTTTAGTAACCCGTTTTGTGGAATAACTATTTAAAGTAATTTTAAGTTTACCAAATGAAATGTGCTAATAAAAACTTGTATTTCTTTGATCATTCGTAATGAAATAATTACTCTTATCGACGTGCCTCGTTGTTTTCTTTGTAGCATCTCGTGAATTTGAGCAAATCTTGTCTAGATACTCCATCAGCGTCAGATACATTCATGATAGCATCTAAAGAAATTAAACCGATTAAATTAGTAGTTTCGTACAAATTTGAGGGCCGCTAGGTGCCATTCGATTAAGCATTATCTGGCAGTTATTGCCAATTAGCATCTTCGAGGAGCGGCCCAGGCAACGTATGTGCAACATTAGTCTATCAACGGCTTAATAATTGGCAGGCTTGCATAATCCGTAGGGTTAGTTCGTTTATATAATATCTCAGATCCCTCCGATGACTCCAGCGGCGGATTGGACAATGCACGTAAAGGCGGAAGAGAGTCACGGAGGCCTGCTTAATTACAGTAGCGATGATGAATCATCAAAGGATATCAGGAACGTGAATTAACCGAACAAACAACATCACTCTGATGATTCCAACAGCGGATTGAACAATGGACCGAATGGCGGAAGATATTCATTAGGAGCGCTGAACAATGGTCAACTCTCCACCGAAGGAAAGAGTTTTCATTGACGGGCGCCGTGTGACCAGGCAGTTGTACGAAGACAGCGAAATAGGCATCAACATCTAAAGCGGATTAGCTTTAATGTAGGAACGTGTAATGTCAATTTTGCTGGTTGGGAAAAACAAGAATTAGTTAGAGAGATTTTTCGCTTCAGTCTAGAAATAGTCGGAGTGACTTCTCTTCACTATTCTGGAAATGGAACTAAACTTTTGGATCAAGGTTAGACATTTAACAATTTTTGGAGAGCTATCAACGGAAAGCGACGGCAGGCGGGTGTAGGGTCACTTCAGCACCGAAACGACCAGTGGGTACTTCATTTCACTAATGAGTATTGCCGAGTACTCCATCATTTCGGTGCTGAAGTGGTTGTCTAGAAGTGACATGGTGTCAACCACGGTCTGGGGTCTCTTGCAGACTCATTGTTATGTAATTAGTATAATGTTAGTAATAATGTTATTTACCATTAGTATAATGGCAAATATTCTATTATTCGTATCGATGGAAGTAAACAAAGACTCGACGTCGACTGTCGCTAGAATGTTAGATGTAACATAATATTTGTTCGTGTTGAAAAATCAGAGCAAGTCGTCAGTACTTGATATGAATGAAGGTGTTCTCTCTAGCAGTGAATACAGCTACTCATAAAGCCATCGGGATTATTTTTTGTCCTTCATGGCGGCGATGTATATCTTTATGTACCTCCGGCAACGTATAAAACCTCCCCGGTTTTTCGGATTAGTTTGTAACATGCGATTTCTTAGTTCGTCATCGTGGAAGTAAGTTTCTGTCATTGCTTAGACTTGTTGGGCATTGTCGAGGTGTTTTTGTACTGAGATTGGCTCGTACGCTGAGGAGCTTAATTGACGTGTTGCCTCGTTTAAATATTCTTCCTGTGACCATAAAAGAATATTGTTTCCTTTGCCTGCTTTGAACACCACAATTTCAGGATCGTTACTGAGATTACGTAACGCACGTAATTTATCGATTCACAGATTTCTTAACTTTAAGGAATCAGGTCGAATGTTCATGTAGCTAGCGATAACTTTCTCATTAAAAGCATATTTAATTGCGGAGAGAACCCGAGACTGGCTGATCCCTTGTATGCACGACGCTGCTATTGCTTTTATAGATTTGACCACGAGATAACGCTGATGTTCTCTTTCAAACATTACAAAATTTAAGCCTAGCGACAACGATTCTTCTTTTACTTCCGAGAGTTTTTAGATTGTAAGATTAAGCACATTGCTTGTATCGTGATTATACGCGTTGTTGTATCGTTGCTTTCGGTGGTAACAAGGGAGACGTCTTAGTGTTTGCGCTCTAAGTGTACAAGCATCGACTGATAGATCAATTTGGCGTCGAAGTTTATTTACCTTAGAATGTATAGTGTTCATATTCAAATACGTTAAAATTTACTTCGTCAGAGCGTTCAACATATTCATAGAAGTCACGTAATATGTGGGTAAGATTTATTGATGTAGCTTTAATTGTTTGGTGTCATCGATATTTAAGACGATTTTCAGTGTTTGCAGGAACGAGTGTCCAGTTTACTTGCATAGATTTTCTTATTCTTAATTCAGAGGTAATAATATTGTTAGTGCATCAGAACTGTAAGTATTGTCGGTGTGCTTTAACTCGTGCTCGTTTAAACGTTGGGTCAATCAAAGACGCTCTGTAGTTATAACCACCGTTTGGGATCTCTTGCATACTCGTTGTTATGTAATTAGTATAATGTAGAACCAGACAAACGAGTACGTTTATTTAAATAAATAGACAGATTTGGCAAAAACGTTTCGGCACAACGCCTTCTTCAGTTATCACAGTTATTTTGGCTGTGCACTGTAGATAGTACATTCCTGGAAAAATCTAATCAACAAGCGAAAAACACAAAATTCTTGAATATTGTGGTTGGCATTCAGAAAATTTTAATCATTGTTGAAGAAGTTCAAAAGGATAGTCATACTTGTTTAATGATTTATTACACATTAACTGCCCAATCCAATATACTTCTCTTAACTTGAGAATGCGATTATTCTAAATCGGACCTTAAATGATTGTTACTTTCATGTGGTGTTCCGGATGATCGATTATGTGAGCTACTACACCGTCTGAAGTTAGGCGTTTAGTGAATATGTCTCTGCGTCGATTGCCCGCTCTTATATTATACTGAGTGCTTGTTAAGCTAACGTATTGCTCATCACAGTCTAAGCATTCATCCAGGTAAATCACGTTTTTATATTTACATGTGTATGTGCCAGAAACATCGTATCGGTCCTGTTATGCAGCTGGAGAATTGAGTCACGTCGGACATTTCGGGACAATGTTTACACCGCTTGTCGTTGCAGGGTCCGCTCTTTCTATAAAATTGTTGCACTTTGATCCCTATAAATTGTTTCTGAAACATTAGTTGCAGAAAAGACTAATTGCTGAATCTAATCAAGGGTTTAATAACAGCTTTATTGTATGTCTTGAGCACGTCATCGATATCTGATTATAGTTTTCTTACTAGAAGGGAGTATGGTATGACTACATTGAATTTTTTTCACGTGATCCCTTTGTTTATTTCAAGTAGCTTCACCCTTTCCAGATTACGTACTCTTTCAATCGGTGTTTTTATCTGGCGCTGGGAATATCCTCGTTTCAAGAACTGGCCTTCTAGCTTTTGCACAGACTTCGAACTCATTTCACGTGAACATATCTTGCGTATTCGCATTGCCTCATTTCGTATGACAACGCAACGACATATAATATGTAATATAATTATGACAAATAATTATATTTTTTAAATAGTTTATCTGATCCATTATCGATAAATAATTATTGGAGCTGGATCAAAATAAAGAAGAAAAATTTTATTTGATATATCGCTAAATAAATAATTAATAATCAATAAAATTAATAATTAATAATCAATATAAATAATCAATAACTTTCGACTAAATGAAATAATTTAATTTTTAAACTGAATGAAATAACACATTTGTTTTTAAATAGTTGATAATGATCCATTATTGATAAATAATTATTGGAGCTGGATCAAAGAAAAGAAGACATTATTTTTGATATTTCGCTAACTTTTGTTAGCATCTTCAGAAAATTATAATTTCCTGAAGATGCTAACAAAGGTTAGCGAAATGTTATTTTACAAAATAAAAATGTCGTATATGATGGACGCCGAGATATTTATAAGAGTTGATGAATTCGATAGGTCGCTAGTCTAGCGAAAGTTTATCGGAATAAGCGAGGCGTCCACTTTGGTGCAATGTGATGGCTTGGAAACAATCAATGAAAACGGTTACGTTAAAACTTTTATAACTTCCATATTCAAAAAATTATAAATTAATGTATAAAGATAATTAATATTATTTTATTAATAAAAATTATTAAATTTATTTTTTTATTATTCTAAATTTCAATTTAAAATTTTAACATAAATTATATAATATCTAATATAATATTTATTATTAAATTATTTATCATTTAATTATTTATTTTTTAGTTTGCATTATTTTTTATTTAGCATTATTATTTTTAAATTTATTCTATTATTTATTATTCAAGATTATTACAAAAAGCCAAAAATTGTTAATTTTTAGGAATTGGGGCCGAAACCTGATAACATACAGCTCCTTATGATTACCCTGAATTCTTATTCTGATAGATTGTATATTATATATAAGTAAATTCATAAAAATTGATATTTTGTTTTTTTTTAAATTTAACTTGATATAATTAAATTTATAAACTTTATATAAATTATTTAATTGTATAAATCTTATATAATTTTTTTATTATTTATCTGATATTAATTATAAATTATTTAATTATCTTATAATTATTAATTATTTACTTTAGATTTCATTTTTTAAATTATAATTTTGAAAATATAAATTATATAAAATCTTGTATAACAATTATTTATTATTTATAATTATTTATTATTTAAATATTTATTTTATCTATCTTTACTTGATATTAATTATATAAATTATTTAATTATCTTATAATTATTAATTATTTACTTTAGATTTCATGTTTAAATTATAATTTTGAAAATATAAATTATATAAAATCTTGTATAACAATTATTTATTATTTATAATTATTTATTATTTAAATATTTATTTTATCTATCTTTACTTGATATTAATTATATAAATTATTTAATTATCTTATAATTATTAATTATTTACTTTAGATTTCATGTTTAAATTATAATTTTGAAAATATAAATTATATAAAATCTTGTATAACAATTATTTATTATTTATAATTATTTATTATTTAAATATTTATTTTATCTATCTTTACTTGATATTAATTATATAAATTATTTAATTATCTTATAATTATAAATTATTTACTTTAGATTTCATTTTTTAAATTATAATTTTGAAAATATAAATTATATAAAATCTTGTATAACAATTATTTATTATTTATAATTATTTATTATTTAAATATTTATTTTATCTATCTTTACTTGATATTAATTATATAAATTATTTAATTATCTTATAATTATTAATTATTTACTTTAGATTTCATTTTTTAAATTATAATTTTGAAAATATAAATTATATAAAATCTTGTATAACAATTATTTATTATTTATAATTATTTATTATTTAAATATTTAAATTTTATTTAGCATTATTTAAGATTTATAAATAATATAAAATACGTAGACTCAGTTAGTTGATCTAATCCACATGACCTACGCGATTCTGATAATAATAACTAAAATTACAACGTAAAGATAAAAAATATTTTTGACTTACTATAGAATTCAAAATCAAAATCATCAAAGTCTGCACTCAATCCGTTATCTTTGTGCTTCAATTTTATCTTTTCTTTACATGACTTTTCCAAAATTTCTTTAAAATCTTCGTTTTTGATACGTTTATGATAGAAAGACGATGAGGAAAGACGAATGCCGTAATAATGATATTTTGAGTTACCCCTAAAATATAACGTATAATTATCAATTTCAACTTACCTTAAATTCTAACAGTTTAACATTTTAGCAATCATGATGGTAGCCTTGGTAATTAGACAACATTTGGTAAAGAAGATAAAGCAACCTTAGATATAAGATAGTGAGAGTAACAAAGCTATTATCCTTATTGCTCTATAGTAACATAATGTCAATATTCCATTTACAATTCCACCATTTGAAAGAAAAATATATATATTGTGAATATTGCTTACACGAGCCGCTTTTCTTAATTGGTCGGTTTCATATTTTCCTCGTGTGGTTATTTTAATCCTATCAGCATCACTGTACGCTACAATTAGCGTGGATGGACCTCATCAGCAGTGAGCCCACGCCTACATTTCGTGTTTCGGTCCTGTTACTGCTTCTGCTGAACTCCTTCTCGCCGAAATCAGTGTGTGGTAGATTCGAATTGTGAATAATACTTACCGATCACACCAACTACAGTACACATAAATCATTTAATTTGACATATAAGTCAAATATAAACCAGCATTTTGGCGACAAGGAGTTCAGCAGAAGCAGTAACAGGACCGAAACACTAAATGTAGGCGTGGATGACAATAGGATGATTTAAACTAGTATAAACAAAATTTAAAGATTTCCCTTTATTAAAATAAAAGTTTTATTTTTATCAGCGACGCTCATTGTCCAAAAATTGAATGAAAAACAGCTGGACAATCGAAATTATATTTTTAGCAAAATCAAAAAAATGTATTCAAATACACTTTTCGAATACATTTTTTTGATTAAAGAACTAGAAGTAAAAAACGCTTTCGATTAAATAGATACTTCAACGCCTTCACTATACAGAGGATATAATACTTTTTATTTATATTGATGTTACCATCAACTACTAATCAAGCTTACCTTGTACCTAACCTTCGTGTTTTTATTCCCATGAAAACGCATCTTATTAATTTTCCAAAAGAAGCTTGATTTACTGGATTTTTTTCTCGTTGTGCACAGTAATCTAGATAAAATGTATAAATGGTACTACGCTGTAAGCTCGTTCCATGAGAAGGCTCAAAATTGTCCCTTAGCCAATCCGACTAAATAAAAGGGTGAAATCAAAAATATTTTGATCCACAAGCTCAACATTAAATAAATTTTTGTTTATTTTAAAAATCGATTGACTTTCAATGAAAACATCAATTCAACAAATTGCAATCCGTATTTATTCTTGTAGCGTAAGGAGTTTAATTTTACTTGACAGTTGCTTGATTAAAATACGACGAGTAGATTATATTAAACTCTCGAACGCTGCCGATCAAGCAACAATGGGAATTAATAATGAAGTTATTGATGCGCATTTTTTGTTTATAGTAAAAGCTGATTAATGCTACTCGTTTACTCTTTTTAAGTTGATATAATGCGTTTTTACTCGTTGTTCCATTTCCTTAATTAATTTTAGAATTTATGTAGGCTACAAACTTCAACTTCTTCGTAGTTTAGTATAAACCTTCTTTTCTACCACAACTCGTAACTTGCCCATTTGATTTGGTAAGTTATGTTGCATTTGCATACAATGATTTATATTGTATAAATTCTACATTAAAATAAAAATTAAATGCCATATTGTGAATCTTGATAAATCGGTATTAGAGAGAGTGGCAATTATTTCGTTAAACAGATTGAAGTTATCAAACAATATACTCGTTTTCCTATCTCTCCATATGATGCCTTTCCTATTTTCAGAAATTATTTATTTATAATTATTAATCTTTATTTTTGATTTATTTTTAATCAATAAATAATATCAAATACATAAACTAAAATAGCTGATCTGATTTGAATTCTATCAAACCTATAAAACTAAAACACATTTGAAAGACTGTCGGATGACAGTAGTATGGAATTCGGTTTCTTTGTGTCGTCTATTTCTAAAAGCCTCTCTATTAAGGAGCCAGTGACTTCCCTATCTTAACTGCGCTGAAACCCCATAACATAACAGTTCCTCCTGATGACCTCTAATTCTTATTCTTATACATCGTCTGCTATTTATTAATCAATTCCTAAAAATTGACTTTTATTTTAAATATATATTTGATAAAATACTAATCGATTTGATAGATTTGATTGTTGTAGAGTTACCGAAACTTTTATCGAAGGAAATACGTTGCATGTATTTGGCTCGGCTGAAATGCTGGGTCGAGGAATATGAGCCGAAACCTGATAACATAGCAGCTCAGCTGATGACCTCTAATCCTTATTCTTATACATCGTCTATTATTTATTAGCCAACTAATAAACATTAACTTTTATTTTAAATATCTATTTGATAAAATACTAATCGATTTGATAGATTTGATTTTTGTAGAGTTACCGAAACTTTTATCGGGTAAAAAACATTGTATTTGGCTCGGCTGTTATGCTGGGTCGAGGAATATTAGTCGAAACCTGATAACACCAGTTCAGCTAATGACCTCTAATCCTTATTCTTATACATCGTCTGCTATTTATTAGTCAATTCATATCCATGTTCGATATTATCTTGCCCTTCAAGCCTCACCATCACCGTCGCTTGCACCGTGCCCAATGGTTTGACATCTAATGCATACTCTCAAAGCGTCGACTCCGTCATGCTTTTTGAGTCTATCAACACTCTCTAAAACTTGATATCCGATCACTCACTCCGTTTATCCGTGATTCCTATCTTGCTCTTCGCCGGTTTCATCTCCATCTACTACTTATCAAATGCAACTCATTTTTGGAGCATAATAAATAATATACTTTGTACTAGAATGAAATACTATATAATTTATTTGATAGTATAATATATACTATCAAATTTCATCAGAGAAAATACATCATTAGTATGTATTTGGCCCCGCTACTATGTTGGTTAGAGGAGTTAGGAGCCTAAACCTGATAGCATAGCGGTTTCTCCTGATTACCTCTAATCCTTATTCTGATGCATCGTCTGTTATTTATTAGTCAATTCATAAAAATTGACTTTTATTTTAAATTTCAATTTTTTATTTTAAACTTGATTTAAATTATATAAAATAATTACAGTTTAATATTTAATAATTACAATTTTTTTTAAATACTTACATTTGAGAAATAATACATGCAAAAAGCAATGCTGTAAGTATCAATTAACTGATTACAATAATACATTCAAGCCAAGATCTACAGTATTAATAAACAAGAGAATACTTAATCGCGGCTCGGACTAGCGGACACAACATAAACGGCTAAAAACAACATAAACATCAACGGCTCGGACACATAAATATTTAGACCGATCGTTTCAATCTAAATATTCTATAATTTTATATAATTTTACAGACTTTTGTAGACTCAGTTATCGGATTTGTTCTTCAGTCAAAGAATGTTCGTATGAGTTTGTACGACTTGTTTCATGTAGAAGTTACGTAAAAGTTACGTACATGTAGCTACATTTTACGAGTTTATAAATTTATATGGAAACAACCAAGATATTAAGCTATTGAATTAAATAATAATTATTTTGTCTTGAATCCGAAAATACAAATGTGGATCATTTAACATTAATTATATTAAACGTTTTAAATTTGAATTAATTTCTTTGAATTAATTTTAATTTTTAATTACCCATTTTGTACGAATACACGATAAAATGAAAAACATAGATTTTTAAAGATCTTTCAAGAATAGAATTTTAATCCTTCAATGCTCGATATCTTCTTTAAGTTCACCATTGTACGGTTTCAACCATATCCAAGCTCCTTAGCAATACTCTTCGTACAAATTCCTTTAAGCAAGCATTTCGAAAGTCATACATCTCTTGTGACATCCCCTTACAACTAGCCCTTCTTGCCTGACGTCGTTGGGCCCTTTGCCGTCGCAGCCCCATACGCTTTCTCATGACACTAAAGCGCTTTCTTAGACACCTTCCTTGCAGCATGTTTCCTGTTTTTCAAGTTTTTACTCTCTTACTACACTTTTGAATATTACTGAAAATAGCGCTTTTATAGAAGTGCATTGTCCATCATGTTGGTTAAGCTCCTGGACTAATTCTTGGACAACGTTCTGGCTTTTGGACACGGACAGTAGATGAATAATTTCACAATAAATATTGTGCAATGATACATTCGATAATTTTACATGATGTAATCTACAGATCAGTTAACCAGATTTAATTTGATCAAATTTAATCGATCAGTAGATTTTTTAATTAAAGTTTTTTTTAATGGCGTTATCTTTAGATAAATAAAATATTAATCTTATTGTAAGAATCAGATTTAATTTGATCAAATTTAATCAATCAAATTAAATCGATAGGTACATTTCAGCTGTTTTATAGCGTGATCTTTAGATAAATAAAATATTAATCTGATATTAAATCTGATTGTAAGAATCAGATTTAATTTGATCAAATTTAATCGATCAGTAGATTTTTAATTAAAAGTTTTTTAATAGCGTGATCGTTAGATAAATAAAATATTAATCTGATTGTAAGAATCAGATTTAATTTGATCAAATGTAATCAAATTATCACATTTTAGCTGTTTTATAGCGTTATATTTAGATAAATAAAATATTAATCTCATATTTAATCCGATTGTAAGAATCATATTTAATTTGATCAAATTTAATCGATCAGTAGATTTTTTAATAAAAAGTTTTTAAATAGCGATTTTTTAATTAAAAGTTTTTATTAGTCAAATTTAATCAATCAAATTTAATCGATCGGTACATTTCAGCTGTTTTAGCTGAATGTGTATTGAACGTATGTTGACATATCATTTAGTTTTAAGAAGGATAATTCGCTAAATTCGCGAAACATTACGCAGAAAATAATTGAACTTACAACTGCGTCATCGTCGATGAAATTGTAATCAATAACAGGCACACCGAAATTTTCAGAATCCCTAAATTCACTTTTTGTCTTTTGCCGGCTTTTAAATTTAAACGTACCGATTATCACTATCCGTCTCGCTGAATTTATCTTGTGAATCATTACTGTCATTGTTATCTGTTTTAAGGACAAAACTTGATAAAAATCTCAGCGCAGTAACTAACCTTTGTCGAGCTCAGAGTTACTGTCTGAATCATACTCGTCATCATTGTCCATTTTTTAAATTTAAGTTGAAGAAAATGAATACACACTTGCTTTCTTATGTTAGCATTTACGTTAAATGATTATTAGATTATAATAATAAGATTATTAGTTATAAGATTATTAGTTATAAGATTATTAGTTATAAGATTATTAGTTATAAGATTATTAGTTCTTATAATCTTATCAGTATTTTTAACAATCTTATCAGTATATCTAATATTTTTTGTGCTTGAATAAACCTATCTAATCTTTACTGATTTTTATCTTTGATGAATGACTTCTGTTTCTTCTTTGTTTCCTTATTTTTGTTTCTTTAAATTGCTTCTTAAATTTGCTAATTTTAATAGTCAAATTTGAAAATAACAAAATTAAAGTGCGACTTAGTCAAATACAATTGTTAAATAAATTATTTATTAATAATCATTTCAATATTTATTAATGATTGTTTCCTTATTTTTGTTTATTTAATTTACTTCTTTAATTTGCTAATTTTAATAGTCAAATTTGAAGACAACAAAATTTAATTGCAAGTTAATAAAAAACAATTAAAAATAAATTATTTATTTATTAATAATCATTTAGATATTTCTTAATGATTGTTTCGTTATTTTCGTTTCTTTAATTTTCTTCTTTAATTTGCTAATTTTAATATATAAAACAGAAGACAACAAAATTAAAGTGCGACTTAGTCAAATACAATTGTTAAATAAATTATTTATTAATAATCATTTCAATATTTATTAATGATTGTTTCCTTATTTTTGTTTATTTAATTTACTTCTTTAATTTGCTAATTTTAATATATAAAACAGAAGACAACAAAATTAAAGTGCGACTTAATCAAATACAATTGTTAAATAAATTATTTATTAATAATCATTTCAATATTTCTTTAGTATTTGTTTCAATTTCAGTTTCTTTAATTTGCTTATTTAATTTGCTAATTTTTATAGTCAAATTTGAAGGCAACAACATATTAGTGCGAGTTAATTAAATATGATTGTAAAATAAATTATTTTAATATTTCTAAATGATCATTTAAATATTTCTTTTATCTTTTTTTACTTATTTTCGTTTCTTTAATTTTCTTCTTTAATTTGCTTATTTAAATAACAAAAAAACAAATATAAAATAATTTTTTTTCCATTTATTAATGATAAATTTAATATGTCTTTAATATATTTTCCTTTTTTCGCTTCGTTTATTTGCTTCTTTAGTTTGCGTATTTCAATTGTCAAATTAGATTACCACAATATTTATTTGCGAGTTAATTATATATTATTAAATAAATTATTTTTATATTTACTAATAATCATTTCATTGTTTCTTTAATCTTTGTTGTTAATTTTCGTTTCTTTAATTTGCTTCTTTATTTGTAAATTTTAATGGTCGAATTAGAAGACAATAAAATATATATGCGAGGTAATTAAATTTTATTATAAAATAAGTTATTTTAATATTTATTAATTATCATTTCAATATTTTTAGCTATTTTCAATAGCAATATTTTTAGCTATTTTCAAACGCTAAAAATAAGATTACAAAATTTAAGTGCGAGGTTTTTAAATACAGTACAATGGATAAACATTTACTTTTACATTGAACAAATTTATGGTAAAAAATGCAGCGAATACGAACGAAATTAAATTATCATCTTTTAGTTGACAAAGCTTATTTTGTTTAAAGATAAAATAGAAACACCCTACGTGTCTAGTGATATATATATTACCATCAAAGGGACGCTTCAATTTTCCAGTAAATAACAAAATATCTGCCACGTAATTCTGATACTTTTTATCACGTACTTTAAATGCGTTATCTAGCAATTTATTCATCTGATCATCACGTATATAATTTGAACAAGATACTATTTATTTGCAATTTCAAGACTAAATGACAATATAACTTTTAAACATTTTAATTTTTAAGTCTTACAATATATTTGGACCGGCAATTGGTATGAAATAATTTCTTTATTTGCACGAAACATGTAAGCAATTAAATAGCATGAAGACGCATTGGGGAGCTCGTCGATGGTAAGTAATATATATCAATCAGCTTGTCATTTTAGTTACTTATACCGAATTTTAGTGTTTGTTGATAAAGTTTCATCTAACCCAGAATTTTATTAGGTACAAGTCATATCATGTCCAGACATCGACGATTTTAATGTTCTGTGGCCGTTAGTACATACGGCATTCAATGATAAACTTCTGATTGGCCGTCGCCAAGCACCATTATTAGCCTAAAGAACATTATATTGTCTTCTCCTTTCAACAACTATTTGCCATGTAAAACCATTGGAAATATATATGTGGCAACTACAAAATCTAATGTAACAATGATATATATATCGTATTTGCTAGACTGTTGTAAAAATATCAGAATTCGCATAATATCACATAGAGCTTGGAATCGAATTTTATCGGTCTTCACGGCGTGTGGTTTCATTACAATATCACGCCGGTGTTGAATTATTATCTACCAATGTATCTGTATATAATAAAGAAAGGAAAATGATCGGGAATTGTTGACAAATTGCTTGTAAGTGAATGATGAGTTAAAATAAAGTACGAAAAATAAGGAAATCAGGCAAACAACTGGCTGATTTCTTAAGTATAACGGAGATTAGATCAATTTATTATTATAAGAAAGAATTTTTCAGACAACAATCTCGCAATAGATTTATAAGTTAAAAAGTAAGAGGATTTATTTACAAAACCAGGTAAAATAGCCGATTACTTGTTCGGGAGAGAACTTACAGTAACAAGAGCAGATTATGCTATGACATTTTCAATCATTCGGTTAATAATACGATTCAACCTATTCAACGAATTGTCCAGCAGCCGTCATTTTTAAATAAAACCGTTTCGCTGATAAACTCGATTACACTGATATAGATTGTGAGCTAGTTGCTTGAACTGTAAGTATTATGTTTTAAATTATTCCATTTACTATTTGCAAAGGTGCACCATATTATTAAAAATATTCGTCTAGCATTTCATACATTGAATGTTGTTTTACATTACCTGTAGTTTTATTACACTAAAATATATTTATCGAAATATTTCAAAAGAAAATAGCTAAAAGAAAATAGTTAAAATTATTATTGTATTAATATACCATTAAACATTAATATTACATTTTTATACTATATATTAATATATCTGATTAGTATTATGACGTTTATGCTATATTTTGAATACAAATAAATTATAATGTTAACAAGGTCTAAGTTATCATAAGATACATATATCATTATTAATAAATCATATTATATTTTTACATAATTAATAAATCATTCAACGATATCATTCAACTTTCGGCACAAAGTAAAGTACGCACAGCTGCTGGGAAAAGATTTTGACTGTAAATTTTAACATTCGATTGAGTTAATAAAAAATAAGTTCGTGTCGCTTAACACTGGGCACTGGAAGATGTGTAACAAGCATTTTGCGGTTTTATTGTAGAATTTACAGATACTAGCATTTGTTCGAATATGAAATTGACATTTATTTAAGCAAATACGGTCATGGTAATCGTAAATTTAAGCTCTGACTTCCAAAGCCTCACTTTTTGAATTTGCTAGAGTTCAAGTTGCGTTGTATCATTGCAAAAGAGTTTAGAATATTAGATTCTAATTAGTTCATTTTACTAATTAGTATCATTCATTTTACACCAGCTTGAGAATGTATTTAAATTTGCAACTAATTTGTATCACGGTAATCATGAATCATTGCGGAAGAGTTTAGAATATTAGATTCTAATTAGTTCATTTTACTAATTAGTATCATTCATTTTACACCAGCTTGAGAATGTATTTAAATTTGCAACTAATTTGTATCACGGTAATCATGAATCATTGCGGAAGAGTTTAGAATATTAGATTCTAATTAGTTCATTTTACTAATTAGTATCATTCATTTTACACCAGCTTGAGAATGTATTTAAATTTGTAACCAATTTGTATCACGGTAATCATGAATCATTGCGGAAGAGTTTAGAATATTAAATTCTAATTAGTTCATTTTACTAATTAGTATCATTCATTTTACACCAGCTTGAGAATGTATTTAAATTTGTAACCAATTTGTATCACGGTAATCATGAATCATTGCGGAAGAGTTTAGAATATTAGATTCTAATTAGTTCATTTTTCTGTCCCATATTTCACAAAGCTGAAGATAGTTATTAATTGCCAACAGGTTAAAATTTTGTTTACATCAACTTGAGAATGTATTTCAATTTATAAGAGAAGCAGCATATCTTGACTTTATTTTGTTCAACATAGATACGGCACAATTTAGATAGTGCATTGAATTCTATCAAAATTCTTGAAGTCTTTGATCTTAATATTATTCCAATAGGTTTGTATTCCGTAGGTTGCGATAGCGGCTAACATGATATTAAATAGATGCGTTGCACCATCTTATTGACAATCTTGACAGTTGACGATATGCATGCATAGATTATATTACTTTGGATCTTACTTCCGTAATGTGTTTAGAAAAAGACAATTTCGGTGTAAGGATTATTCCTAAATATTTAAATTCGTTAACAAATTCTACTGAAACATTATTGAATGCCAGAATATCTTTTTTGTATAGTGGTCCATCTTTTCCATCTTATACCTGCGGGATAGTCACACTCAATTTGTAAAATCCTATACAAAGGCACAGATCAAACAACAGATCTTAACTCCTATAGGATAATTTAAGAATCATGTCTTTAAGTGGTTTACGTTGCTGATTGCAAAACGAATAACAGAGTATGTAGAACAACGAACCTTACCGAATAAAAATTTGGTTTTAGAAAAGTTATTTCATCTACTACATGTATTCCGTAGGTGGCGATTTGGGCTAACATGATATTAAATAGATGCGTTGCACCATCTTATTGACAATCTTGACAGTTGACGATATGCATGCATAGATTCTATTAATAGATACTACTTTGGATCTTACTTCCGTAATGTGTTTAGAAAAAGACAATTTCGGTGTAAGGATTATTCCTAAATATTTAAATTCGTTAACAAATTCTACTGAAACATTATTGAATGCCAGAATATCTTTTTTGTATAGTGGTCCATCTTTTCCATCTTATACCTGCGGGATAGTCACACTCAATTTGTGAAGTCCTATACAAAGGCACAGATCAAACAACAGATCTCAACTCCTATAGGATAATTTAAGAATCATGTCTTTAAGTGGTTTACGTTGCTGATTGCAAAACGAATAACAGAGTATGTAGAACAACGAACCTTACCGAATGAAAAATATGGTTTTAGAAAAGTTATTTCATCTACTACATGTATTCCGTAGGTGGCGATTTGGGCTAACATGATATTAAAAAGATGCGTTGCACCATCTTATTGACAATCTTGACAGTTGACGATATGCATGCATAGATTCTATTAATTTGCATCTTATGATCGTAATGTGTTTAGAAAAAGACAATTTTGGTGTAAGGATTATTCCAAAGTAGTTAAATTAGTTTACAAATTCTACTGAAACATTATTGGATGCCAGAATACCTTTTTTGTATAGTAGTCCATCTTTTTTAAATTTAATAGCCTTTGTCTTCAATATTCTTACAGTATCTAACCACATTGTATAAAGCACTTTGAAGTTGTTGTATATGTGGAAAATATCGCTAAGTCATTTACATACGTAATTATAGAAACATCATCATTGTCAGTGAATTTGCTTAGTAGGTCAAATATGAATGAGTTGAATAGCAGAAGGCTTAGACCGTCTCCTTGTAAAACGGCTTTTGTTTTTATTCTGACCAAAAGTGAAATCAATTCGTTACTCTTATGTAATTATTATATAATATATTTGACAATACTTTTATGATTTTTCCTTTTATACTGTGGTAATGCACGATCTTATATAATAAGAGCTGTCTATTTGCAGTATCGAACGCCCTGCTAATATCGAGGAAAACAGCATACGATGGTTTTGCGTTAGCTTCGAATGACGTTCTTATTTGACGAATTAAATATGGATACCGTTGTAGTAGATGAAATACCTTTTCTAAAACCGTATTGTTCATTCGGTAGGGTTCGTTTTTCTACATGTGATTCGTTTTGCAATCAGCAACGTAAACAACTTAAAGACATTATTATGAAATCAAATTATCCTATAGGAGTTGGTATCTGTTTTATATTTCAATCAAAATATACAAATAAAAAAGAAACTTGATTTTATGTCCAATTTGTGATGTCGAAAGGACATGCTGCTTTATGATTCGCGAGATAAAGCATAAATTCTAATTCTTCAAACGTAAATTCTTTATTTAATACTTGGCAATAAGTATCTTGTTCGTGTGATCTACGTATGATGTATTTCATGAATGTCATGCAAGTCATTCAAGATGACTAAGAATCAGTGATCACTACGATCACTGATAAAAATGTCATCACTCAAATTTTAGAATATCAAATACTTAAATACTTGTAAATAATAAATACAAAAGCAATTATATATTTTTAAAATTGTGATTAACATCTACAAGTTGAATATTAGAACATTAAATTGTAAACTATTTTATAATATCATTTATAATATCTTAATTATCGTGTACTTTTTAATATTTGTTTCTTAATTTTCCTTATATATAATTTCTGAAACTGAAATTAGTTGGACAAAGATATACTGGCTTTGGAAATTGGTAGCAGTTTAATAATATATTTATTATATTTTATATAACAAATATAAAATATTTTTATTATGGATACTTTAAAATTGATATTTATTTTTACATTTCGGAACCAGCAGCCAGCAAAATAAAAATGAATTTATGTTTTGTTGATCGCGATTAATCCATTAAAAAGTAATCAAAATCTGTTATTTTTAATACACTAATCGGTTTGCTTTTATCGGGGAAAAACGTTGTATTTGGCTCGGCTGTTATGCTGGGTCGAGGAATATTAGTCGAAACCTGATAACATAGCAGTACAGCTGATGACCTCTAATAATTATTCTATTAGATCGTCTATTATTTATTAGTAAATTCATATCCATTTTCGATATTTTCTTGCCCTTCAAGCCTTATTCTGACCGTCGCTTGCACCTTCCCCAATGATTTGACATCCAATGCATACTTTCAAAGCGTCGACTCCGTCATGCTTTTCGAGTCTATCACCGCTCTCTAAAACGTGATATCCGCTCGCTCACTCCGTCTATCCGTGATTCCTATCTTGCTCTTCGCCGGTTTCATCTCCATATACTACGTATCAAATGCAACCCATTTTTGGAGCATAATAAATAATATACTTTGCATTAGATTAAGATACACTATATAATCAAATTTAATCAGAGGTAATACGTCAATGGCGCGTATTCGGCCCTGCTGCCATGTTGGGTATAGGAGTTAGGGGCCGAAACCTGATAGCATAGCAGTTCCTCCTGATGACCTCTAATCCTTATTCGAATACATCGTCTGTTATTTATTATTCAATTCATAAAAATTGATTTTTATTTTATATCTTAACTTTATGTAAAATTGACTCATTATAAAATTGACTTTTATTTTATTTCTTAACTTTATGTAAATAAAATTACATAAAATATCATGTAATTATTTATTATTTACAGTTATCTATCTTTATTTTTAATTTATAGTGTAAAATATGTAGACTCACTTATCTGAGTTTACTTATTCAGCTATTACTAGTTGAAACAGATAAAAATTATAAAATCGGAATGTAGACACATTTTATAGGTAATTAGCTGTTACGATTTTGATGATTACCGTTTGTTTCTATAAAATATCAATACCTATAAAAGAGTATTTTGTTTTTTACTATTGGAAACGGAAAAGTATTTTCACAAATGATAGTTATTGCAAGTTATGAATTGTAGTAACTCAAGTAAGAACATTGCCCTTGATAGTTTATTGTCGTTAGTATACTACTTCTTCATTATTCAAGTATATTACAGTATACATAATTTTATATTTGCATCATAAAACAACAAAGGTAGCTGCATTATTGGAGCTGACGATATAATAAAAGCATTAAATCTTTAAAAGCATGATTTTTGTTATTTTTGATAACATTCACTATCAGCTTTCAATGCATCGTAAATATAAGTTTATCAACGTGGATCTTGCTGCTGCATCAATTTCTTACAGAAATCAAGTAAGTGATTATTGACTAGTATTTGTAGAAATCATTTGTTGATTTGCACCGGTACAAATATGCAAGCTCAAAATATGGAAAATATGCTTGGAAAATATGCAAGCTCAAAATGACATTCATTTCAATACCTTTAGTTAATTATGCTCACAATAAAGTGATATTTCTTATAATAACATCTATGAATAAGCATGACTTGAGCATTATGACTTAATAAGAGCAAATATCAATATTAATCTGGTTTGCTATATCTTTAATGTTTTATCATCATACGATCGGGCATTGTTAAATTGTCTTTTGATAAAAGGTAAATAATTATGTTCTTCGTATATTCTTATTTTTCCAATGTAAATGAATTATGATAAGCTGTCAATTTATAAATGGACTTTACATTTTCATGTTAAAAAAGAAATACATATAGCTTTAAATTAGCTTCTAAATCAATCATGTTTTTATCTTTAATGTCGCACTTTTGATTTGTTTTCATTCCGCAATTCTGAATTGTCATAATTTACTACCTACTTTCTTGTTTACTAGAATTAAAAATCATTTCCTAGTGAGAGTAATCAAGTACCAAGCATTAACCGGTAAGTTATGACCTATTTTCACTAGTTACAATAAAGTATGAGCAGCAACAACTGAAAGTTTTGAATAGCTATGAAAGATTGATATTTATGCTAACAATCAAAATGTTATGTAGAAAACTCTAAAACAAGGTAGGTTAATGATCTAAAATAACAAAACAACAGTATCTACGGTATACATCACCATATATTTTTATAAGAGCAGACAATCGATGTATGGCATTGGAAGAACATTTTACTGTCATTTTCTGAACCGAGGTTTAATCTAATAGTAACGGTGAGAATACTCTTATCGCTTACAATCCGCAAGATTGATTATTTTAGCTAATTGATTAATTTAGATAATTCGGACAATGACCAAATATTTACAGACTGGTGTGATAACATTATAAGAACAAGTACACTTTATAAACAAAATTGTTCTATACTTTCTGTAATAGGTAGTTACTGAATTGATTTTGCTAGCGCTACGAAACAAGCTAAATGATTTTATGTAATTATTATCTTGTGTAATAAATACTAAACCCACAATCTTCTTCCATTTCAAATATATAGTTATTACAGGAACAAAGAAGAAGAAAATATTCTTTATTCGATTAAAATTCTATATTTCGATAGCTGCTGCTATCATCATCAGGATTACAAATAAAATGTTTCAAAAAAATGTGTAATCCTGATGATAATAGCGGGAGCTATCGAAATATAGAATTTTTATCAAATAAAGGATATTTTCTTTTTCGTTTCTATAATAACTATTATCTTGTGTTTTAAGATCATGATATATATATATTTAAAAATTCTTTCAAAATATTAGATTAAAAAATAAAATATCTCAAAATATTTTCATAATGATATTTTTAAATTAATATTGAATTAAATCAGCTAACTGAGTCTACGTATTGTTATATAATTACAAAATAAACAAAACATAATAATGCTAAATCAAAATTTAACAATTAAATAATAAAATTAATAATTGTTTTTAGATTTTCTATAATTTAAATCAAGTTAAAAAAAAATAAAAAATAAAATTTAAAATAAACGTCATTTTTATGAATTGACTAATAAATAACAGACGTTGTATCAGAATAAGAATTAGAGGTCATCAGGAGGAACTGCTATGCTATCAGGTTTCGGCCCCTAACTCCTCTACCCAACATAGCAGCGGGGCCAAATACATGCTAATGATGTATTTCCTCTGAAATAACTATCTAGTATCTTATTCTAATGCAAAGTATATTATTTATTATCCATCCATAAAAATTTGCCACTTAAGAGTTTAAATTTATTCTTTATATTATTGTGTTGATTTATATATTTTACTATTTTCTGCTTGATGTTATTTTTATAGTAACCTAGTTTAAAATATGTATCTATTAAATTATTTAAATGATTTTGAAGAAAGCCAATATCATTACATATTGTTGCAATTCTTAAAATTTCATTATTTAATGTATTATATTTTATATTATATGGTATGCATGAATGCTCATGCAAAAATATGTTTCTTGTAAATTTAAATATGTCATCTTTACGATATAAATTAATAGTAGTTTTAGTAAATGTTAATTTAATGTTCATATCTAGATATACACCTTCTTTATCATTAATATTGGTTTTGTTAAGAATAAGGCTTTCTGGATAAATGTGCTCACTAATTGAATAAAAATTATTAGAATTAAATACATATCATCAATGTATCGAAACATATATTTCATATATTTATATTGTTTAGATTTAGTTTTTACACAGTTATGAACAAATTCATATTCTATAAAGCTTAAAAACAAGTCAGCTATAATTGGGCTACTATTACCACCCATTGGAACACCTTTTACTTGTCTAAATATAGATGTCCCTACTTTTAAATAATTTTGATTTATCAAAATATTTAAGGATTCTATTAATTCAATTTTATCCATATATTTATGTTTATTTGATGGTTTAATTTTTGTTAGATAGGCGTTATAATTATTATAACATATATATGTATATCTTTTTCCGAATATAAGGTTAATTAATTTTACTAACGCTTCTTTAATATCTACTAAATCTAGATTTGTATAAAGCGTACTAAAATCGTATGTATTTATATTTTGAAAATTTATTCCTTTTGTCTGTTCTAAAAATTCTTTTGTAGAATTAATACTAAAATAGTGTTTTATACAAGTATTAATTTCGATTACCTTGCAATATTTTTTAAAATGTGCTTTAATTACTTTAAGTATTTTATTCATATAGACAGAAAGTGGTTTTAATGTACATTTAAACGCACTACATATGAACCTAGGTTTTATTGGATTTTTATGTAATTTTGGATTCCAATATAATATAGGTATAGTTTTATTATCTAATTCAACCTTTATACCCTTTTTATCCATTATAGAACAGTGACTTGTAATAATTGTTTCTAAACTCAACTCACTACGTTCATATGTTGGATTTACATTTAAATCATTAGAATTAACCTCTTTCATTAGTATATCATAATAAAGCTTTTTGCATATGAAGACAAAGTTATTACTAGCTTCGTCAATAGTTGTTATTAAAGAGTTATCCTTTAATTTAGTAAGTTCTTTATACATATCTTTATTAATTTTATCTTTCCTTTTATAATTGTTTGTTATTTTCATTTTATTTTTAATTTTATCAAATATATAATCTTTCCAAATTTTTATCTTAGATATATTCGAGCTTTCACTATTAATCAATATTAATATTTTTATATTAATATTGATATTAAAATATCGATATTATTAATAAAACTATTAATATTCATATTATTATATTAAAATATTGGTATTATAATATTAAATTAATATTTATTAATTCACATTGAATAATAATATTATTATATTAATATTGATATAAATATTAATATTTTTCACATTGATATCTAGTAGAACACTAATCATACATTTTAACCTCATTAATTCATTAATTGTATTGGGAATAAATTACAATGCCAGCATTAGCATTAAAATTCAGGATAAATAGTGGAACTAATGATTATTTGAAATTGTTATTTTACATATTTTATAAAGTATATTCCACAATACATAATTCACTTTCTTCCGCATAAAAGCTACCATAAAGAAGAGAAAATGACTTTGCTGTTATCACTTAAACATATTTTAAATACTTCCAAAATCATCAAACTATATGAATCAATAAGAAGTAAGTGTCATCAACTTGCAGATATTTAACTTTTAATTTAAATAACTATGAAAATTATAAAATTGGCGGTTGATTTTATCAACACATAATTGTGTTGAATATGCATAAAATAAAAATATTATTTGTATTGTGATTTTCGACATATGAATGAAACAGCGTCCATTGTCGAATGACACCGTGGCTCGTTTTGCAGCGAAATCACCTTGTGTGATCTAGCTAAATTGACTAAAAATAAATTAAAGAATCCATCAAATGATTACAAGCACGGATTCCATGATATCCTGATCAAATCGGTGTTATATCCACCTCATTTGATATACAGTGGAATGCTTTATACATTCCAGTCATTCTGGAATTTAATATCAAAGTGATTCAGTAATTTAAAATCAAATTAAATATTGAAATTATTATCAACAATTTAATATTAAATTTAATATTCAATATTATATTCAATACTGAATATTAAATTATTAGCAACAATTTAATATTAAATTTAATATTCAATATTATATTCAATACTGAATATTAAATTATTAGCAATAGTTTAATATAAAATTTAATATTCAATATTATATTCAATACTGAATATTAAATTATTATCACTAATTTAATATTAAATTTAATATTCAATATTATATTCAATGCTGAATATTAAATTATTATCAATAATTTAATATTAAATTTAATATTCAATATTATATTCAATACTGAATATTAAATTATTAGCAATAGTTTAATATAAAATTTAATATTGCATATTATATTCAATACTGAATATTAAATTATTAGCAATAATTTAATATTAAATATTGCATATTATATTCAATACTGAATATTAAATTATTAGCAATAGTTTAATATAAAATTTAATATTGCATATTATATTCAATACTGAATATTAAATTATTAGCAATAGTTTAATATAAAATTTAATATTGCATATTATATTCAATGCTGAATATTAAATTATTATCAATAATTTTATATTAATTATTCAATATTAAAGTCAATGCTGAATATTAATTGATTAGCAATAATTTAATATTAAATATTGCATATTAAAGTCAATGCTGAGTATTAAAATTATTATCAAAAGTTTTATATCAAATTAAATATTGCATATTATATTCAATGCTGAATTTTAAATTATTATCAATAATTTGATATTAAATTTAATATTGAATATTAAATTATTAGCAATATTAAATTCAATATTAAATTAGAACGATATACCAATTAAAAATTAAATATTAAATTGTATAAACAAGAGAATTTTTGTAACTTCAATTACGACTAATTTGGTTTTGCATTGCGTGGTGTTCAATCAACGCATTTCAGATAATTCTACATGATGGAGTAAAGATGAAGCGGTGTTCTTTCTTAATTTCTAGGACTGCTGCCGTCACGATCTTTATGATAAATGCTCTAAGCATTGCAATTGTCTTCTAGCTTCAAAAGATAACTTAAGCCTTCAAGGCATCGAGCTTTGTCTTATTACTAGTGATTGACTGTTTCCCCCGGATAGTGGCAGCGGCCATTGCCCTGCAAAGGCAAACTCTCAGTATAACCAACTTATTCGTTAAATTTTAAGAATTTAGCTGTAATTTAGAAAAAATAAGCTTTTCCGAATTGGTTGATTTCCAATTGTCTAATCAATTGTTTGAATTCCACTAGTATTAAATTGAAAATCCAAACTGATTTATATCCCATCGCAAGTAGTGATAACGAACAACTTACCGGTGCTACATAGACACTGTAAATATATCTGCGTTGTTGTCATAAGTCGTTGCTTTAACTAGGTCGACTTCGCTACTGCTGATGCAGTTTCAAATTTGAAACACGCAACCAGCACATTAAAGCCAAGAAGAGTGAAACTCTGTCATCACAATAACCATCGCCACGATATAAAGCACAACACAATGTACCTTAGGTGTAGAGTATTGCTTGCAGCTTTAAAAACGTTTCTAGCTTTTTCGTTCTCTATTTCCCCATCTATACGGCAGCTATACTTATTTTTATTTGCATCGTAGTGTGTGCTACTGTTTCGGATATCTTATGTGCTGGAGGACCGTCGTCAAGTTGCTGCGACGGCGGCAGTGCATTCAAGAACCAATTCACACATCGGCCGAGAAAGAGAAGCAGCGAAACTTGTGGAATCACTGCCTCCCTGATCCTGCTCCCAACAGTTTGCTTTTTTATTATTTCGGCGAAAGAAGAGAAACATTCTGTATACCGAGGAAGGACTTGACGCCTCTCTATACTCTTTCTCTCTTTACTCTCATCATCTTTATACATTGTGTATAAAGATGCTCTCTTGTTATGTGCGCTAAGTTCTATAGATTCAAAATCCAGAGAGAGCATGTGTGGTCGATGTTGTTTTTGTGCTGCTCTCTCTATATATATTACACACAATGACGTGACAGAAAAATTCTGAAAGAGCACACCTCCATCCTATACTTTCCATTGTAATTCTCTTTCAGGCCTGTGATTGTTTCTACCAGTACTACAGCTACACTCTAAGAACACTTCACAACACCAGCACTACTACACGATGGCAACAACCACAAAAAACGACAGTAATAAGCAGTCAAAACACAAATAAGCAGTCGCTGATAGCGGAAGGAAATGCAACCACGACAGATGAAATGGTTTCCTTTTTTAGTTCATCGATTTGTGTTGTGTTTTGCAACTTCACTTCATTTTGTTCTTTTTCTATCTACTCGGTTCCTGCTGTTCTACAGAAGAACCTTATGCTCACACACTAATTCGACAATAGTTCCAAATCCGGAGACCACAACAGATGCATATTGTCACCTTGTTCTCTCAATAAGTAAACTACACTAATTAACGAGATATCCTGTCGTAAGTATGCTACTCTATGAATATGATTTAATGCTGAAATTTATTTATAATACCAATTATAAAGTAGAGAACTATACTAATTAGATAAAAATCATAAAGCTGCCAGAATTCATCAAACCCGGAATTCCAGTCGGTACCATAATAGTCTTCAACAATTAGTGCTATTGCTAAAATTTCGCAAAATAAGTAATTTTGCAATATCACAATGTTTTTACTCTTATTAAATTAACATCAATTAAAATTACTTTTAATTTATATCGTAAAGATGACATATTTAAATTTACAAGAAACATATTTTTTGCATGAGCATTCATGCATACCATATAATCTAAAATATAATACATTAAATAATGAAATTTTAAGAATTGCAACAATATGTAATGATATTGGCTTTCTTCAAAATCATTTAAATAATTTAATAGATACATATTTTAACTAGGTTACTATAAAAATAACATCAAGCAGAAAATAGTAAAATATATAAATTAACAAAATATTATTAAAAATATATTTTAACTCATGCTAAAATGCTTTCAGAGAAAATACGTCATTAGCATGTATTTGATCCCGCTGCTATTTTGGGTCGAGGAATAGGAGTCGAAACCTGATAGCATAGCGGTTCCTCCTGATGATCTCTATTTTTTATTTTGATACATCGTCTGTTATTTATTAGTCAATTCATAAAAATTGACTTTTATGGATTAGATAATAAATAATATACCTTATATTAGAATAAGATCAACTAAATAATCAAATTTCATCGTAGGAAATACGTCATTAGCATGTATTTGGCCCCGTTGCTATGATGAGTCGAGGAATAGTGGTTAAAACCTGATTATATAGCAGTACCTCCTGATGACCTCTAATCCTTATTCTGATACAACGTCTGTTATTTAGTAGTCAATTCATATAATTGACTTTTATTTAAATTTCAATTTTAACTTTTAACTTGATATAAATTATAATATTAATAATTATATCATATAATATAGTTATAATATATAATATAATATATTTTACCATATAAAATATAACACATAAAAAAAGAAATTTTAAGAAATGCCGTAATATGATGTGATATTGGTTTTCTTCAAAATAATTTAAATAATTTAATATTAAATTTAATATTAATATTTAATTTAAAATAGGTTACTATAAAAATAAAATTAAATATAAAATTGCAAAGTAAATTTAATATAATTCTTAGAAGTCATCTAAGAATTACTAAAAATGATTTAGTATTTCACTAAATACTAAATTTAGTGAAAATACAAAATTTAGTGAATTTAGTGAAATTCACTGAATTTAGTGAAATTTACTAAATACTAAATTCAGTGAAATACTCATTTCACTCAGATTTTTGTATTTCATTAGAAAAATTATGAAAATTTTCCACTTTGTATTAAAATTCTGAAAATTAAACAAATTAGATTACTTAATCTAATTTTTAAATAATAACTACGATAAATACAATAAAGTACAATAATTTTTTTTTAATTTTATCATTTAATTTGATCATTTAATCTAAATAAAAATATAGCGTCAGTAAAATGAATTTTATTCGAAGTCTTTAGCCACTTCTAAAAAGCAGGCGGCGTTTCCGCCCTGCACTGCCGCGCTGATCCGTAGCATCATCCAGCTCAAAGCGTGCTTGTTTCCTGTTGTTATCGACAGTGGTTTTCCGATGGCAGCGAGGAGCGACTGTGCAGTCGGGGCGACCGCGCATAGGGTCTCAACAGGGAAAGGGACGAAATGGAAAATGTTGGCATACAGGTCCCTGTACTTGCGGCGTTTTCCGTATTTTGCGTCGCGAGCGACAGAGTCACTGTAAGACACAGCATGGGTTAAATGGCTGACCGCAAGGGTGTTTGGACATGTGAAATCTTATACCAGATTTCGTCCGTCTTCCTATGGCAGCAATATTGCACCGTCTGGTCGTTTAATTTTTTTTAGTTTTTTATTAACAAATAGAAATATCTTTATCTTAATTAAGAATTTTTATAATTCGGTATTTTTAAGAATCGATTAATTGATAATATATCATGGTATTAAGATCCATTTCTATGTAACTTAGCAGGACCTTCTGATTACCTCTAATCTTTTTCTAATATAATGTTTGTTAATAATATAGTAGTAGATTCATAAAATACTTTTGTTAAAATTCCTATTTAAGGTAGATATTTCCATCTTCATATTGATGGTTTAGTAAATCAATCTGATTTATTTTCGTTAATTGATGCTTTCTTAAAATCGTAGTTTAAATTTTTTTAAGTTTTTGAAATCCAAGTTTTTGTCACGTTTTGAGCTACAGATATAAGTTTGAAAATAATGAAGTACCAATATAAAGTTATTTCTAAATATAGATTGCAAAATCTATAATTACCAAGAAAAATATGGTCAAATATATTTTTGAATGGATCTCTTGTTTTGCTTCTATTTTTAATTGTACCACGAATTGCCCTTTTATTCTTGTAATTCAAATGTGTTTGCTTAGCTGAATTATTAAATGATGGTTATATCAATTAAGTTTTTTACACCTAAAACGATATATTCTATTTTAATTAAAGACATTTCCAATTCTTTAACAATTTAAATTTGACTATAAGGATTTCGTTATTAAGATTTATATCCCACGCGTTGGCTCAGTTAGCGATTATAACTAACACTAAACCACTCAGTATATATATTAAACTATTTTAGATAATTGTATTTAAGATTTAGATGTCAAAAATTCACAACTGAAGTTATATCAACTCCTTTGACTTGAATACAAGCTGCGGTTTCGGCAGACAAGCTCTTGTATTTAGATAGTACGCCGCGGTATATGTCACTTATCACTTGTAATTGATTTCATGCAATGAAAAAATAGCTGCTATTGTATACCTAAGATTGTTTCTTATATCATCAGATATAGTTTCCAGCCGAGTCGAAAATTGCATGACAATCCCCTATTGTATAGGCGGTGATGAAATTTATAAATTTGATACTCACAAATTTTATAAAATTTGTAAGTATCAAAAGCAAATTCAATAGCAAACCTTTCCATTTCACAGGTGTCACGTTTAAATGCAATGTCGGCTGTGTTTAAAGATTGCCTATTAATTGTATAAAAGCACACTTAACAAATTAAGTGCGGTACAAAATTGTAAAACGACGCGTATCTTATGATATATCATCTGTCCGCTAAGGTTCCATATATGCTTTTTTTATTTCTGTGCAAAATGAATTAACATTTCCTCGCCGATATTAGAAGCCTTATTTATCAGCAACACATTATTTTGAATTAGTAATATTTTATTAACTAATAAAATATTAAAAATAAATAAAATGAATGTATAATATCAATATTTAAATAAATATTATATTAAGAAATTTTAAATTTATTATTAATATAAATTTAAATATATGAAATGAAGAATATCAAAGAAACTTTTATGGGGATCAAATTTTAATTAAAATTTTTATTAAAAAAATTTTAATTAAAATTTTTAATTTTTATTAAAAATTAATAAAAACTAAACGAGGATTTTTGAAATAATTTTTGATTAAAAAATAACCTAATATATTCTTTATCCTCAGTCATTGTATTATAATGTAAAAGTTAGTGAAAACATCATACATTATGGGGACTGACCATTCTTTTCGAAAAGACCTCGTAACAACTTCGTCACGACTATGGTTTCTCAGTTCCTTATGTAGCCTGATTCACATTTTATCTCTCTAAACGCTCTTTTTATGTTCACTTAAACTCTTCTTCATCTATATCTTCATCCATCTCGCATCTTGTTTCACAAGGATCCGTTTAAGGTCCTCTTCTTTTCTATCTTCTTTTCGGCGACCTGTCTTATATAACTCGTGACTATAAATTTCATCTGATGCACTATGCCGATGATATCCTTCTATAATCTCATGCGCATCATTTATGTATCCACGTCGCTACTTCCAGACATTTTCTTATGCCTATCTCCAACCATCGTTCCTCTCTTCGTCTAGCTGTTAATCCTAAAAAGTCCAAAATAATGTGGATCATCCCTCATTACCTCGACATAAATCTATCTGTTAATTGATCATTTGTTAATTTTATCTGTTAATTCGATCATGCTCCCAATTGTTGACAATTTAGCCTTTCTATTATAGTGCATGATAGGTAGGGTGAGAGATAGATAATCCCAATATTACCATTCTGTCAAAGCTACTCTTTAACAAAAAATAATCACATTCTTGTGTTATAAATTTTGAATTATTAAATGATGGTTATATCAATTAAGTTTTTTACACCTAAAACGATATATTCTATTTTAATTAAAGACATTTCCAATTCTTTAACAATTTAAATTTGACTATAAGGATTTCGTTATTAAGATTTATATCCCACGCGTTGGCTCAGTTAGCGATTATAACTAACACTAAACCACTCAGTATATATATTAAACTATTTTAGATAATTGTATTTAAGATTTAGATGTCAAAAATTCACAACTGAAGTTATATCAACTCCTTTGACTTGAATACAAGCTGCGGTTTCGGCAGACAAGCTCTTGTATTTAGATAGTACGCCGCGGTATATGTCACTTATCACTTGTAATTTAAACTAATTTAAAAAATTAGTTTATTTTGTCTGGATTAATCTATGACTGTAGAAATCCAGAATCTAGTAATGATGTAACAACTAAAAAATGTCGAGATGTTTGATTTGAAAATAAATTTTAAATTTAAAAAAACCAAATAGTTAGTTTTAGAAAAAATAGATTATTAAATCAATTTTTTTAGTAACAACTAAAAAATGTCGAGATGTTTGATTTGAAAATAAATTTTAAATTTAAAAAAACCAAATAGTTAGTTTTAGAAAAAATAGATTATTAAATCAAATTTATTAAATTTTTGTTTATTTTCAATTTTTGCAAAAATTGAAAATTTTGATCCTAATTGATCCTATTTTGAAGAATATGCTTCTATCAAGTTTCGTTCATAGATGTGCAAAGTTATCAATCTAATATTTCTCTAATTTTTTGTTATGACTACTTAAAAGGGCATTAAAATCTTCACTTAATCTGTCAATTAATTTTTCAACATTTCTCAAACAAATATAGTCGAAATGTGATGCTGTTGATCTAAGAAATATATCACGTAATAATTATCATCCCGAATATGCAACTTTTCCGCAATTACTACTTTGCATTTTATTCGTTACTTTATTTGCAATGTTGTGCTCGACGTATTGGTATTTTAAAAATAAATTTAGACTATTGCTTTTTTTAATTTTGATCATAACAGCGGTATCGCAAATTAGCGTAACAAATTTTTCCTTTTGTTAAACGTTTTGAACGCTTGACTATTCTGTTGGTAACGTTGTTCGACGAGACGTCGCGAGATACACTTGTTGGTATTACACAGTTCGCTTTCATCATTGGCTTTTAGCATATATTTTAGTTCAACAATGACACATATTTTCACAATTTATTGATATTTTAAAGTCCGTATAAGCCTACGATGCTTAAGCGAAACTGGTTTTTCATTATAAACACCTTTCAAGTTTCTATATTATTTCGTGTAGTCATTTTTCATTGTGTATATCCAATTCCTATTATAATTATCTGAGCTTTATTCAAGCATTTTTAATTCGAATTCAAACGTAACGGTAATTTTATCTGATAAAGTCAACGCTATAATAGACTGTAAGAATCATTTAATGTAGAACTTGATGTTATGCAGATCTTTATATATAATTTATAAAGCTGAATTCAAAATTAAATATGGATCCTAATAATTGATTATTAAATACTCCATCAATATTATATATACAATGTAGTTACCAATTTTGCACTGAAAAAATTTACGAGATGAAAATGTAAAATAATTTGACTTGATAAAGATCCTAGTGAGGATCGAAACGTCGATGAAATAAACAATTTTTCTTTGCTTGGTTACTGTTACAATAATTTAGTATTTGAAAGTAAAGTATCCCATATAGATCCCAGGTCGCAGCTATTTAATTCAGCTCCATTACATATAGAATACCGAAGTTTTTCAAAATACTTTATTGAACCATAAATTTAAGCCCTAAAGAAGAGTTATTAACTCTTATAATAACCATAAAAGTTATATTTATAACTCTTATATAAGTCCAAAAATCGAATCGAGTAAAAAGGTTAATAATTTACCTTGAAATTTGAAACTTGAACGATTGAAATTTGAAAAAGGTTACTTACACCAGAATCTAATTTTTGTTTTTTGAATTTCAATAAATAATCTTCATTATTTACCCGATGTGAATTTTGTATTGTATCTCTATAAATGTAGGAATCTTTGAGAATAGAATCTCAAATATGGTATCGTAACTATAATATAATTAAGTATAATATAATTACTATATTCCTCCTTTTTAACTCAATCTTTGGATTTTGTGAGTCAGGAACTTCTTTCAATATAAAGTCACAATACCAAAAACAACTATCGAATGTAAAACCTATGCACAAATTGGTGAAATCAGGTAAGATTTATTGGCAATTAAGTAGATCGAAAAATATGAAAGTTACAATATTTATAGATTGTATCTACTGTATAAATGAGTATAAAATGTAATAGCTATTAAATATAGTGTACAGATTTCTCATATTATAAAATACCGCTTTTTGACATGCCTGCTGACACATTTTAATTTTTATTACAAAATGCATTTTTGACATCTAACTGTAATCTAACTGAAGACAAATTGTATTTTCGTGAATATCATGTGTAATGAATGTTACGAACTAGGTTAACACAAAATGGATTGGTAAACTAGGTTGCAAATTACGTTGATACATTGCAAACTGAGTATCAACAACACTTACAAACTAGGTTGATAGAGATTCACTTAGTTTCGAAATCTCTCAAGGTTTTAAATACAACTGTTAAATCAGCTTAGCCTTATTTTATACCACTGTAACACTGCCTTAAGGTTGGCATATTTATCTTTTATTCTATACGCCTTTTGAGATTCAAAGCATTTCAAATATTTTATAAATCACATATTCATTTATATATTACTTATAACTAATGGAATTACATATACAGTTAAACAGTTTTAAATCCTGTTTTTAAGTGGTATTTACTATTTATAAAAAGCATTATATGGTTCTGAGCAAACATTACGCAAATATTGGGTATTTACAGAAGAAGGAGCTTCACCTTGATCTGTTTAAAGCTATCACATACTTCATGTGTTAGACGAACATGCGTTTACAACACCGTTCCATTTGTTCATTGCTGCTGTATTATCACACAAATGTCAAAATAGTGCGTTCCGTGTATTTATTAGAAATTAGCCATTTTGAAGACAATTAAATGAATTGCCTATTCAGTTCGGTCTTTATAAGGCCTATGGTACATGAGTTTGTACAACAAATTTGCTATAATGAACATTCACACTTAGGATGTTTATTTTATATTTTACTTGCTTTTTAAGGATTTTATTAGGTATAATTAGGTTTGATTTTTCAAGGTTTAATAGAGGTTGATCACCTCTATTCCTTTTTCGATTGCATCGTATATTATTTATTAGTATATTCCTAAAAATTGATTTTTTTAATACTTGGCTTGTTATTTTCGGACGCTGATTAGGATAATTAAATTCATTGCTTTTGTTCGTCAATGTGTTGCATTTCCCACTATTTGAAATTGAGTCATATTTTGGTAACTGATCTTTAATCTGTGATATAATTCATGTTTAAAAGATTGCCATCGTACTGGATAGAGTAAAATACAAGGAAACCTTAAAATTCATATGGCTATAACAAATTTGAAGGCGTTAATTTTATAAAAACAAGGTATTGATTTTCACGAGTTAATGATCATGGAGATGGAATTTTAATAATAAACTGTATTTTAACAGTTTTGCCTTACGTACATTATACTTTCAAAATATAACACATTTTGTTTAAATAAGAAATCGAAGAAGTATATAAACGTCCAATATTTAGATGCACAAAGTTACATCATTATAAAACATTGTGTGTTTAAGCTGTTTTGAGGTTTGTGACGGGCATTTTGAACAAGAGAAATATAAGAAATCTAAATTTAGTTTCGTTTATGTTTAAATAAAGATGCAGATGAATTATATGCTGATGACCGATGTTTATACACCTTTTTTGAAGAGAACAAAATATTAGTAAATGAAGGGTTCTGATATCAAATGCTCCCTAATTCTTGTTCAACCAAAACGATTTAATTAGATACTCAATTTATCGAAAGCATACCGTGAAACTAAATTTTGTGTACGATGGATACTAATTTAATTAGCGATATTACTTAAAGGAAAATTTATTATTCAACACGTATTTGTTTTAACTTTTGAAAAACGGTGGTACAAAATTTGGGTTAAAGGACAAGAATCACGACTAATAACACATCTGTTTGTCCTTCGATTTTCATTCCAATATTATATCTTCATTCTAATATATCATCAGATTATATATATTGCCTTGTGATCTATTCTATATGTTATATATAAATGTAGTAGGATTAAATTATATATCAAAATTGATTATATATATATGATTTCGCAGCAGAAATAAATAAAATGAATGAAAGAATTGATCATGGGATCAACAACACCGATTTTATGATATCCTAATCACTTCAATGTAATAGTAACGAGCATAACATTTTGTTTTTGTAATAAGCTATAAAATGGGTTTCGTCACATAAATTTAATAACATCAAAAAGAAAATCACAAATTTTCAACGCGCTCGTGATATTTAACAAAAGTTGAGAAACTTTGGACGTTCTCACATTGCAAAAACTTTTATATTAATACGGCTTTTCGGATAATTTATTAGTTTGAAAATTAAAAATATTTTAAGAATAGATATAAATCAAAAACATCATAAAAATATTGAATTGCTTTGGTTTACTATATAAATTATATGATAATTTACTTTTTTATTAAATTAAATTTCTTAATAAACGATCGTCAACGATTGTTTACGTTGATGTACTTGTGCAGTCATTTGTTACATTTGAAATTTTGAAGGCTTTTAATTGAATCTAATTGCCAATAAAAGCAGACGAGTCGAGTGATCATCAATCAACATTAAAAGGACTGGAGCGTAAAACGTAGGTATTGGATTAGTAGCTGATGAGGTTCATTCATATGAAATGCAGCGTATGGCTGTAGTCAAGTTATTCGATTTACAAATGTAGTAATATATATGGAGTGCTACTGATTTTAATATTTACATTTGCAAACTTTAATATCAATATAATAAAATCCCGCAGATAAGTTCAGCATGTTGTTTCTACCAAGAATCGTTGATTATGAACGATTGCTATCTTTATAAGCAAATCATTTACTGAATTTACAGTTCTCTATTAATCTCAAAGCGACAAATTTTATTTTCAGATAATACTATCTGTTGTATAATGCCAGAAGAAACGACTATTATAAGACGGGCTGTTGAGCATGGGTTTCGGACAATATCCGGAGGCAGTGGAGATAGCACAGCGTCTAAAGCATTAGCAGTCGCGTCATTTAGAGAACAGCGTGACAATGAGAAAGCGGAATTGTCTCGATTAAATGATCGTTTTGCCGCATATATTCAACGCGTGAAATTCCTTGAATCGCAGAATAAGCAATTGCAAACCGATATGGAGGATCTTCGATCGCAGTGGGGTCTCGATGCAGAGCGCGTTCGTCGGGAATTTGAGCCTAATCTACAGAATGCTCGTGATAAACTCGACAATATTACATCAGACAAGGCAATGATTGAAATTCAAGCAAAGCGAGCTGATTATGATGCCCAAATGTATAAACAACTATGTGATGACCTAGCGAACTGGATAGCCGCAGACAAATCAAAAGCAGAATCACTGGAGTTGACATTACGTGACAACGAAGAAGAATTTCTTATACTGCGTTCCCAGATTGAAGACGCCGAAAACGACCTTAACAAGCAACGGGCGAATCTTGATCGATTGTATGAAGAATTGCAACGGTTGCTACGTGAATTGGACGAGGAAACACTTCAACGCATTCAGCTGGAAAATGAGAAACAAACTCTTGAAGAGCAGATACCATTTATAAATGCCTTACACGAACAGGAGATGTCTGAATTAAAGATGCTAAGTAGCGGTCATCACGTTGATCCGACCACATTTTACAGAGCCGAGCTGCAGAGAGCTATTAAAGAAATACGCGGAGATTTCGAGGCACTGAGTAATGCGCAACGAAGGGAGCTTGAGGAATACTACCAAGTAAAAACCGAAGAATGTCGTCGAATAGAGGAAGAACAACAGCGAATACAAAAATCGTCCAGCACAACATCAAGTGAAAGCGAACTCGTTCAATTACGCAATTCTGTTGGCGATAATAGAAAAGAACTTGCTCAATTGCAGCAAGAATGTTCACATCTTACAGGAGTGCTGAGCCAGCTTGAAAGCGATCTAGAACAGTGTAGAAGAATAAATGCTAGCTCACTGGAAGAACGCGAAAGGGAAATATTTGATTTGAGAACAAAACTCAATCATCTTATTGCCAGCTATGACGAAATTCTGGCAAATAAAACGTCTCTCGAATTTGAAATTCATACCTACCGACGCTTGCTTGAAGGTGAAGAAGCGCACGTTAACAAGAGCTCGGCAATTGGTAACGATCTTGGTGTCGGGCCAACAATGCGATCATCAAAATATGAATATAGTACAATTTCCAGTAGTACAAACGGGGGAGTTAGTAATATTGCCGTGAGTCCATCGTCCTCATCCACAACGATGGGATTGCACGGTTCTCGAGTTGGAATCGACGTTACTAATGCTGATCAACAACAGGTTAACAACATAAGCAGCATTACCAGTAAAATCGGAGGTGCTAACGCTGCTGTTATACCAACTCGGATCACTCAAACTGAAATGCAAGCAAAAACCACATATCAACGAAATGCTAAAGGTATGAAAAATGCAGAAATAAGCATTTTGTCAGGTGCTCGAAGGTACAACTAATGATATTTGAGTTTACATCCGTTAAACTTTGCATATTGCATTAAGCAGCTTATGACATTATCAACAAAATAAGTACATGAGAGGTGCTCAGTTAATTAACTTAGTTAAACTACGTTTTAATATTTTTTATTTCATATTTTAACTTTATAAAATAAGAAATTCTTAATAAATTAATTAATTTATAAATATAAGAAGGGTAAGTAAGCTTACCAGATTTTATTCATTAATTTTCTCAATATTAAGACAATTTTTACTAATGTGTTTATTTAATTTGATAAGTAAAAATATAATATACGTGATAAAAATAAATTTTAACGCGTATATTTTAGAGCTAAAGTTTTTTAATTTATTTATATTATTTTTAATATTTTTTTATTATTTCATAAAATATTATTTTTATAAATTTTTATGTTTTTATAATAAAATATTTTTATTATTATTTATAAAATAATATTTTTTATTATTTTGTAAAAATTCATATGTATTTATGGGCACTTAACGTAATGACGGAACTGTAAATGCCATCTTTATAGAATTTCCAAGATTCTCTTAGGTAACATGAAAGTATATTTCGAAAATGTTTCTTAAAATTTGTCTTTAATTATTTAAATTAAAATAAATTGTCTTGTAAATTATTTAAATTAAAACAATTATTTAAAATATCTACATTCTATACGATTTTATAAAAATTTAATAAAATAAATTGACCTAACAACGAAACGGTAAACGCCATCTTTGGTAATATATATCTTAGGTAACGGGTAGTCCTATTTAATTATTGAAACTGGTTTATTTTTTACAAAAAAAAATAAATTACGATTCAAAAGTAAATGCTTGTATTTGTTTTAATAACGGATTTTCGAAATAATATTTCGAAAAAATCCTCAAAATTTGTCTTTTATTTTAAGATTCATGAAATACTTAATCGAGGAAGAAACAGTATTTTCTCATTATAATGTAGGGTTATATCACACTGTTTTATTAATATTTACTGATTACATATCGTTTATAAGTATATCGTTTATATATCGTTTATTACAATCGTTTATAAGATTCGTTCGTAAAATAACCTCATCAAAATGTTATAGAATATGTATTTATAAATTGAACATAGGTACATTGTATTAATTTTTGGGATCCCCTGAATATTATTTTATGGTGTCAACGCAATTAACATGTCAAGTATAATTCTGTATTCGTTAGATATTTAAAATTTTTATGGTATCATAATAACTTATAATATAACTCTAACTTTTATAAATAAATATAATTATATATATTCTTTTATTATTTATATTTAATATTTGTATTTGAATTGAATATATTAATTAGTATTTCCTCTAATTTGTACAACGTGATTAAGGTCCCGTGTCAATTTCTGAATGTTCACCTGATGGGAAATATATCACACTGGACAACACTAGCAAAAATAAAGATATCGATTTAAGTGGGTGGAAGCTGTACCGCAAAGTAGACACGTCTCCGGATATAAATTACATCTTCCCATCTGGGTTTCGATTAAACAGTTCAAGAAACGTTCGTGTTTGGTCACGAGGTGGAGCCGCTTCTTCTTCAAGTCAAATCAGTCACTCTGATATTGTAAATAATGCAGTTGAAAGCTGGGGAGTTGGAGTTAATATTGTCACCCGTTTGTTTAACGATCAGGGAGAAGAGAAAGCAACACACGTTCAGAGAACAGTATATGCTTCGTAAATACATGTTTCGCAGATATGTATACAATGCCTCGCGTAGATATTCAGCAACAACAAAAACAAAAAATTTACACAATTCCCCTGTGTTTTAGAAATGTGAAATTTGAAGATGGAAAGAAATTTTATTAAACTTAACATACAGACCACCAATACCGACAGAGAAATGAATTACTTTGCTATACTTTTTTAATTTTTGGTTTGTTTTTATGTTCTTTCCTTTTTATAATTTATAAACTAGCCCAATAATAATAAAACCTTTTAAATGACAAAATTTTCCGATTTCAATGCATGCACTCGAACTAGTTACATAAAAATAAAATTATTTGATACATTTCGAGATACAATAGGTAGCCGTAGAGGAGAAATAAAAATGTAGAATAAAAAATATTGTGTTTCCCGTATTCCTAGCAACATACAATTATATATATTTTTTCAGATATGAAAATTAATTTTCATATCTGAATATTTTCAAAGAATTTCAATAAAATCTCAAGTGCGATTTAACAATATAAACCGCATCTGTATATACAGGGTCTTTCAAGTTCGAGTTTCTTTTAAAAAAATGTATTGTTCTGACAACATTTTTTCCATATATCAAGTAGAAGGTTCACGATTTACTGAAATGGATTGTATTTCGCTTGAGAACCGTATAAACATTATAAAAATCCACTACGAAAATGATGGAGCAGTAAAAACAACATTTGGCAAAATTGTCCACATTTTTGGTCGATATAATCGTCCTACGGAACCAGGAATAAGGAAGTTGGTCGAAAAATTTGAGTAGACTGGATCGGTACAAGACAGAAGTACACTAGAGCACAATCGTCCGATGCGTTCAGTTAAAAATATCGCTGCTGTTCGCGAAAGCATCGAGGAAGATAAAATTTATCGATTGAACGACGTTCACAGCAATTGGGCCTATCTGCAACCACCACATGGAGAATTTTGCGTCAGAACTTAGTTCTCAAGCCTTACAAAATTCAACTGGTGCAAGAGTTGAAGCCGAACGACCATCAGCAACGTCGACAATTCTCTGACTTTGTTCAGCAACAACCTCATGATTTTGCTGAAAAAATCATCTTTACATATGAAGCCCATTTTCATTTGAATGGCTATGTGAACAAACAGAATTGCCGGATTTAGGCACTGGAAAATCCACAGCAGTATGTAGAGAAGCCACTACACCTATCGTGTAACTGTTTGGTGCTCATTTTGGTATGGTGGAGTCATTGAACCGTTTTTCTTCGAGAATGCATATGGAAATGCGCTTACCGTCAACGGACTGCGATATCGGGAAATGCTCACAACTTTCTTTTATATATTGTCGATGGCATGGATATAGAGGATATGTGGTTTCAACAAGACGGTGCGACATGCCATACAGTCAATGAAACAATAAAGCTATTGGAATCGAAATTCAAGGGAAGAATACTCTCCCGAAATGCAGACGCAAATTGGCCCCCAAGATCTCCGAATTTAACACATTTGGATTATTTTCTGTGGGGCCATCTTAAAGACAGGATTTATGCTAACAAACCAGAATCAATTGAAGCACTAAAAGACAACATTCGGCGCGAAATTAAGGAGATAGAACCACAAATATGCCGAAATTTAATTGAAAATTTCGGCAAAAAGATTGACGTCTGTAAGCGTTTTCGCTGTGGGCATTTACACGATATCGTTTATCATTCTTAAATTGTAGAACGTGTACTATACATCGACAAAAAATATGATTTTTCTTTCACAATGTGTGTTTAATTCCAATTTTAAAAAGAAACTCGAACTTGAAAGACTCTGTATATATAGCACTCCGTCTAGGAGTGATACATTAGACTGATGGAGCTGATGATCGAAGTCCAGTTATTTAGCAGCACATATGGATTTAAAATCAATCGTAGCCAGTTTTGGCTCCTGGACCACAGTTTCAGGGAATTTTTCACACTATAATTTATAAAAGACGTATTCCTTTCGGAATCCTGTGAGAAATTCAGTGCCATCGTAACCAACGGATACGCATTTGTGAAATATAAAGAATAACTAGAAGGTCCACACACGCAACAAGCCAGTAAAAACGCTTTATGCACCTGAGTTTCGTCTAGCATCGTGAGGAATTGCTGGTGTCTTTACAGTTATCACAAAAGCAGTCGAAACGCACCCTAACCACTTCTTCCGACTGACGTTGACCGCTTGGTAGTTAGGAGCGTCTCAGATACATTAGACTGATGTAGCTGATGATCGAAGTCCAGTTACTTAGCAGCACATATTGATTTAAAACGAATCGTAGCCAGTTTTGGCTCCTGGACCACAGTTTCAGGGGATTTTTCACACTATAATTTATAAAAGACGTATTCCTTTCGGAATCCTGTGAGAAATTCAGTGCCATCGTAACCAACGGATACGCATTTGTGAAATATAAAGAATAACTAGAAGGTCCACACACGCAACAAGCCAGTAAAAACGCTCTATGCACCTGAGTTTCGTCTAGCATCGTGAGGAATTGCTTGTGTCTTTACAGTTATCACAAAAGCAGTCGAAACGCACCCTAACCACTTCTTTCGACTGACGTTGACCGCTTGGTAGTTAGGAGCGTCTCAGATACATTAGACTGATGTAGCTGATGATCGAAGTCCAGTTACTTAGCAGCACATATTGATTTAAAACGAATCGTAGCCAATTTATATAGGTGCTTATAAAGCACTTATGTAACAAAGAAAGTACCGCGCCGCCTGTGATCTTCATAGTATCAATAAATAAATTGGAGAATTTATTCAACTAGGACTGTCTATTGCACCTATCTGCTTCTCTCTATACATAGAGAAATTTATGTTTCAACACTCCAAGACGACATACCTTTTCCGCTTTGAGAAACCTCATCAGTTGCAGCATAAAGTGAATTATTTCTGCTTTAATCTAAATATAGTATGAATCTAAATCTATAAGTGATTAAGTGATCCTGCTGATGCAACTGATGAGGCTTCTCAAAGCCGAAACGGTACGCCGTCTTGCAATGTTGAAACATGAAATTCTCTCTCTATATATAGAGGGAAGCAGATAGGTGTAATAGACAGTCCTGGTAGAATCAAACCTCTAATTTATTTATTGGTCCTGTGAGGATCCCAGGCGGCGGTGCTGTTTCCTTTGTAATTTATAATATTGGTCATTAAGCGATCCCGATTATGTCTATTACACTGAAAAGAATTCACCGCATTGCATTGACTTTGAAAGCAAAAGCTACATCATGCTGTTAGCATATAGTGAATTCTTTCTGCTTTAATCTATATATAGTATGTTTTTAATGTGTATACACTGTATTGCTGCAACTGATGAGGCTTCTCAAAGCCGAAACGGTACGCCGTCGTGCAATGTTGAAACATGAAATTCTCTATATATAGAGAAAGGCAGATAGGTGTAATAGACAGTCCTAGTTGAATCAACTCTCTAATATATATAATGCTTCCATAGACGTTTTGAAAATCCTTGTCAGAGTGACAATCATATTCATCATGCTGTAAACATAGTCGTACATTACAATCTTATGTCATATATTTATAGCCTTTGTATGCACTCTCGTAAAGTGGTCTGATGTATTCCCTTTAAAATCATTTTTATATAAGCATACAAAAAGTTTCCACTTCTTTTGTTGTCACGGTATTTACAAACAGAACTGAAGTACGCAATGGTCTCTAATTTTCATATGTTGAACATATATTCAGCACGATATAATTTGTCTTATGCTTAACTCATTTACATGGCATTCATATCAACCCTAAATTTTGATCAAAACACCATATTTTTATGATAAAAAATAACACCGTATTTATTAAACAAACAATATCGTCATTTAGATATCGTTATTATGTTATTTAAATATCATATTATTATGTAATTTAGATATTAATCACTGTCAATTATCCCTGTTAAATTTTGCCATTTCGGTGTTAGGAAGTTTACTTGCCAGAATCTCGATCATAGGAAATTGATGCTTGGTAAAATTGGTTAATAAAATTTGGATACAGCGAAAGACTATTCAAAGAAACTTTCATATTTTAAAGTCAAATCATGTAAATATAGAAGTGATCATAATTGAACATTGCAAACAAATAAACAAAAATTGAAAGTCTAAAGCAGCAAATATGTATTTATATCGTATACAAATACTGGCATAAAGGACATATAAAAGATACATAGGACATATATGATCACTTAATCTTGAAAATATTTTTTAAACTTAAGTATTCATTAACCGATCAATAAATACTTCATCATATTTTTAAATCAAATCACGTAAATAAATGATCACAATTTTGCATTGCAAACAAATGAACAAAATATAGTGTAGCAACGCAACAAATATATAACAATATAAGCATATGAAGAATATATATCATATAGCATATAAAGAAATCGGATCACTTAACTAAAGATACATATTATATATTAAACAAATTTAAAAATGTAAATATCTTATTAAACTTACATTTCTAAATTTTCATTTTTTATTATAAAATGTAAATATATGGATCGAATAAAGAATTTTTATAACCCAGTATTTTAATGAACCGATTTTAAATAATATAAAATGTATTATAATAAAGATTAGAGGTAAATAGCTTTACTGATATAATTAGAGGTCATCAGGATGAACTCTCATGATATCAAATTTCGGCTCTTATTTCTCAATCCACACGATGAGATGTTTAACAGTATGATATGTACTCGATGACATACACTATAATCTTCATATGATTCATATACGAGATAATATTATACTTGTATTTTGTTATAAAAGCAGGCATCTTGGTTTTTTATAATATACATTAATAGCCGTTCACATGTTAAGCTTATAATGACTGACAAAGACATTTATCTAGGTACTAAGTTCACGAATCAGCTACAATGTCCTAATAGACGTTGAATTGATTAAATACTTCAAACGTATATGAATATATACGCTTAAAGATAATTTTAATCTTTCGTTTGAGAACAGGTAATTTCTAAGTTTTTAACTTTATCGCTGATTCCCGCCATTTATTTTCACATATCTACAAAAAGTTACTTTAATTATTAATTTTTTATTTTTTGTATTGATTCTCTAAAAATGTCTGATTCACAGCAACTTAAAGAAGATATTAATATTAGCATCAGCAAATGTAGTAATGATTGCGAGACGGAAGAAATATGCAATTGCTGTCAATTATCATCGTCAAACAACATGCACAACACTAATATGAACAAACGATTTGGCATGTGTGCCAATGTAATGAACTTAGCTTGCTGTCGAGAAGAGTGTACTGATAATCAGTAAGAAATTGCATTCCACTATAAGATTTTTAGCCTGCAAATTAAATAGTTTTAGCTTGCAAATAATTTAGCTCTCAAATGAAACAAAATGTTATAGTAGCATTTAAGTAGCAATATATTTAATTAGACTAGTAAATTTAGCATAAAAAAACAGAGCGATGAAGTTAACCATCATATAACTTTAAAAATTTCGCTTCGCCGATTTCAAATGAACTAAAATTATTTTACAAAAGTTTGCAGAGATTTGACTTTATATTGTTGAGGATCAAAGTTTAAGACGTTCAGATAAAAAATTCAAAACAGATGTTCAATGAGATGCGTACAATAAGGAAATATAATAGCAATGATAGTGTATGACACATTATTAATAGTCACATAAACCGCCCTTAATGTGCTTTGTGAATAAATATCGATGAGGAGATATACCTCAATTGCCGAATGCGACTGATTTAAAATAAAAATTAAATTTTAAAATTAAATGTAAGCCCTAAAGTGTAAATTTTAAGGGCTAGTAAATAACACACTATTTGTTAGAATAATATATTGTGTGATACGTATTATCTATAAATTATTTGTAAAAATACTAGGTTATGCAAATTCTTTGTTATATGAAGATATTTTCATTTGTTAATAAGAAATGGAAATTAAAAAATGTAAGTTATAATTGCTTTTTAGAATAAGATACTATTCTATATAATCAAATTACATCAGGGCAAATACATCATTGGTAAGAATTTGACCCCTCTGCGATGTTGGGTTGAGGAATAAGAGCCGAAATTTGATATCATGAGAGTTCATCCTTATGACCTCTAATTATATCAGTAAAGCTATTTACCTCTTATCTTTTTTATAATACATATTATATTAAATTTCAAATTTGTTTAGTATATAATATGTATCTTTAGTTAAGTGATCTGATTTCTTCATATGCTTGTAAATATTACTTAAGTAAAGAACAAAGTAGGTACTTGTTATATATTTGTCCCTTTGCTACACTAATTTTTGTTCATTCGTTTGCAATGCAAAATTGTGATTACTTCTTTACATGGTTTAATAGCATATCTATAGTAACCCGCTCAATGTTGTGTTGAATAATATGCGGCGAAACATGATAAAAGCAATTTATCCTGACGGCCTCTACTTTTTATGTTTAATATTGTGCACTATCTATTAATCAGATCATTTAAATATTAGGTTTTAAAAAATCTTTATAATTTACGTATTCTTAAAATTCAGATATTTCCATTTTGACATTATACATATAGAATAATCGGCGCTGAGTATTTTGTTACCTTCAATGATGGAGTAAGCTGCTTTTGTGAAAAAACGAATGATATCAGTGAATGGAAGTAAGAAGTTGTTTTGAATTTTCAATACACAAATTTCCAATTTGTAATATTGAACTTATGAATAAATACAATTTTAAAGATAAGAAATGTTTAGATAATGTAAAAATATAAAGTTTAGATTTTTTGTTTAAAAGTATAGATCTTTAATTATAGATCTAAATGTTTAGATCTTCTGTATAAGAAATTCAAACATAAAATACAAACAATTTAAATTAAGGAAACATTTAAACTATTACTAGGAATAAAATATTTTAATTTATATAACTGAATAGTTCGTCATAAATGTAATTCAATTCGAATTTCGATTAGAGTATTTAAGGATTCAATTAATTTTATTATATCCATAATTTTATATTTACTTGATGGTTTAATTTTTGTTAGATAGGCGTTATAGTTATTATAACATATATATGTATATCTATATTTTTCCGAATATAAGATTAATTAATTTTACTAACGCTTCTTTAATATCTACTAAATCCAGATTTGTATAAAGCGTACTAAAATCGTATGTATTTATATTTTGAAAGTTTATTCCTTTTGTCTGTTCTAAAAATTCTTTTGTAGAATTAATACTGAAATAGTGTTTTATACCAGTATTAATTTCGATTACCTTGCAATATTTTTTAAAGTGTGCTTTAATTACTTTAAGTATTTTATTCATATAGAGAGAAAGTGGTTTTAATGTACATTTAAACGCACTACATATGAACCTAGGTTTTATTGGATTTTTATGTAATTTTGGATTCCAATATAATATAGGTATAGTTTTATTATCTGATTCAACCTGTATACCCTTTTTATACATTATAGAACAGTGACTTGTAATAATTGTTTCTAAACTTAACTCACTACCTTCATATGTTGGATTTACATTTAAATCATTAGAATTAATCTCTTTCATTAGTATATCATAATAAAGCTTTTTGCGTATGAAGACAAAGTTATTACTAACTTTATCAATAGTTGTTATTATACAGTTATCCTTTAATATAGTAAGTTCTGTATAGATATCTTTATTAATTTTATCTTTCCTTTTATAATTGTTTGATATTTTCATTTTATTTTTAATTTTATCAAATATATAATCTTTCTAAATGTTTATCTTAGATATATTCGAGCTTTCACTATTAATCACCTTACCAAAGTAAACATTTAAGTCATCATATAACGAATCGTAAATTTTATTTTTGTCGTTGTTATTATTTAATCTGTATTCATACCCTTTTGATAGCAGCTTTCTTAATTCACAATTTTCAATTAATTCTATATTATAGGTACATATATGTTCATTTATTTTATCAAAACTAAAACTTTTACAATTGCATTCTGTTTTCATTATGTTTCTAATATTATCGTTACATATTTATTTTAATTCTTTATTATAATTACAAATTTTTGGTCCTAATTGTGGTAGGAGTTTATACCTTATTTTAGGAATATATTTACTTAAATCTGACCCTATTATTTCTTTACTTTTAGAATTATTTAAAAGTCCGGCTATATTTATGTTATCTATACATTTATTAATGAAGTTTATGGTTAATGTATATTTTCTATTGTTATTATTAACATTTATTGTACGATTATAGTATTTTGTATTACAATAACTTGTCTATTATACAACTCAGCATATCAATCAAAGTCGTTAATTAATTTTTGATTTATTAAACATATAATATATAAAAACTTCTTATATTTACATAAAGATCTTTTAGCTTATTATCACTAAAAAGTTGTTTTAATATTTCTAATTGTTCATTTATATACATATCTTTTTTAATATTTTTAACTCTATTTTTCTTATTCCTTTTATCACCATGACTTCTTGGTTTGCGTTTAACCGGATTATTATAATATAGTTGTTTATTATGTATTATACTACTTCTGTCAATTCCTTGTACCACGTTTACAGGGAATTCACAAACGTTAAAGGTATTGTAATGATTCTTTTAAAAATATTTATATGAACAACAAATAATTAATCTAATAATAAATTTGATTTAATAATTCCAACTTAAAGTTCTCGTTCAAAATTTTTTTATTTTTCCTTACAGCGTTCCAGACGTATTATGTATGGCTCCGCCGGAAATGGAAAGATGTATTAGAGAGTGCAAATATAATTATGATAAGGTAATTATTAATTTGATATCCAAATTAAGAGCTCTTCTAATATCCTAGTGTAAAATAACAAATTATTGGTATTTCAATTGTATAAAAACTTTTAATATAAAACGTTTTTATAATAAAAACGTTTTATATAATAAATTGCAATATCAAAATCGCAATATTAAAATGTATAATCTTAAATATAAAAACTAAAATTTGTTTTTTTTTTATGAAAAATAAATTATAGATTATAATTAAATAATAGAAAAAATAACAATTAAATTAATAATTAATAATATTTAAATTATAGATTATAATGTAACTACAGATTTTTAGCTATAAAATTTAAATTTTAAATATGAAAAACATATATTTTGTGAACAATTTTCATAAAATAGCGAAATTGATAGTATCATATAAATATGTTCAATATTACTATATTTATAATAATCTCAGAAAATAAGACAAATGATTTTTTAAGTTTTATTAAATTGTCGAATATTAAACAAATATTTTATTGTTTGTACGAATATGTGATTTGCTTTTACATTTATTTTACTCTTATTTTGAATTAACTAAGGAACTTGATGGAGTCGGATTAATTTCTTCTGTTGGTAGTGATCCCACCCGTCGTCAGCTTGCACAAGCTGTTAATTACATTATGTCACGAACAGATAATCTAATACCTCCTAATCAGGTTGGATATTATTCTTTAATTTTGTTAAATTCAATGTATTAAAATTAACTAGAGAAATAATTATAAAATTATACTAAAAGAAATTCTATGCCAATCAATAAAAAATGTAAGTAATATTTTTAATAATTATTTGTACTAATATATCTTATTATATAGTCAAAGTCATCTTTACTCAAAGCGAGAAATCTCCTTCTTTCAGATATTATATCTCATTGTAAAGGACCACGGGTAAAATTTTTATTAATTTATTTTATTTTTTTAGAATGAATTTTAAATTTAAAACAAAATAAAAGTAAGCAACAATGTAGGTTTATAAATTTAAAAGTTTAATCCAGAACGATATCGCATTTAGATTATTTTAAAATTCGAGTTTCTCTTATCTTTAATTTTTCGAATTTGAATATAAGTGGCATTGTTATATAAAAACCATCTTACTTTAAGTTGACGGGAAATGCCATTTAAGATAATAAAATACGTGGGTAATTATGATGTAAATAACGATATCATTCTCTCATTATTAAATAATATGTTATGCATTTGTGCAACTCTTATATTATTATAGAAATGAAGATATCATTCTTTTATTATTCTAAAAATGATATTACATTACTTTTTATTTAATAAAAAGTGTTTACGTCGGTTATAATTCATGTTTATTACTGGAGGTTTAATGCATATTTTGTTGATTGCATTTGTTATGTACTGATATCACTATTGAACTAATGGATTTTTATACTTCACTTTTCATTTTAACTCAATTTATTCTAAGATGCAAATTAATTAATATAATTTAATATTATAATAATATTAAATATTATATATACTAATATTTTATATTTAAATTTTATAATAAAATGTTTTATAAAAATACGTAATGTTTACATAATATGAAAATTTATACTTTAAATAATTTTATTGTAATAACTATTTGTATTAATTGATATTATATATAAAATAAATTTTATACTTGTGTTTCTGCTAATTATAGGAAATAATTAGTAGATTGATACAGGAAATGATTCATTTTCGACATTTCTGATTATGAACACTTTGATCAATCACAAAGCAATAACAAGAACTTACGGTCATTACTTGTAATGTACTAAACATTGCAGGCAAATAATGGATATATACATTGAAATAACACATGTTTACATTTTTTAAATTAAAAAATAGTTACTTGTATATAAAATCAAACTTTGTGTCGATTAAATTGGTAAATTGTTTTTGGCAAAGATAATTTCACCGATTAAAAATGATGTTTTAATTCATTTTTAAATTAATTTTGATAGCATTAAATTTTTGCTCTATCTAATAAGGAAACATTTTCCGTGCAGAGAATAACCATTAATGGATATTAGACTCTATGCAAACTGCGCTTGCTTTACGCTGTAATGTTTAATATTTTAATATTTAATATTTAAATTATTTTAAAAATATATTTTAATAATATATCGAAAATATTAAATAATAAACAACCGAGGCCTTAATTTCAAAAAAAATTATCAATTTTAGAATATGCAGATCTATGAAATTGCATCAGTTCAAATTAATTATTTTACTGTAATTACCCCAAATTATATTCGATTGAAAATATATAACTTTTTCACAAGAGACAAAAGTATCTTTTCAAAATTACATCAAAAAGTAATTTTAATTATTGATTGAAATGATTTTAATTTGCTAGTTCTGACAATGCTTTATGTACAAAAATGAAATGAAAAATATTTATAAATCTTTGGTCGTTTAGATTCATGAAGATGCACGTATGAATTGTATTATTGTTCAAATTGATGTTATATTGACTTATTTGTAGTTTCTCTAATACAAAAACGAGGCAACAGTACTACGACTAAGATTACTTCAGGACTTGATAAATTACCAGGTGATTTACCCGTTGAGTATACTGGTGATAATTAAAATGGTTTATCCCTTATTGATTATTAATTTATTTTTCACTTGTTCACTATTATGAATAGAAGAAGATGATAAATTAGGCAATCAGCATAGCGCTCCGGAAAGATTTTCACGTCCTATTGCAAATGCTATCGATCCAGAGGAAACATTGCAGAACCGTACTTCAAAAAAGCGGTCATCATCAAAGCGTTCATCACCGGGTATAAAGTATAATAATTTGATATCTAAATACCATCAAATATAAAATAAGAAATATCCTTATAATATAAAAAATTATGTTTTCATAAGATTATGTTACATTAAAAAAATGTAACATTTACCTATTTCATAAGGTAAAAAATGAAAAAAAAATCAATAAAAAAAATTGAAATGATTTATAAATGAGCTTGAAAAGCATTTCTCGAAATGAACGTTTTATTTGAAACTCGATAAACATTTCTCGATATAAATAAGGTATGCAATCGTTATGAGAAGTTTATGAAACATTTCTCTATATAAATAAGGGATGTCATCGTTTTGAGAAGTTTTATTCCGATAGCAGTTCGGTAATAGCTTATATATTTTATTATTTACAGGTGATTATTGATTTTTACAATAAAAAAGTATTATCAAGTGTGTACATACTTCTTATTGTAAATCAGAAATTAATATAGATTCTTTTATGTTGAAATATATTATCTAAAAAATAATATAATATAAAATTTAATATTTAAGTTCAATTTTATAAAATATCTTACCAGTCATTTAAGCCAGACGCGGAAGAACAGTGATAACAGTAACAAGTACTGTTTCGTTATCACAATAACTCAGTGCCAAATCCCTCCCACTGCTAAATACAAGGAGGACTGAGAGACGGCACCAATACGAGTATGTGCAGTCTGCCAGTCCTCCTCTGCATCCAGCAGTGTGAAGGGGATTTTTCACCGATGAGTCATTGTGATGACGCGACGATACTTGTTACTGTTATCGTTGTTCTTCCGCGTCTGGCTTAAATGATTGGTAACATAATTCACACGGTATGGTATCACTCTCTCTTGAGAAATTTATACAAAATACTAACACCCTGTTTACACCCTGCTTGAGTGTTAATGCATTAGCAAAACAGATTTGAACTGTTTGAAGTTGAAAAATAAAATCGATTTTAACATTTGTTAATGTTTTTTTATCTGTATTAAATGTAATTCTCATCTTAAATTTATGTATACGTTTACGTAATCGAAAGGTACTTATCTTGGAAGGTCCTATACGCTACATCGGAAATTAATGGCTATTGAACATTGGCAGAATTCTTAAGTGTTATGTAATTTGTCAATTTTTAATCACAACTTGCCGATAACCCAATCTCACAATTGAGATCTCACCGATCTCACAATCGGTAAATGGTTAACAAGGTTTTAAAACAATTTAAATAAAAGCAAATTTATGAACACAACGTTCATATTCCGTATCGAGATGATAAAAAATAGTGATTTAAAATACTGATTTAAAAAATAGTTACATAGCACTTAATAGAGTATGAAGTGCTTATGATGTGTTATCTATGTACGCAGATATGTATGGCATGAACTTTCTGCCATATATTTGTGATTGTGTGTATTTAAGTGATAATGAATGATAATATTAATAACATATAATTGACTTAAAAATAGTTTCAATTAAACAACGAAGCGTTATTTGATTAGTCATTATCTAAGTATATCAACGATATGTTGGTTCGGAATTACCGTATAATAATTTAATATATAATATATAATTATATATACTGATTTGATCAATTATAAATCAATTATAACTTAGAACAAATATTTTCAAAATATGATCATAAATTAATAAAAATCATTTATAAAAATATTTGGGAAGTGATTATAATCACTATCTAAAATTAAAATGAATTCAATTCGAATTCATTCTTAGTTTAGATTTGTATAAAAATCTAACCCAAGATTTTAATATTTTGGTGTATAATTTGTCATAATTGGTAATAAATATATTCGTTGTATCCATTAATGCTAGTTTAATATTAATGTTAATATTAATTTAATATTAATTAAATTAAATAGATTAATACTCTATAATTTAATAATGATTCATTAATATTCTACGACGCTAATGCAACTTATTTTAAAAATTGATTTATCTTAATCCATATACTTAATATAATTTAAAATGCTTATATTTCCAGTACTGAAATGTATTTTTGCCTATAAACTTATATTCCTTAAATTAAACCAGTATTCCTCAAATTCTAAATAACGAATCATAAAAAACTTTAATCAATTCATAAAAAGGACTTTAATCATTTAATATCATTTAATCATAAAATATGACACAATGGAAACCTATATGTTACACATTTTTTAATATTTTAAAAAATTCTGATTTTGCTCGAAGTTATAAAGATTTGCAACTAAAGCTTTTAGTGCACCTTGCATCGTTTATCATATTATTGCATTTTTTGAATGAAGTTAAAGGCTATAATTGCAGAAACAACTTTTAATTGTATATTTTATTTAAAATAATAAAATAATAAACTATTTAATATATAAATTAGTCATTAAAATTATAATTCAATGTTAATAGGCAGCATAAATTAAATTTTAGCTTCAAGAGAATTAAATGGAACTAAATCTCGTAAATCGTCTCCATCAGCTTTCGAAACTAAACTTCGTATAATGCGTGATAAAGGTAACATGAGATGGCAATGTGTCATTTAATAAAAATATTAATATTCACGAATGCTGTAAAAATTATACCTATCATATCTTTAGTTATATTTTTCAAAGTTATATATTTCATATTATATTAGTTTTAATTTTTTATTTTTGACGCTTGCTGGTGTTGTGGATCAATCATTTTTAATTTTGCCTGTTTATTTTTAGGTATTTTTAATGCATTTATATTACAAATATATACTTTAAATGTAAAAAACAAATCGTTTTATAATCCAATAATATAGTTCCGGAATAAACGTAATAAACGTAAGAATTAACGTAGTTGTAGACTCCCCATTCCTCTATAAATTTAAAATTTCAAATTCTGTCAATAATAATCAAAAAATGATTGTTATATCAAAAATACAAAACTATATTGTAAAGTATGTAATTATTATAACAATTGTGTATTTTTTTAGAAATTATGGCTTTTTGTATTTTACATACTTTATCAATTGTATCCTTGAAATATAAGACTTCGTATTAATTTTTTTTCTTATATTTAAACATTTAATTTTTTTCATATGAGACTTCTTTGCCTTATATTAGAAGATTTAATTTTTTACGTGAAAGCATTTCATGCCTCATTTGGAAAACAAATATCTCTCTGGTAATTACTTTAAACTTACATTAAATTAGGTTGTGTTTTAAGAATAACTAGTCAACATTTCCTAATTGCATTACTTTGCAAAGTATGTAATGATCACTTATTATATAGAGTATAATGTTATTTCTCATGAGTATTATGTTATTTATATTAAAACGAATGAAATCTAAAATAACAAATTTTAATAACAAATTTAAAAATAAAGGAATACTTGTTAAGAAAATGTTCTCCATTTAACATCAACGTATATGATAGACTGCCATAAGGTCTTCAGATATTTTTAAATAAATATTTTAATTGTCAGTTGACGCATTAGAAAACATTATTGAAGGAAATTTAATTATTTCTGATTGCAACACATTGAGAAAAAAATCGATTTTGGTAATAAATTACAATTTTTGCCGTCCACTATTTTCGTTATATGCCCATTTTATTAAATTATTCGTTTAATTAGAATCCAATTCTTTTGATCAGTCATTATAGCATATAAAATTTTACTTAATATTGATAGCGATACAGGTTATGCGTTCCCCACCACCAGTTACTCCTGTATACCAAGAGCCACAGCAAATTGACGTCGATGATTTAGCGAGCAAGCTAAATGACATGTTAAATCAACGCCATCAAGAACTAATTCAAGAGATATCTGACTTTAAAAAGCAAGAACAAACAGTTAACGAAGATTTTATAAAATCAGTTCTAGAATGCTTAGAAGGTATTTTAACTGAATATTTGCATATCATTAAAACTAATTTAGCGAGAGGATTAGGCGTAGAGGAACTTGAAGACGTATATGACTGCTTTATGCAACAATTAGGTTGTTTGTTTCAAAGCAAATTTAGTAAAACAGCTTTGTATTTGTAAAGATCTGGACGATAAAGGTATGCCAGCAAATGAAGCTAAGCCATTTCAGAAAGGTAAAAGTATTCAATATCTTCGAAATTTCATCAATTGATTTATCGATAAAATTTTATATTGTTAAAACTCGATATTGATGCGATTTAAATTAAAGCACTATAATACTATTTTATTGAATAGAACAAACAAATACAAATAAATAATATAAAGACTATTATATTATAATATAATCAAATAATTAAGTTATAATTTTCAAACTTCTAGCCTTCTCTGACAATTCATGTATTCAATTCAATACAGACAATGCATGACACATCGCATACGTAATGTTAGAAAAAATGATTTTAAATCGATCGTTTGCGTTTTATAAACAAACTATAATTATTCAATTTCTACAATACATTTATGGTATATTTATATTGCAACATTTGCCATATAAATTGTAATGCCAGCATATAAAGTATATGGCAACATTTGTATTAGTTAATCTTGTTGTTATTGTTCGTTTCTACATTATCGTTTGTTATACTTTCAGTGATATTCTAGAATTTGTTTAATAATGTGTTTAATACGAATTTGTTTGACATATATCCATCCTATTTTAAAATATTCAGAAACGAATTTTATTAATAAGAACTTGAGATTTTGACTAAAATGACAAAAACAATTTTAAGTATAAAAAATAAATAACTCGTTGATAAAATCAATACATAAATAAACACTTTAATTTAAATTTTAAAATACATAAAGTTAAAATATAATTTTTTATAGTTTACGGTGAAACTTGAAACTCTTTACTAAATAATTTGAGATACATATCCATCCTGATCTGTATTTTAAAATATTCAGAAACGATCAGGTCAAATTGAAAGACAACATATTTTTTGATATTTTGCTAGTAACTACCAGCATATTCATTGGGTTTTTAATTTGTGAAAATGTGAAAATGTTGGTAGTTACTAGCGAAATATCAAAAAATATGTTGTCTTTCAATTTTACCTGATCATTCCTGATTATTTTACGAATTTGTTTAATGCAAATTTATTTTATACTAACACACAAACTTATGTGTGCTTAATACACACTGCTTTGTTTAATACACACGTGTTGTATTAAATACACACTTATTTGTTTAATACGCATGTGATTGTTTAATACAAATAATTGCGTGTAATTACATACTACAAATATAATATTTACAAATATAATTTTTACATGTTATAATACATGTTATATTTCTAAGAACACAACAAAAGATAGACACCCTAAAAAATTAATTTTAAAGGCAAATACAATTAAAATATTTATGTTTCAAAAATATAAATTTAGAAATTGGCCGTTCAGACGCACATCCACTTTAATGACTTTTAAGCAATAAATTGTATACGGCAGGGAAAGCGAATTATAAGACGAGCTAATTGATTACGATTTAATATTGTCGATAAAAAATTTAAACGGTTGGAACTATCTGTAGACCATAAAACATACGGATTTATATGATCTGTTAAAATTAATACTTCTCAGATTTAAATAATCGCTAGTGAATTAAATAAATTTAATAAAATATACGAATTTATCGGTACAGTTTTTATTTATATATTTGACCAGAATTACAGTTTGGATATCAACTTGTGTTGATTTATAAATTCATTGATAATAACGCGTTATCAGATCTTAATTTATTTGTTTAGAAATTATTCGTTCTCAAATGGAAGCAGACTTTTTAAATTGTTTTACTGCATTTATTCAATGTGTTGCTAACATCATTGCTGGTAAGTGTACATTATTAAACATATGATTATCGATAACCACATGGTTATCGCTATAACCCCATTGAACATATCGCTATATTAGTTGCAATATTTGCAAAAAGTTTTAAAATAAAAAATTATTGAATTGTATTTACTGTATCATAAAATAATATCAAAAGGTAAAATTCAATTCATTATAAATAGGATATGGTGAATAAAAGAACCTACATGAAGTTTAACTTTACATAATTATCATCGATATTAGCAGCTTGTATTATGGATGATTATACCTTTATAATGAAATAATTATTTAAACGAAATGGATGTTTTATTTAAGATGGTGTATTTAAATGTCTTCAATTTCAATAGGAAAACGTTGTGCACGGTAGTAAATTTATAAAAATTACTTGATGTTACTTATTTATTGACTGACAATAATTTAATGTTATTAAATTAATTTAATAACATTAATTTAATTATTAATTTAGTTAATAAATAAATTAATTTATTATTAATTTAATTTTATTAAATCATTAAAACTACATCTTCCTGCGAATTCTAATAATAGGCGTATTATTTATTATCCATAAAAGTTTTTAGCTTAATAGTTTATTTTTAATTGCATTTTGTTGATTTAACTACTTTTGTTTCGATTGTATTTTTGGTGTAAAATCAAAAACGGCGACAAGACAGCGTTAGAAAGTTAGTGGTAAACATATCGAACCAATTTGGAACTATCAATTGCATCAAATTGTAAAATTAAATTGTAATTATTAAATTAATAATAATTTAATAATTATAATTATTAAATTATAATTAAATTGTAAAGATGTAATCTTTACATTAAATTGTAAAATTTAATTTATATTTTATATATCGAAGAAAGAATAATTTTTAATTTAGTCAAAGCATCGGTGTAAAATTCATGAGGATGTCAAAAGCTTAAAAATTAATTTACTTTGAAGTAATAGCAACAAGTAGGATATTTCTTACGTTACTCACAAAATAAGTTAAAATAATTTTTCAGAGATTCTACTTCTTTACGCTAGCTTACTAGCGTAAACGCCTACTAGCGTATTACCTCTTTATGCTATCTTACTCAGTTAGCTGATTTGATTCAAAAGTGACATAACATTTTGTTATATAATTTTTTTAAATAATTAATATTGAAATTTATCGCACTTATCCGTCATTAATTTAAGTGCGAATACAATTCTAATATTCTCGTAAACTGTTCGGAATTCATCCTTATATGAAACGATTTCAAAAATTCTATTTAATTTAAAATATTACAATATTTAAAAATGCTAGACTTAAATTAAAAATTAATCAAACTACTTTAAATTAATAAATTTTTGGTTGATTTAAAGTTTATTAAAAATATAACTTACTACTAAAAATAGGCAAACTGTTAAATGATGAATGAACCAAGGAAAAAGTTGTATATAACGCTTACAAGAAAAGGATATTTTTAATAGGCGTTTCTTATAGTTAAAATGAGAAAATAGTTTGAAACATATTGGAAATAATTATTAAAAATAACGTATTTATAATATCTGATCGCGAATATTGTTTTATTTCCTTAACATAACCCTTAAAGCAAGATATAAATATAATTTCTTATATTTACTATATTTTCCCATATTCGATAAGTAGTAAAGTAGTACGGTTAGCAAGGAAATTAACTAGGCTGCAACTCGAATCATGTACATCCCTCATGATTGGAAGTTAATATGGCATGCGATAGTGTCGAACAATACAAACTGTTGAAAAACCTATTATGATTTTTATTTTAAGCAAAATTTAATAATTCAAATTATTAGATGCAAAGGATCAAGATTGGCGCTTTAACAACGCATTGGATATTTTACGACAAGTTGTTTGTCATGGCTTTAATTGTAAGTAAAATATCAATTTATTAAATGTGCTATTCAAATTATTAACATTTTAAGTACTACACTTATTCACATAATGTGGCCAGCACTTTATAATGAAAAGTTATAAAGTGCTTGAACTATCTTTAAAAAAAATTAAATAATTATTAAATAATTTCAAAACTTAAATTTAAATCAAAAATAATAAATTCGTTAGAATATTAATATCTACGATTTAGATTAATAATAGATTATTATATTTATATAAAGTTATAAAATCTGTGGTAAATAAATTGCTTATATACATTCACAAAAAGGTTTACTTACTTTAAAAGTTTTATAACTGAACAAAAACTGCAGGATACTATTTTAACAAATCGTAAATCTAATATACAACACAGACATTTCTGAAGAAGGATAACATTCAATTTTCATTTTATACTTTTCAGTCAAAGCTATTGGGGCAAATATTACAAACTGGGATTGACTAATAAAAATAATAAATAATTATTTTCGTTGATCTTATATTTTAATTGACTAATGAGAAATCTGATAACAAGTTTATTTCTTAAACGAATATATCATTTCAGCTTATCGTTAACCTAAACTTGTAAATAAAAACTAGTCACTTGAATATGACTTTACAAGTCATTCTAATCTAATTAAGAAATTGAAAATACTAAGATTTTACAATTTTTAAGAACAAAGTTGTGAAAATGTTAGAATTTTGAAATAACCATATGAAACTTATATAACATATATAACTTAAAAGATTTATAATATCAGCTGTTTATTCCTTAGACACGAAGCATCATGCTTAACACATTAGATCCGCAGTACTTAAAATATAACAATAGTTTTAGTAATTTGAGTGATTTAATTACTATTTAAACTGATTTTAAATTAATTTTAAAGCATAACCAACAAAACTGGATTCATTTTTCAAAATAGAATAAATATTAAAATTATCAAATAATTTTAATTACTTATTAATTAGACAATTATAAATTGAAAACTACTTTCCATTTACTGCAAAATCTAATATGATTTTAATTTATTCTTTTATTATATCTAAATTAGTTTATAGATTTGTTATCATTTAATTATTTTTCAATTTATTAGCTTATTGAAATTACGTTTTAATTCTTTATTTAACTGTGTGTATTTAATAATAAATTAATGTAAAGAATATTTTTTATTGAAAATTAATGTAATTTATTATTTTTAAATTACATTGATCAATTTGTTTCAGCTGCGTCTTCCTTAAATACGAAGAATGATATCAATCTTCACCTTAATTCAATCAAATCAATGGATCCCAGTTTTGTGAACCATATAATAGGTCAATTGACTGCAGAAGTTGTACGTTCTCAAAATGCATCACTCGAAAGAAGACGCAGACAACGAAAATTTAGATGGAAGTGTGGAACTGATGATTGGACTGCAGATAGCCATTTTGACTTACCACTTGATCTAAGTAAAACTAATTTAAATGGCTCTAATGATTTGACTTGTAACAAAAGCAACTGCCTCACAAATTGGATACAAATAGCTAGCCAAAAATAGTTTGTAAATAGACCTTTTATTTCAAATTTCAAACCAAATTCAACTGCAATCACATTCTTCACGCTGTGAATTTTTTCTCAATAGATATCTGTATTTTATATTTAAAATTTACATTTAGTTTACACAATAAATAAAAAGACGGACTTCAAACATACTTGTTAGAATTTATTCCTTACTTCACTTTTTAGCTATACAGCCTTATGGCGTTTAACCATTAAAGACTTGTCATGCATTTTAGGAAAGGTTATTTATGTCTGAGCTGCCCCGTTCAAATTAGGGCTTGTACCGGATTTAAGTCTGATTTAGAAAGCCTGCATAAACACCGCCCAGTCTTAATATCCATGAAATCGTTTGTTGTCGTAATTTACGTGATGTTGAACAATAATAAATGATTCCTCTCGTAAATAAATATGTGCATGCATTAATGATCTTATTTCTATAAATAAATATATTTATTAAAGAGTATTTAAATAAATAAAGCTAATGACTTAAGGTCGGCATTTACTTGTTCTTAAAATAATAGTTCCGTTTATGTTATCAGTGTTTTATTTTGGATAACAATTTATTTGTATTGTTATATACAATAATAACTTTATTTAAGGCATTATTAAAATGACCGACATTAAACCGTTACAATTTGCATAATTTTTGATAGTTACTCTTCATTTGGAACCTCACGGCTCATTAAAGCATGCTCCTTTCGTCATGTTGGATCAAATTTTACTGGTTATCTGCATTTTTGTCAAATATTTCTTAAATTATCGTCAATTTTTTATATTTATGGAATTTTTTATATTATGTTATTACAATATTATATTTAATATTAAATGTAGTTATTTTATTTAAAATTAAATATCGACAAATACTTAATTAAATTTATCTAAAATCTCTTAGTGACGAATAAAGAAATCCGAACTTAAACAAATATTTTGAATCCAAATGCTTGTTAATATTTTACCATAATCTGATTTAAATAATTTATTATAATTTAAATATTTATTATATACTATTTTATTACACATTTTGACAATTGAAATTCGAAGTTATCTCGAGTTATTGTGACCCAACGGATTTGCCACTGAAATTAATGAATTTTAAATTTTCTAAAAAGTTAAACTTTGAAAATAATTGATGATCTAATATTTTATTTTATGTTCTGAACGTATTGTTATATATCGTTGTATTGCTATATTTATTTGTATTGTTAAATTAAAAACAGTTTGGCATTATTGTCATAATTTATTGTTCGTAAAACCACAACTTTTATCGAGTTGCCGCCTATGTTTAAGGTTAATATTATATACCCTGAGGACATCTAGGTATTATTGTGTGCTTTAAACACAAAAAATAAAAACGGCAAAACGTTTTTATACACATAAAAATGGTAATTTTACTACCCAAGGAATATAATAGATACATTCCATAAACATTTATACAAATCTCGCTATTTCATACCAGAGTGTATGTTATCTTCACTACAGTAGAACAAGCAAACGCTACATTTTGTGGTGGAGAAGCAAGGTTTGATTGGTGATAATTCACTAATTTCTTTGAAATTAATGAGATCAATTACAAGTGCTGGTTATTTTGCATTGGGTAAGCACTTGTTTTAGCTATTTTACAATCCAAAATGATGGCTTATATACAATCATCATGGGAAGCTAAAGGTGTCTTTATAAACAAAACCAAAATACCTGTAGGATCATTTATACTTGAAAGATTCAAGTGTTCAAGATATTGTTTATTAAAAAATTAAGTTTGGTTTCTGCTGATAACAGTCAAGGTTTTGTATGATAACAGGCCAAGTTTTGTACTTTAAAAACTATTTTTTCTACAATTATTAATTCTAAAGGATGAACAGTGAAATTAAATTAGATCAAAACATTATAAAATTGCTTTTATATAGCAAATCTGTTTGTTCAATTATTTTATTATTGTTTGTTAATTACCAAGTAATTATATTTAATTAACTAAAAAAGAAAGAATAAAGAGTGAATAAAGAGAGAATTTATATGAAATAAGCAAAATATACGTTACTTGTCATAGTCGAAAAATATTAACGTGTTAAACATGTCATTAGGTTATATTTTATTGGTTGAATAATATTAAATGAAACAGCAGTAATAAAAGTCGGAACGAAACTATGTACAACAGTATTTTAAGTCGTTCAGGCATTTGGCAATTTTATAAAGAAATACTTCACTGTACCACGATGTTGTACATCCCCTAATAAAGCACAGCAATTAAATATAAAAAATCCTACTCAGAACATCACTGTTAAAGTAAAATAACATGAAATCTTACTAAAAGTTAAATTACTTGCGATTAGATTGAAAATCATCAATTATTCCGTGATAAAATTTACAGTAAATTTAATGAAAAAGTTTATAATCAAAAATCCAATTTTTGCAATCCTATACGACTTATTATAAAACGTTCTTGTCAGCATTTTCCGAGCCTTCAATGAGCTACGAAAAGTAGCACATTGAACATATTCCGCAAAAATAATCGAAATGTGTAAATTCCAAAAATAAATTTTGTTTATAAATTAGTATAAATTAAATCAAATTTTATTAAGTATTGAGCTTTTATTAAGTTGAATTAAATTTTATTTGAATATCTACAAAGTATATAAAGTTGATGATTTAAATGTTTAAATATTAATTTTAATAAAAAATCAATTCAATATTTCGATAGACGCTATTATCCCAATTGCGGTTTCCCGAATACAGCAAAGGTCGCCGAAATAAAGTATCTTGTTTTTAATGAGAACACTTTTAATCCTAAAATTGTTTTTATTATTACACGAAATATAAAAAATATAATGGAATTATTGAAAATGTCATATTCATGACTTTGCGATATTACAAGTAAAATGTTTGTTGACTAAATAACTATGCTGTAATTTCACAAGCTTGACTTTCTAGAGTATTAAAATTATAAAATTCCTTAATTATTTATTAATGTATTACTTTAATCTTAGAGTTATAGCATGTAAAATTAAAATAAGGTAGCAGCGAATTGTTTCGAACGAATAAAACTTATGAATTTGACAAATAATATAAGGCTTTTTATTTTGGTCAAAGTGAGAAATATTTTCAGTTCAAAGTTTCGCTTACAAAATTAACTGAAACTGCAAGAAATTTTCGAGTATTTTTTATTTTTATCTTCTTTGGGTAACAATCTATTAAATAATCGTGTTGCCTAATGGCTTAACAATTTGACGATTATAATATTCGAAATTATAATTTATAGCTAGTTAAGGTGTCAACCTTAACCAAACGATTATTATATCATTGAGTAAATATATTATAAATACTTTTAGTGAATTACTCAAAAGAGAGAATGAAATCATTCTTCGTGAATTATGTTAACAATCATTTAAGCCAAACGCGGAAGAATCAACGATAACAGTAACATCATTGCAAAATCCCTCTAGCTGCTAGGTACAGAGGAGTTCTGGCAGACGTCACAAGGCACGAGTGATGTGTACGAAGTACCATAATGACCTCTAGTAACTTCACATTAACTGCTACAACAGCACTACCACTTTACCATATAGGATCATTACTTCTATATTATGATACTTCTATATTATTAAACTTTTCTAAAATAAAATTATTATAATATATTATAATACTGTGAATATCGCTTACTCGGGCCGATTTTCTTAATTGGTCGGTTTCATATTTTCCTCGTGTGGTTATTTTAATCCTATCAGCATCACTGTACGCTACAATTAGCGTGGATGGACCTCATCAGCAGTGAGCCCACGCCTACATTTCGTGTTTCGGTCCTGTTACTGCTTCTGCTGAACTCCTTCTCGCCGAAATCGGTGTGTGGTAGATTCGAATTGTGAATAATAGTTACCGCTCACACCAACTATAGAACACATAAATCGTGTAATTTGACATGCAAGTCAAATACAAACCAACATTTTGGCGACAAGGAGTTCACCAGAAGCAGTAACAGGACCGAAACACGAAATGTAGGCGTGGGCTCACTGCTGATGAGATCCACCCACGCTGATTGTAGTGTACAGTGATTCTGATAAGATTAAAAGAACAACACGAGGAAAATATGAAACCGACTAATGAAGAATAGCGGATCGTGTAAGCAATATTTACAATGGTAAAAAGACAGTTTACGGTAGACTGTCCAGTGAACATTTCGTATAGAAACGAATAAAAAAATCTGTGTGATAGATTGCCAATAATAGTTACCGCTCACACCAAATATAGAACACATTAATTGTGTAACTTGACATATAAGTCAAATATAAATCAGCATTTAATAAAATATATAAAATACATATAAATTGGGATATAATTTTATTCATATTATATCATTACGATATAATATTAATTAGATAAAATTAATAAGATTTATTAATAACATTAATTGAATCATATCATAACCGAATTTAGAAATTCTGGTAATTTTATTGCTGACAGTTTCGATTTTTGACAAAGTTGTAAAATCTGACGTTTAATATCAATTAAGCGATATATTTAACCAGAAAGCAACAAATTAATGACAACGAGAATGATATAATTGAATCAAAGCTCTAAAAAAATATTACATACACACCCAGCTTCGTTTGCTTTGCAAATAACGTTATGCTAGTAAGTATAGCGGATTAGCAAATAAAATACTACATAAATTCCAGCCTTTAATGTAGATTTTAATTAGTGCGATGACCTCAATAAAGATTAATATATGTAAATGTTATATTGCTGTGGTAACAGAATTACAAATTTACATGGTAAATTATATTTGGTTGGTATGTAATATGAAAATATAAAATTATTTAAAAATTGGATGTCCATATTTGAACGATTCAGATATTTAAGAAATTCTCCAACAGGCTACATGACAACATAATCCTCGTAATAGGCAAGCAAAACATATTTTCAACTTTAATTAAAACTATGAAATTTCGAGTATTTGTTCATGAAATAATAATTTATTTAAATCATCTAATTTTATTCAAATCAGATCAGATAACTGAGTCTACGTATTTTATACTAAGTATAAATAAAACTAAAAATAAATAATAAATAATAATATAAGATTTTATACAATTGATATATATTATACAATATATTTTATACGATTGATATATATATATATATATTGATATATTATATTTATATCAATAAAAGATAATTTTTATGAATTGACTAATAAATAACAGACGATGTATCAAAATAAGAATAAGAGGTCATCAATAGGAACTACTATGTTATCAGGTTTCGGCCTCTATTCTTCATTAACTACAAATTTAGTTATTAATATTGCTAAAAACATACCTAAGGTCTGCCCTGTAAAAATATTTCAATTTGACAACATTGCCTTTCATGGGTTTAAGTAAAAAGTATGAGTAATCTACTTTCACCATTGTCCCCGGCATAAATCGATTTTGAACGTGATTTATTGAATTTGATCCTATAATTAACCATTTTCTAATATGACCTGATTTACATTCTGAGCTCGATCTAACCCATTGGGCATATCTATAAATTAGTAATAATTTATAGATTTCAAAAACTTTTATGTACCTGAATTCACATACGCTACGAACAGGTAATGGGTTGAATGGTTTTGTTACATATTGAATTATATCCGCTCCTTCGAATTTTTCTATAAGACGATAGTCGGAGTAATCTGTGTCCCATATTGCCCTTATATTGTAAACAAAAACAATTTATTGATTTTATCAAAATAAATAAATATAATGTGTTATAATTAACATCATTTTTTGAATAAAATTATAATTCATAGTTTTTAACTAACATTCCCTATGATAATGCAAAATTGAAAGGATTTTATAAAATGAATTATAATAATTTAATAATGAATAACTTAATTCACTCTTTATGTTTTAGTAATTTTTACAAATATACATTTTCAAATTTGTATCGTTACTAATTATACGTTATACTATATTTTTTACTGTTAACTAAAAGCTATTAACGGATATTTCAAAACTATATTATATGAAAATGATAAACGGTATTATAACAAAGTTTACAACAAAGATGCAATTAAAGGTTTATAACAAACACTACTACCATTATTCAAAATGAAACATATTTTATTAAATGAATTAAAATAATTTTATAATTTCAAATTAAAATTTTCGCTAATCTTTTAACGTCGTCTAATCGACAATCGTATTGAAGAGAATTTCCATCGGAATTATTAGAGCTGGAACAAATAAAAGAGAAAATATTTTATTGATATTTCGCTAACCTCTGTAATATCTTCAGAAAATTACCGTTGAATTTTCTGATGCTAACAGAGGTTAGCGAAATATCAATAAGAATAAAAATAATAATAAAATGGTCTAAAAATTATTATAGATATAAAGAATTCTTGGAGCTGGATCAAAGAAAATAATAAAATTTTTGATATTTCGCTAACATCTGTGAACATCTTCAGAAAATTACAGTTTTTTGAATGTAAGAATTTATAAAAGTAAAAAAAACTACAGTTTTTAAAAATGTACATGCTTATGTAAAATAAGTTCAAAATGATTGCCGCCATTTGCTATGGGCAGGTGCTGATGTTGTAAGCGATAAACAGCTGCTTTCACTGTTGTTTAAATTTTTTACACGATTTCGCCAACTTTTGTAAATACACAAATCAATAAAAAAGGACGATTAAAAATAGTTTAGAAACAAAACAAAAACCACAAATTATATATTTCGAAAAAGGATATTTTGAAAAAAAAGTATATTTTGAAAAGCATTGTAATTTTCTGAAGATGTTAACAGAGGTTAGCAAAATATCAAAAATAATTTCTTTTCTTTGATCGAGCTCCAATAATTATTTATCAATAACGGATCATTATCAACTATTAATAAAATTAATTATTTTAAGAATAAGTCTACTTTGATAAATTTGTTCGTTTATTGAATAAAAATTATTAGAATTAAATATACAATCAGTGCAAGCAGCTGTTTATCGCTACCAACAGCAGCACCTGCTCGAAGCAAATGGCTACGATCGTTTTAAACTTTTTTATATAAGCATGTACATTTAAAAAACATAAATTTTCTGAAAATGCTAACAGAAGTTAGCGAAATATCAAAATAATTTATTTTTCCTTTGATCCAGCTCCAATAATTATTTATCAATAACGGATCATTATCAACTATCTAAAATCTTAATTTTATAAAGAATAAGTCTAATTGGGTAAATTTGTTCGCAACATTATTATATTCATTATTTTAATTTATAAAATTAATTAATATATTATTTTATATTATATTATTATAAATTAATATATTAATTTATATATTAATTCATAAAAGCCAGGAATTTTCTTTAATTTGTTTAAATTAGTTAATCGATTATTATAATTTAGAATAATATTCGTTGAAATTTGTTAGATAATAATTATAATTTAGATATTAATTTGTTAATATATGTCTATTATATTCAACATATAATTTTAAATAATTATTGGCGCTGGATCAAAAAAGAAAAAAAATTATTTGATATTTCGCTAACCTCTTTTAGCATCTTCAGAAAATTACATTGTGATTGTCTGAAAATGCTAACAGAAGTTAGCGAAATATCAAAATAATTTATTTTTCCTTTGATCCAGCTCCAATAATTATTTATCAATAACGGATCATTATCAACTATTTAAAATATTAGTTTTATTAAGAATAAGTCTAATTGGGTAAATTTGTTCGCAACATTATTATATTCATTATTTTAATTTATAAAATTAATTAATATATTATTTTATATTATATTATTATAAATTAATATATTAATTTATATATTAATTCATAAAAGCCAGGAATTTTCTTTAATTTGTTTAAATTAGTTAATCGATTATTATAATTTAGAATAATATTCGTTGAAATTTGTTAGATAATAATTATAATTTAGATATTAATTTGTTAATATATGTCTATTATATTCAACATATAATTTTAAATAATTATTGGCGCTGGATCAAAAAAGAAAAAAAATTATTTGATATTTCGCTAACCTCTTTTAGCATCTTCAGAAAATTACATTGTGATTGTCTGAAAATGCTAACAGAAGTTAGCGAAATATCAAAATAATTTATTTTTCCTTTGATCCAGCTCCAATAATTATTTATCAATAACGGATCATTATCAACTATTTAAAATATTAGTTTTATTAAGAATAAGTCTAATTGGGTAAATTTGTTCGCAACATTATTATATTCATTATTTTAATTTATAAAATAAATTTAAATAGATATAATATTTTTATTTTCATTATAATATGTTAAATTTATGATATTTCGCTAACTTCTTAGCATCATCAGAAAATTGCATTTTCAAAATTAATTACAAAATTAGTAATTTTCTGAAGTTGCTAACAGAAGTTAGCGAAAATAATGTCTTCTTTCCTTGGATCCAGCTTTAATAATTATTTATCAATAATTGATCATTGTCAACTATTTAAAATATTAGTTTTATTAAGAATAAGTCTACTTTAATAAGTCTACTTTGATAAATTTGTTCGCTTGTTCGCTTATTGAATAAAGGTTATTAGAGTTATATACACATATATCATCACTATATCGAAACATATTTCATATCTAAAAATAAATATATATGAAATATTTGTTTCGATATATTGATGATATATGTGTATAGAATAGTTATATATAACTATTATATAATATATATATATTATATATTAATATATACAATATTATATTAAAAACACAATCATTGATCTATCGAAGCATATATTTGATATCTGTCTATAGTTTGATGACAACAAAACAACAAGTCAGCTATAATTAGGCTACTATTCTTCCCATCGGAACACCTTATATTTGTCTGAATATAGATGTCCCTGCATTTAAATAGTTTTGATTTATCGAAATATTTAAGGATTTTATTAATTCAATTTTATCCATATACTTAACATATAATTATATGTTATATATAATAGACATAACAGTAATTTTCTGAAGATAAAGCATTTGATTTCTGCTTTCAGTGAAAGCAGCTGTTTATCGCTACGAATAGCAGCACCTGTCCAAAGCAAATGGCTACGATCGTTTTGAAATTTTATATATAAGCATGAACATTTAAAAAACATCGTAATTCTCTGAAGATGCTTACAGAAATTAGCGAAATATTAAAAAAAAACTTATTTTCTTAAATCCAACTCCAATAATTATTTATCAATAATAGATCATTATCAACTATTTAGATGAATTTCCATCATGTAGCATTTGTTGACTGAATAGAAATAATTATATTACATTTATCGACGTATATTACATACATTTACGATATAAATTAAATGATATCACATTTTCTGACGGTCATTAAAATCATACCGTATAAGGTGTTACTAACCGACAATAAAATATCTGTGCGTTAAAATTTAAGGTTGCTTAAGAAATTTTCTTCACCTTGTATTCGCTGTAAATATACAAGCTCGCGTAGTACACGTGAACACAAATTCTTGAATCTCAAAGCATTTTGCTTTAATGCCTCCAATCAGAGCAAAAGTTCTGGGTAGAATAATACACAGTAGTTTCTTCGAGAATATATTTTAGTTAATATCATGGGGTTCTTCTTAAATGGACTAAGCGTAAATGGCAACCTTACAGACCAGATGATTTATATAAGATAATAGAAATTTTCTAGGCTTTAGTCAGTGCCGATCAAGTCAAGCGTGTAGGATAGCAATTTAAAAAATATTAACAATGTAAATTTAATATATTGTTAAGCAAAATATTAGTAAATTCAAGGCACTAAATTGTGAAATGTTAATATAAATCAAAATAAACAAAGTAAGGTTTGCTCCTGCAAAAATATCCTTGTATTCAAGTTGAATATTTAAATTTTATTACAATTTTCATTTCCAAGACGCTGCTATTAAGCAAATTTATGTACCATCAACTAGCATGATGACCCGACGTCAAAGGCTCGTTCATTTCACAGGTGATATAATGCACATTGCGTTGAAGTTGGTGATTTCTACAGGAATTTCAGAAATCGTAACTTTCAGTTATCCGCTTCAATAGTACTTTAGTAGTAATTATGAGTTTGCTTAGTTTTGTTTGTTTACTGAAATATTAAAATAGTCTTTAAATCATGGATAAATATTTTTAATTATTTTAATTTTATTAAATAAATTTAATTTTCAATATTAAAGAAATCATAAATTAGTTTGATATGTTAGAATACCCGACAAAGATTGACTATCTTTAAGGACTAACAAATTTAACGATTGACTACGTTTACCTCGAAAAATAAGATAAATGGAACTAAAATCCTTCATAAAAATAATTAGATTTTATATGGATGTGCTTAAACATCTTTTATCGCTTTGATTGTAATTATTGAAAATAAATTATCGATGTTTAGATATAAACATTTATAAAATAATACTACGGCGTACCAAAAATAATAAATCTAATATTTTTGATTTGTGAAAGTGATCGTGGTTATTATTTAATCATTAATAACAAATTTCAAGAAATATCTTTATACAAAAAATAAATTGAATTATTTAGCGATTTAATAATCGTTACATTTTTTATTGTTCGAATTTAATTTTTATTTAATTTTTTGTAAAACAAGTGCAATTTACAAACTGCATTCAAATAATATTGATTGCACATCAATTAATTATAATAACGATTATCGAATAATTAATTATAATGAATCAAATGATTATAAGTGCATGTGATTAATTATAATCATGATTAAATAAGTATAGTTAATAATTATAATTATTATCATTAATTACAATGACGTGATTATTATTAAACCACTAGACCTTACAGATCGTGAGTTATAACATCAAGAAGACGAAAATAAAGTCAAATCAAAGTGAAATAGCAAAATGAGTCCAGGACAATCGATTCTGAGCCACCATTTCCAGTTCTTGTCTCCATCTTCTTTTAAATCTCCGCCAGTCAATGTTCGAGTAGCTGAATAGTATTTTCTTGGCATCGTCTTCGATCGTTCTCTTTAGATTCTTACGAACACCGCCTCTGGGGCGTCGCCAGGATTCTTCCGGGTCCAAGTACAGAGATAACTTTGGGAGTCTATCTCTTTGCATCCGAAGTACATGGCCAAGATAGCGCAGTCTATTTTTCCGAATCAAATCAGACACGGAGACGTCGAGTGAACATCGAGAATACACTTCTGCGTTCGATACATGATCGAGTCGATAGACTTTTGCAATTCTACGTAGACATCGTCGCTCAAAAACAGCAAGTTGATTATTTGTTGTAAGTTTTTCAGGCCAGCACTCGGATCCATACAGTAGTACTGGACGAACAATAGACGAATATATTCGGATCTTTGTTTTAATAGATACATTATTATCACGCCAGAGGGAGTTTAGACGCGAAAAGGCGAAACCAGCCTTTATTATCCGGCTTCGAATGTCGTAGTCACATCGGCAGTCTACGGAAAACACTGATCCAAGATAGGTGAAAGATTGTACCTGTTCAATAGTTATACCATCAATAATAACTGAGCACGGAGGGGAGTTTATGGCGAGTAGTTTACATTTCGGTAAGTTAAGGAATAACCCATATTTCTTTGCTGTCTCGCCTATGCGGGTTGCTGTACGTTGCGCATATTCAAATGATTCTGACAGTACGACTACATCATCCGCGTACGTCAAATCAGAAAGCAGCATATTGCTCGGATGCAGGCGTATACCTTCACTGTGCAGGTCGAGCGTTTCCCATAAGATATGATCGATGAGAATGTTGAATAGTTCTGGTAATAGTACTCCCCCCTGTCGAACACCTGTACTGACAGGAAACGGAATTCCAGTACAACCGTATTCGCGCACGACTGACACAGTATTTTCATACATTGCACCGATAAGTTCACATTGCAGTGGTGTTTAGGAATGCCTAAGGTATGGAGGAGCTTCCAGATGAATAGTCGATTAACTTGGTCAAACGCCGACTCGAAATCCAAAAATAGTAATATTAACGGTTGTTGATACTCTTGACGGACATCCATCAGAACGCGAAGGGTGAATATATGATCAATGCATCCTCGATTTGGTCTAAATCCAGCTTGATTTTCTCTTGTTTGAATTTGCCGTAACGGCCTAATTCTGTTCAGAATTATGCCTTCCATGATTTTATATACTACAGGTATGAGAGATATGGGTCGATAATTCGAGCATAATGAAGCATCCCCCTTCTTCAGTATTGGAATTAACACTGAAGTTTGCCAGTCCATGGGAACCTGATTGTGATTCCAGATACATTGGAACAAATCGGTCAAATATTTGACAACTTTAGGACCACCATATTTGAGAAATTCTGGATGTATTTGATCATGTCCCGCAGATTTTCCGCATTTCAGTGTATTAATTATTTGACTGACCTCAATACTTGATGGGGGTTGCCGTCGATTTCTAACACTTCTGTATGCATAGTACATACTTGGCGACTCCAGGATTTGTCATTACTACATGAGTTTGTTGAAGTGTCTGTCCTCTTGTAGAGATTTGTAAAATGAGCTCTCCAGCGTTCTAACCGTGCAGACTTTTCGAATATTTTATGTGACATATCGATATTCCACAACCCTGTGACTCCACTCTGCTGTGTAGGTGTGTAGTATCTTCTTATGAGACCAAAGAACTTACGCGCATTACCATTGTTAGCTGCCTTTTGGGCTTGGTTTGAAAGTTTTGTCGAGTATTCCTCTTTATCATGACGTATACTGGCGCGTAATTTGCGAGTAAGAGTGATCGTCTCTACGTTATTTCCTGCAGCCATGCTCAACTTTCTTTGTTCGGAGATCATTATATATGTTGCACTTATCCAATCGTTCCTACGACTTTTGCGATATGAATGACATGATTAATTATAACAAATATCATTAAATTACATTTCAAAATATAAATTACATTAAATTATTAATGCTAAATACATATTACTTCAATTTTTATATTTAATGGTTGACATGAGCAAAAATATTACCTATCATTTAAAATACAGTGAGCTATGTTTGAAATTTCACATTTTATCATAGCACTTGCACGAAATAATACCGGACACATATCGCTGTCATCGTGATTGGCCTTAAAGCATCTAACGAGTATATTATTTGTACATACACTCTGTAAGAGATGACCACTGCTACTTCTGTTAACATTCTAAAAATTGAAAATTATAGATTAGACATACAATCTACTGGATAAAAAAGAAATAAATAAAGTTGTGGATTTAAAATAATTTAAATCAGTTATTCATTCTTTTAACCTGGCAGATTCCGGTTTCCTGTCAAGAAAATTCAAAAGACAGATTGTCGGTTGTTTCCGTCAACTGTAGTGCTATCTCCGTCTTTTTGTTACAAAAGACGGAAACAACGTACAGTTTGCACAAGTGGAAATGTGTTCCTTACAAACTGTATCGTTTGTTTTTACAGAAAGGCAGCAGAGGAAAATTTTAGCAGATCATTAAAGGACCGAAACACTAAAGGTAGGCGTAGGCTCACTGCTGATGAGGTCCACCTACGCTGATTGTAGTGTACAGTGCTGCATCTAGGATTAAAGAATTCATACGAGGATAATTTACGAAGCCGACCAAATGATGATACTCGCTCGTGTATGCAATTATTCATTCTATTAACCTGGCAGATTCCGGTTTCCTGTCAAGAAAATTCAAAAGACAGATTGTCGGTTGTTTCCGTCAACTGTAGTGCTATCTCCGTCTTTTTGTTAGAAAAGACGGAAACAACGTACAGTTTGCACAAATGGAAATGTGTTCCTTACAAACTGTATCGTTTGTTTTTACAGAAAGGCAGCAGAGGAAAATTTCAGCAGATCATTAAAGGACCGAAACACGAAAGGTAGGCGTAGGCTCACTGCTGATGAGGTCCACCTACGCTGATTGTAGTGTACAGTGCTGCATCTAGGATTAAAGAATTCACACGAGGATAATTTATGAAGCCGACGAAATGATGATATTCGCTCGTGTATGCAATTATTCATTCTATATTATTTAAAGAAACAATATTTATAATACGCAGTTTTTTGATTGATGTGAAATTACTTTGATTGTATATGAACACAATGAGCACTTTAAAAATTAGTTATTTATATTAGAAAATATTATATAGTGATGGACTTGTGTATCTAAATTTTTATTCACGCTGAACTAGGTTTTTATACAATTCAATCTATATCAAACATATACAGGCACTCTTGCAATTTTTATCTGACTGCTACAGTTTCAAATTCTGTATTTTATATAATGTATGTTCTAGTGAATATCTTCAAATACACCAAATTGTTCACTTGGAGATTTTAATAGAAAGATCTCACAACATTCTTAGTAATTCTTTCCAACTCATAAATAAGCAACAATTATGCACTCATAAAATTAACTTCTACTGGATTAATTACTTAATATATTAATTAATTATTATATTAATTAATTAATTTCTACTGGATTTTTCCAAAGTTTGAATATTAGAAGAAAATTAAGGTTCGGCAAGTTATATTAAATGAAAGAAGATAAATTATAGAAAGCATGATTCAAGTGTGGATGTGACCTAGAAGATTTCGTCCCTTATATGTTCAGTATTTGTGGGTGATACGAGTCTGAAACGTTTAGAAGACAAACTAAATAAATATAGTAATGATAAAACAAAAAGATATTGTCCATCCAAACGTAATTTGACTTCAACGCTTAAACGCAGTCCCAAAAATATCAACAGGCGTAGTATAGCGAATAACATGCGAATATTGTAATTCTACATTTAGACTAAACGCATATTTGAACAAGAATCAATGAGCATCGTTCAACAGTAAGGATTAAGGCATTTCATCAGCCATTTTGAGCCATCATTCTTAGTAATAACCATGGTGGATTTTAATAATAACAGTATGCTTGAAATTAAGGATATTATTTTCATCGAACGATACTAAAATTAATTAACATCAATGTTGCAGTGGAAAGGATACAAGGCAATAAGTATTTTTAAAAATACCAAATGATCGCCACATTTGTGAAAGTCGTTGAATTCTTCCTGAATTATACGCTCTTATGTCTAAAAGGCTTCAATGTTTGTATATAAACATTGAAAAATATAAAATATATATTTTTTATATTTTTTAGTTTTTGATTTATTCAATACTGACAATCTAGTCAATAATATATTAAGTTATTTTATCCCAGATGAATTTTTTCAACGCAACGAGGAAAAATAGAAATATAGAAATTAGAAATATTTTTTTAATATTTTTTTAAAAATATATATATATATTTTTTTTTCTAAAGAAAAAATGAAAATATTTTTTCTTAAAAATATAGAAATATATATATAATATATTTTTTTCATAGAAATCCATGCTTTGCATTAATTGCAACTTTAATTAACAATTACTAATTATAAAACTAATTAAATTAGTAAAAAACTAATAACTAATTAACTAATAAACTAATAACCAATTACTAATTACTAATTGAATAAAAATTATGAAAATAATACCTGAAAAAAATATTTAATCTTTTCTGCAATCAAGTTATTGATGTTGACATTAAGCTGATTATTTCGACAATTTCGCAACATAGAATTAAGAGTTTCACATTTTATCGATTCGTTAATTTTTCCTATCTTTGTCTTTGAAACCTAAATCAATTTAATAAATCCCAAATAATAGTGTAATTAATTTTAACTTAATTAATTAAATTATAAATGATTGTTTACTCATTTAGGAGATAATAAATATAGATTATTTATTCAAATTCAAAAAAGATTATTTATGCAAACTTTGAATAAATAATCTTTCGACACTCTCTCCTAATTGTAAATATTAATTAATTTAATTAATTAATTTTACTCAATTAATTAATCGGTATTTTGTTGCTGATATTTTTCTGATACCTAAATTGATTCTAACATTTTACTTGATCTGTTTTAAAATCACGACAAGGGAGATTTTGTGAATGAACCGCAAAATGCTGTTAAATAATTCAATTATTATAAATTATATTCCTATATAACAATTATGTTATACTTATATGTATCATAATCGTTATATAACAATATAATTTATATAATTATAATTAATATAATAAACATTTTAGATTAGGTATCATCATTTTGTGCATTATTGTAAGGTTTATCCTATTAGAAGATAAAAGACAACTCTACTTATTTAAAGTAGAGTTGTCTTATTTAGTTGGAAAATAGTGTAAATGCATGCATTTATGAGCATTAAATAAATCATGTTCATTAAAAATATACATGACGTTTTAATAATTAAATTATTTGAATATTTTATATTATATTTTATATTATATTTTAAATTATTTTAAATAATTTATTGTAAATCAATTATTTGTCCGAATATGTAACTGTTAAAAAAATTTATAATATAAATTCGTTACTTTTGATATTCAAGTAATTTTTCCTTAATTTATTTAGATTATTTATTCGTAGCATTGCCTTCTTTAACATTAGACTTCAAGAATAAAAGTTTGTAATAAATTAGGGGAAATTTTCTTAGACATGTTCTTACCTGAAATATGGAATCCACATGACAAATCATGAAAATTAAACAACTTTCGAGAGACGAATGTTCAATATCGTGTATACCACGCATTGTAAAAAACTGGCTTTGTCCGATTCCATACTTACACTTTATCTTTGCCGGGAATGAGTGAAATATTGATGGAACGAACAATCTTGCTAAGCCTTGTATGCTTATCTAAACTGTTAGAGACTTTGTTAATAGATTCTCTTAGCGCAAAAGCAAATATCTAATATATTTAAAAAAAATAAAAATTCAAAAGACTAAAGTTATTAAACTTTTCAATAGTGGTATTGTAAAACTCATAAATTGAATTTATAATAATTAATTAATAAACACAAAATAAAAAAATAATTTATTTTTTAATTCATAATAATTTATTGATTTTGACGGAATATAAAACATATTTGATGAAATATATTTTGCTGAAATATAATAGAAAATCAAATATTTTTTAGTAAAAAACAAATGTTTAAACATTAAAACTACGATATAACGCAAATCATACGCAAGAATAAAAATTGAATATAATTTAAATATAATATAATTATAATTTATTGATTTTTACGAAATATAAAATATATTTGATGAAATATATTTTGCTAAAATATAATAAAAACTTAAATATATTTTTAGTAAAAAACAAATGTTTAAACATTAAAACTACGATATAAAGCAAATCATATGCAAGAACAAAAATGGAATATAATTAAAAAATAATATAATTATAATATAAATATAATCTAACTGAGTCTACGTATTTAACATAATTATAAAAAAATAAATAACAATAATAATGTTAAAAAAATAAATCAAAATTTAATAATTAGATAATAAATAATTATAATAGTTGTTATAAGATTTGATAAGATTTACATAAAGTAAAAATAAAACATAGAAATTTAAAATAAAAGTCAATTTTTATGAATTGTCTTATAAAGTATATTATTTAGTATCTATCTATCCATAAAAAAGTTTTCGCTAATGATTTTAAATTTATTCTTTATATTATTGTGTTGATTTATACATTTTACTATTTTATGTTTGATGATATTTTTGTAACCTAGTTTAAAATATGCATCTATTAAATTATTTAAATGATTTTGAAGAAAGCTAATATCATTACATATTGTTGCAATTCTTAAAATTTCATTATTTAATTTATTATATTTTATATTATATGGTATGTATGAATGCTCATGCAAAAATATGTTTCTTGTAACAGAAACAAACATAACAGAGGATGTATTCGAATAAAGAATTAGAGATCATCAGGAGAAACCGCTATGCTATCAGGTTTCTGCCCCTAACTCTCATACCCAACATAGCAGCGGGGCCAAATACATGCTAATGATGTATTTCCTCTGATAAAACTATCTAGTATCTTATTCTAATACAAAGTATATTATTTATTATCTATCCATAAAAATTTGCCACTTAAGAGTTTAAATTTATTCTTTATATTATTGTGTTGATTTATATATTTTACTATTTTCTACTTGATGTTATTTTTATAGTAACCTAGTTTAAAATATGTATCTATTAAATTATTTAAATGATTTTGAAGAAAGCCAATATCATTACATATTGTTGCAATTCTTAAAATTTCATTATTTAATGTATTATATTTTATATTATATGGTATGCATGAATGATCATACAAACATATGTTTCTTGTAAATTTAAATATGTCATCTTTACGATATAAATTAATAGTAGTTTTAATTGATGTTAATTTAATGTTCATATCTAGATATACACCTTCTTTATCATTAATATTGGTTTTGTTAAGAATAAGGCTACTTAGAAAAATATGTTCACTTATTAAATAAAAATTATTAGAGCTAAATACACATATATCACCAATGTATCGAAACACATATTTCATATATTTATATTGTTTAGATTTATTCTTTACACAGTTATGAACAAATCCATATTCTATAAAGCTTAAAAATAAGTCAACTTTAATTGGGCTACTATTATCTCCCATTGAGACACCTTTTATTTATCTAAATATAGATGTCCCTACATTTTAATAATTTTAATTTATTAAAATATTTAAGGATTAGAATAATTCAATTTTATCCATGTATTTATATTTATTTGTTGTATAAGTATATCTTATAAGGATATCTTTTTCCGAATATAAGATTAATTGATTATTATAGCACTTCGTTAATATCTGTTTACTATAGATTTGTATAAAGCTAAAATCGTAAATATTTATATTCTGAAAATTTATTACTTTGTGTTCTTAAAATTATTTTGTAGAATTAATACTGAAATAGTGTTTTATACCAGTATTAATTTCGATTACCCTACAATATTTCTTAAGATGTCTTTTAATTACCTTAAGTATTTTATTCATATAAACAGAAAGTGGTTTTAATGTACATTTAAAAGCACTACATATGAACCTAGGTTTGATTGGATTTTTATGTAATTTTGAATTCCAATATAATAGTTTTAAGATAATAGTTTTATTATCTGATTCAACCTTTATATCTTCTTTGTTTATAGTAGACCAGTGACTTGTATCAAATAGTGATTTGAATTGACCCGAATCGCAACGTTCATATGCTGCATTTACATTTATATCATTATAATTAACTTCTTCCATCAGTTTTAACTTTTTTAAATAACAAAAGAAACAAAATATGTTTTCCTTGTTAAATGATCTGATTAATTAATTTAAGTATTTTATTCATAAAGACAGAAAGTGGTTTTAATGTACATTTAAACGCACTACATATGAACCTGGGTTTTATTTGATTTTTATGTAATTTTGGATTCCAATATAATATAGGTATAGTTTTATTATCTAATTCAACCTTTATACCCTTTTTATCCATTATAGAACAGTGACTTGTAATAATTGTTTCTAAACTCAACTCACTACATTCATATGTCGGATTTACATTTAAATCATTAGAATTAACTTCTTCCATCAGTATATCATAATAAAGCTTTTTGCATATGAAGACAAAGTTATTAGTAACTTTATCAATAGTTCATATTATATAGTTATCTTTTAATTCGGTAAGTTATGTATACATATCTATATTAATTTGATCTTTCCTTTTATAATTGTTTGTTATTTTCATTTTCTTTTTAATTATTTAAAATATATAATCTTTTCAAATTTTAATCTTAGATACATTTAAGCTTTCGTTATTAATCAGCTTACAAAAGTAAGAATTTAAGTTATTATAGCGAATTGAAATAAATTTTTTATAAATTTATTAAATATTTTTTTATAAGTTTATACGCCTTTAATATCATTTTCATAATTCACCATTTTTAATTAATTCTAGATTATGGGTACATATATATGTTCATTTATTTTTTTAAAATTCATATTCTTGCAATTGCATTCTGTTTCTATAATGTTTCTAATATAATCGTTACATACAGATTTCAATTCTTTATTATAATTACGAATTTTTCGTCTTCATGGCGCACAAAACTTATACCTTATTTTAGGAAAATTTTTACTTAAATCTGACCCTATTATTTCTTTACTTTTAGAATTATTTAAAAGTCCGGCTATATTTACGTTATCTATACATTTATTAATGAAGTTTATGGTCAATGTGTATTTTTTCATGCTATTATTAACATTTATTGTTCGACTATAGTATTGTGTACTACAATAACTGTTTATTATACAACTTAATCTTACATAATCGTAAATTAATCTTTGATTTATTGAACTAATGATATTTTTAGAAAAATTTCTTATATTTACATAAGGATATTTTAGCTTATTATCTCTTAAGAGTTGTTTTAATATTTCTAATTGTTCATAAATATACTTATCTTTTTTAATATTTTTAAGTCTATTTTTCTTATTCCTTTTATTACCATGACTTATTGGTCTGAGTCGAACCGGGTTAGTTGTTTATTATTTACTATACTCCTCATGCCAATGCATTGTACAATGTCATTTAATCCTAATGGATGCATGGGATTAAGCGATTTAATCGAAAAATCTTATTTTTTTAATAGTTTTTGATTTAATATTGATATGTTTTCTTCATTAATATGTTCTAAAATAAATAATTTACAGTTTTTAATATCATGTCCTATTAATCTCATATGTTTATGAAATATAGTTTGACTATTATGCTGTATATTATATATGTGTTGCCTAAACCTAGTTTTTAACATTTGATATGTTTTTCCTATATATTGCAATCCACATGTGCATTGTATTAGATACACTACACCTGCGGTATTGCAGTTACAATTATTATTAATATTTAATGAAAAACATTTGTTTGTCGTATTACTTACTTTTATGCTTTATAAAATATCTAGGAGTAAAAACGCTATAAACAAGTCAGTTGTAGTTGCTCTTATACATTTGTTTTAATATATTTGTCTTAAATATCTTCAGTATTACAAAAATTGATGTGCTTGATTCAGAAAACTATTATGCTTGCAATTATAGTAATATATTATATTTTAAACTTAAAAATATTACGCTTGCGCTAGAAAATATGTTTGCATTCACTAATATTATCAATCATATAATCAGATATCAAAAGTTAAAAGTTTGTTATATGATTCATATTAATAAAGTAATTGGATCTAAGAATAATAAAACAAACAAATTATATGGTTTATTTAAATTAAATATCGATTATATTAAAATTAGTTATTAATTCTTATATCATAAAATTATATTGTTGATTCCAGATTATATTTAAATCTAAAATATTTCAAACCTTAGATATGTTGTGAGCAAAAAAGATAAATTCATGCAGAAATCGTAATATTGACTCTAAGGCTAATCGGTTCGAATCAGGTAGTAATAGAATTACATCAGTTATTGATTCCTTCCGTAAGCAATCTGGAACTACTGAAATAAAGAAGAAATTTTCGATGATAAAATTGAAATTTGCATCGAACATTTGCAATTGTTTAGACACGACAAATTAAATAAATTAAAATAATAAAATTTCGTTGGATGCTAACAGATGATTTTTCAAATCAATTTAATTTAATAATACTTTAAAAGTATCCCTACACCGAAATATAATATAAACATTATATAATATAAACATTATAATAATATGATTATAATATAATATAACGTAATATAATATAAACATTATATTAATATAATGTTTATATTTTTATTGGTAGAGTGTTCTGTTTCTATTCTCTGAAGGTACAATTATAAAAGATAAACTTCTATATATTAGAAAACATGGTACCAGTAAAAATCATTTTTAATTAATTATTAATTAATTAAAATATTAATTACTTTAATAATTATTACATTTATAATTACTTATAAATTTATCAATTTTAAAATTTATGTCCCTTTTAATTAAAAGGTGATTTAAGATAAAGCGTTAAAAATAAATCGATCAAGTGATGATAATAGATTATTTTGCGAACATTAAAAAAATAAATATTCATAATTTGTTCAAACTAATAAAAAAAGTCTAATTTATTTAATTATATTGTATTAAAGGCAGATTTTAAATGTTAGCTCTCTTCTTAAAAGTAGACGTCATTCATGTAATTTTCAATGCATAAATTGCCGATCCATTACCCATTTTTCATTTGTTTACGGATGTTTTAAGCACATTGGATAGAGAATATATCCAATAATCAAATTGTTTTTGGCCCATACGAGAAAGGAAATACATAGGATTACCATTTATAAATAATTTTTGGAATATTAATTTAAAAATATTTGTTTCAAACAATAAAACATTTAATACTTCAAATATTGAATTTGAAGTATTAAATGTATAATTTGAAGTATTAAATGTATAAGTATTAAATATATAATTTAATACTTCAAATATTGTTTTGTATAATAGTAAAAGACTGATCCTACACAACATTTTGAAAAAGAAACCCAGACATTATAACTATGGAGTTGTTAATAAATTTCTTGTTTGGAATTCGATAAAATATATGTGGGTTATACATCCCAACCATTAGAGACTAGATTAAAACAACACAACAATACACTCAAAAGGGCCTGAGTAGCGCTATTGTTGACCATAGTTTAAATTTAGATCACAATATTGACTATAATAATACTGTTGTTTTAGCAAAAGAAACCAATTGTTTAAATAGAAAAATTCTTGAGGCTTATTACATTCATAAAAACTCCAATATTATTATGCCGAATAATAAACCATACTTAACGTTAAATATTTTGTAAAGATGTTGTAAACGATTCTTTTGTTTAAATAATCCTTTCTATTTTATTTTTATACTTTATTTAGTTTTTCTAGTACTTTTAATTATTATTTTTATATTTTTCTGATTTTTTCAAATTATTTATTTTAAATGAAAATATTATGGTAATTATTTTTGTTTTGTTTCTAAACTATTTTGAACCATTTATTGCGTTTTGTGTACCTTCAAAAGTTGCCGAAATTGTGTCAAAAATTCAAACAACAACGAAAACAGCTGGTTATCGCTAATTACAGCAGCACCTGCTGAAGCAAATGGCGGCAATCATTTTGAACTTTTTTATATAAGCATGTACATAAAAAAATTGTAATTTTCTGAAGATACTAACAGAAATTAGCGAAATATCAAAAATAATTTCTTCTTTCCTTTTGTAGCCTCCAATAATTATTTATCAATAATGGATCGTTATCAACTATTTAAAAACAAATTGCTTGAATTTTAAAGTCGGTGAATAAAGCGCGGAATTGAAGCTAAAATACACACAACTATGTAAAAATAAATAATTTACTATAAAATTAAGATTAAAAATAATACATGTGAGGATAATGTTGTGCTACAATAAAAAGAAATTCAGCTCGCAGATGCAATCACGTTCAATTAAAAACATTAATTGGAAGTGGCTGCACGAAAATAGTGATTCGGGTAGCGGATCACACACATGGGGATCGTCCTTTATAGATCGTGATAATGCGATCCCTTACCAAAAGTTATATACAAAAATGTATATCTACACCACTAAAGCGACTAGTCTAGTGAACGCAACTTTGGAAGCGTGATACAGAAATCCCTAGTTCGAATCTAGTAAGCACCAGTTTACGAAGTAAGCAGATAGTAAGGTGTAAACGTGAAATGTAGATCGGGGGTCAGCAGCTGACGAATCCTACGCAGGCTGATTGGTAGCGTCCAGCTTTATCATGAATAGAAACAATACATGTGAGGATGATGTCGTTTTAAAACCAGAACAATTTCAGCTCATAGATGCAATCAAGTAAAATTTAAAACATTCATTACAAGTGCCAGTATAAATAACAGTGATCCAGCTAGCGGATCACTCACCTATTTTAGGTTTCGAATAGATCGTTAGAATACGATCCCTACCAAAAATAATATACAGAAATGTATATCCACATCACTGGAGCAGCTAGCATAGTGGATGTAATGTTGGAAGCGAGATACATACGTCCCGAGTTCGACTCCGATCAGCACCAGTGTACAGAATAAGCATATAATTAGGTGAGATGTAGGTCTGAGTCAGCAGCTGATGATACCCACCCAGGCTTATTAGTAGCGTTCTGATGTATCAAGAATAGGAACAATACCTGTGAGTATAATGTTGTGCCACTACCAGAAGAATTTCACCTTACAGATGCAATCAAATTAAATTAAATATAAAATGTTTAAATAGTTAAATGTTGTAAATATATTATTTATTTATATTTAAATATTATAATTGTTATATAATGGTTGAAGCGAGTGCACTGCAAACTTCATGTACAGCGTTTAAACCTCAACCATGTACTCTCTATTGACATCTCTGTATGCACACGTCAAAACCACAAGATCACGTTGTCGAAGGTCGTAGTGACACCCAATGATGAAGCAGCTTCACACTTCATAATTGTTATTTAATAATTATCTGATTATTATGATTTTTCGAAATTAATATTATTTATTATAAACCAAAAGGGTTCCGCAAATGGGCCATTATATATACAATCTCAAAATTGCTTTCTTCCTTAAGAAATTGTTATGAGCTCACCACGTTGCTGAATTTTTGTGGATATCCTTGCTCTGATACTTCTTATACAGTCACTGTATTCCCAGCGACTGCTTGATGCATAACGAGATGCCATCTGCTTGAATGCACAGACCCATTCCTCCGATTGTCGAAATTACGATCGGATGAAAGAAGGCACTCTCAACTCTTGTGATTCTCTCATTATATTTAGCGTTCTTTCTATTCTCATGATATTTAAATGCATCACGAATGCGATCTAGAGAATTAGAAAAAGCCAAGCTATTATAAACGCAGATATTCAAAAAGAAGCGCGCGCCGTCATATCTCCATATAGTCCATTGAATCATATATCTGAACGTGCCTCTCTCTATCTCGTGTTGTTGTTTGCGAATCAAACAACACTGTGTCCGGTACCGGTTAAATAAGCGATTCCCTCGATACAAGACGACAGAAACTTTTTAGCAAACTGCTGATTTCGCCGCAACTATATTGTGTCGAATAAATGTAAATCCTCCAGTCCTACATGAAAGCACATGTGTCATGTCGAATATGTTCCCTCAGGAACAATTGTTATATACATTTCTCGAATTAAATCCATAGCGCACAACAAGTGCTTTTTGAAACTCCCTGGTAGTTAGGAATATGTTACCTGCATATAAGTTGGAGCTTAGCCATGTCGATGCACCCGGTGTGGCCGCATTCATTAGGATGGTCCGCATGTTTTTATTCGAATCGAGGATAACTTTATCCCGTAATTATGTATAGGCTTGATGTTTGTCTGTCCGAATTTATCCAGAAATATTATGTTGTCTGATAACCAACTCCCTTCCTTCCATTCTTTCAACAGTTGGTCGGCACATTGATAACAAATTCTCAAAAGCGAATTTTGCAGCAACCATTATATCACAGACGTTCAAACCACCGAATCTATATGGCAATGATATCAGTTTCTTTAGTTCACTGTTCACCCTATCCAAACCGAGAATTTCTGGTTATTATGATTATTATGATTAAAATTATTATCATAATTATATTATCATAATAAATGATTATGATAATAATTATTAATAATTATCTGAGTATAATTTATTCCTTTCCCGCAACGTACGATGATGTTAAAAATAAACACTTGTAGAATCAAAGTTCGGATAAACAAAGTTCAAAAAATAAAAATTCTGAAAAACTAGTCTTAGAATGTTAAAATTTTTATCGAATTAGACTATCGAGCTCGTGCAATTCAAAGCAAGAGATTTATTTTACAATAGCGGTCTAGCAAACTTAAAGCATTCTGAATATTTCCAGGATCTCTCGAGTATATCGCTAGATCGTCTGCGTACAAAAGACAAGCTCCATACTAGTTAATGAAGGTTGGAAAATCCGAAATAAAGAGTGGAAAAAGTAGAGAAATCAAAGGATCGCATTGCGGAACACAGTTTGATTGTATAAGTTTCAAAGTATCAAATGCAATTGTAGATGCAAATTTCGTGGGGAGTATTCATGGATTACATTGTAGATTAATTTGCATACCTTAGTCAAATGCTTAATTTTTCTAATAAAGGATCACGATTAACCGAATCAAATGCCTTTGCGAAGTTGACAAATCAACGTAACAGGGTGCCTCTCTAATTTAGCGTCAAGAATTGCTTGTCACAATTTTATGCGTGCTCTATCTGTCGAATGTCCTAGTCTGAAACCGTATTGTTCACGTGGCAACATGTGTTTGGTGTAGGTGAGAAGACGGCGATTAACTATAGAGGAAAACAGTTTGTAGACCTGGCTCAGTAATGGCTCGATAGTTATCAAAGCATTTTAGATCACCTTTTCCTTAAAATAACATTTTTATTATCACTCTTTTCCATTGATATGGGAACCTATTGCCAAAAAATACTGTGTTGAAAATAAACCCAATTGTTTCCTAAAATGCTGAAAGTTGATTTAAGATGTTCGATTTCTAATCCGTGGTTCGCACTAATTATTAAACCTCTTAGTTTTTCTCAGATTCCTTCCTAATTTCGCAAAATTCTATAACTGTCATTATCAATTTCTTCACGCAAAATGTTTAATTTTGACCTTAGTTTTACTAATTCAGAGTTCTTCCATAACGAAAAGGGAGCTTGAAACCTCCGATCATCTTCTATACACGATTAGAGATAACAATTTTGTACAATCGTATAACTCTCATCCATTTAATTAATAAGAAGCATGAAGCTGGTCGAAATTAATCTATCCAGATGAATTTTTATGATATCAACAATTCGACTCGGTTGGTTATTAGGTCTCACAATACATCGTACTCTATGGGTTTGGGTGAAGATATCATTATCTCGAGTGGCCGCTTTAGGGGAATACATATGATACTGCAGAAGATAAAGTCTCAATGTTTGAAAACACGAGGTCAATACTCTTTCCAGATGAACAAATATACGTGGGTTTTGTAGGGTTATGCAGACAAATACTAAACTACCTAAGGAATGAATTGAGTTCTAATTTAAAAGGAACGGGAAGTTTGTACCGGGCATTAAAATCGCCTAAGACGATTACTCTTGTTTGCATTGCAAAAAAGAAGAAAATGCTGATAGCTCATTTATGATACCGGCTTATGGCATTGTGGGTTCAAAATAACATGCAACGATAATTATACTGGGAGTTTCTGCGATGATTATACAAACTACCATTCCACCTATCGGTCTACCTCTTTAGAACTGTGGGGCTAGAAGCATTTGTTTCTAGCAATATTACAACATCGAACTCAGTTAAGTATTTATTAAGATCTTCATCAATGAGAAAACGTAATCCTTCAACATTGTACAACAACATTTTGAACGGAGTAGCGTTCAAAATGACATCATTACGATTTGAGATATAATGCTCACCATAAATGCATATCCTATTATCTCCGGTGAATGAGCGTACATCTGACTGTTATATCCGACTTACAGTCATATTCTGACGGTTATTTATTTTAGATACTAGTGAGGACGTATATGAATACTAATAAATGCCTCGGAAGTATTTTTAATTATTATGTTACGCGCTCTCAGCGCCATCGCATTAATTGACTTTAATATAGAGCACACAGATAGGCTATCGCAACCCGAAACGACAGCAACAATCAATGTTTTACCTACTTAGTCGCGAACTATGAAGTGATTTCGTAGCGATGTCCTACCAAGACCAAGGACTCTTGAAAGAAACAGCACTATAATCACGATAAGATGCGATCCTAGACATTTGCTGAACATCAGTACTCAATCGACTATTTTTATATATGCAAGCACACAATCTTTCAGATAACGTTTTCAACTGACTAGCCGTACAAAATGGGCAAAATACCAGCCTGCTCATAAAATCTTTAGGTAACAATATTGGAGTCAAACTTACACTAAAACAGGGTAATTGCTTGTTAAGCAAGAAATAAAATGCTCCATATCATCATTAATATAGGATTAATACTCGGCACGCTGTTTGTAAATGTAGTGAAAACGTGCACATTGAGCAGTTTGCTGTTAGATATGAAACACTGAGATATTGATGATTGTAATTCTTTACAGGCAGACTTGGATCGAGTTCATGATTGATGCCGCTCTACTGGATTACGTCTTAACGCTGATAAGTGTATACTTATGAGGATGGGTAGAAAATCCAGTAATTTTTCATATCATATCGGCGATGTTCTTCTCACTGAAGTATCACATTATAGGGATTTAGGAATTATCGCGCAGGTATCATTAAAAACTAAACTTAACAATAAAAAAGCAATTAAAAGCGCTGCTCGTGCACTATATTTTGTAAAAAACTCATTCCTTAAGATTACCACTAATGTCTTTAGAAATTTGTTTAACAAGTTGGTTCGTCCGCATTTAGAGCATGTAATTCAGGCTTCTTTCCAGATCACCAAACAAGAAAGGATAGATATTGAGTCAGTCCTAAGGTGAGGTTCCCGTTTATGTTCGAATGCGGGATTGGATTATGCATCTCGATTAGATTTGCTAAGAATTCAACCGATGTCATCACGCTTTTTGTTTCTTGACTTGATATGAATGTATGCGCTTGTACACCGGTTGGATGGTTATCCGAGTGGTTCGATCACATTACGTTCATCGATTTTGAGAGATCACAGCAAAACTGTCTATAAAACAAGGCATGGTAGGTATCCAAAATGCTGGAGACTGTCGCACAGGGTACTTAATATTTGGAATTCTCTGTCTGAGGAAATCGCTTCCGCCCGGAGTCTGCATTTGTTCAAAAAATTATTAAAGGCATGGATCATCAAGAAGACGAGAAACGAGTCATGGACAAATTTGCAATGATTTGTTTCTTTTGCTTGTTGACTTCTTTTTCTTGTTTCTTATTTTTTAGTTATATTTTTTTAAACGGTGATCAGCCAAAATAGCCTTATGGCTAAGCCTTGGAAGAATAATAATAATTGTTCCATTGCATGTGCAGCGCCTGCCCGCTGATTACATCTTATTTGGTTTAGTTGCACGAGCGAAGTTAGCGGAAGAAATCGAAAATAAAAGATAAGTAAGCATAAATAAGTTGATCATTATCAATTTAAATAACTAAATCAGCAATTTGATGATATTATAATAATAATTATTATTATAAATTCTAATTTAGTTGTATTTATATCAAACAATTATAAAGTTTAGTAGCACACATTTAAATAACAATAGGTTTTGCATTTGGGACAAGGCAAATATTTTGAACTTTATTAATAATTAGTAGTTTAAATAATTAAATAAAAAATTTTGATATCTTAAAATAGTGAAATGACTACCTGTAAATACATCTCTTAGAATCTCCGTATGATACCTGGAAATTAGAGATTGTGGAAGTTCTCGAAGATAGAGTCTTATAATATCAGCGATAGCAAAGGCGTTTTCACTTTTCAAGCGCAGGTCGTTCCCTGACTTTATTTTGCGTTTTAGTTCTGCAATCTTAGATTTTACTGCTGGCTTTCGAAATAAATCTATGTACTCTGACGATATAGATAGCAAAAATAGCATGCATTCTATAATCCGAACGGGTAGTGAACCACTTTGCTTTCGTTGAACATGATTTATTGGTATACCAAATATATTGTTTACATCTCGATTAGAGCAGTTAAATTTGTTATCTGACGGTAACACAGACCTTCAAGTATAACAAAATATGTTGAATAAAAAATGTATATTTGCTAACATATATAGAATTAAAATCATATTTGATGCACTATAGGATTGTACAATTCGGTCAACAAAAGTTAAATACTTAAAAGTGATACATGAATTAATAAAAAATACAATGTTCATATGATAGGATATTTTGATTCGATAAAACTATCAATCAAACAGTCCATTATTTATAGTCACTTATTTTAGGCAACAAGTCTAGTCCAATATTAAAAGGTATATAGACAATATAAAGCTATTTTGATATTTACTGAATTGTAAATTGCTATTCGTTCTTATCGTCAGTTTTTATTAACTTTAATGTCTCTGAATTTATGTTAGTAATTTATTAATTTACGTAATTGATTTACGTCACCGTGATTATTAGTTTTATTAATATTAAAAAATATTTAGAAGAAAAAAAAACAATTAAATAGAGAAATTAAATTAATGCTTTTGAATTAAAGGTTTAATTTTTTCAAATAAAATATGATTTCGATTTTTTCGTGTGGTTAAAAATAACTGATTACTAAATCTTTCAATATACTTGATATTGAAATATACTGTGGTCTTTTACATGTTATCTTGCATTTCTTTTCAGAGCACATTATCAATTTGTACATTGATTAATTAATCACTAATTAAAAATATTCATGATTAAAACATTTAATATTAATCATTAATACTGAATTTAAATGCTAATTAAATTATACAATATTTTCTATGAAAATTTGATATGCAGAAAATGTTATACAACTTTAAATATGTTCACTAATAAGTAGTTTAAAATATTATTGAGAATAATGTCTTCAACTTATTAGTAAAGTAAAATGAATATATTTGATTTATTCTATTGCCTTGTATTCTCTTACTTTTTTGTGGTGTGATTTTGAATTGTGTTTAGATTAAGTAATTTTCAAGATAAATAATCAAATATATTTTACAGGGAAGCCATTCCTTTTAGTCATATAAAAAATAGTGCTAATTATATAAAATATAAATATTAAAAATTTACAAATTAATTTAATGACAATGTTTTGTTATACTCGTTAACTAAAACATTTAATTGTTTATTTAATTGTTTATTTAAACAATAAAAAATTATTGCATTTAATAAAATAAAAATTATTTTATTTTTTAATTGTTTATTTTAATTGTTTAAACTTTGTTTGTTGAATAACAAAAAATTAAAATAACAATTGAAAATATTTATTGGTTTCTTTTTAAAGCATAAAATTAAAAGGTTAATAAAAATTGATGTAAATTTAAAGGAACGAAGAAATTAGTTTTATTCGTCTTTATTTTATAGCACGTGTATAAAGCAACACAACGATGTTAGATAACGAGAATGATTATCTTCGGAGTTTAATCTTGGCTTCGCCCAAGAATTAGGAAATTGATTCTCGGGAATAATGCAAAGACATTATGTTTGATAAAGCATGCATTTACCTGTAACAATATTTGTTCGTCATATCGTACATCCACAGTAAATTTTCTTTCAAATGCAGACTGCGTCAGTGGCTTCAGTCTAACATTTATCTTTGATTGTTTTATTACGTTTTCCCTTTATGCTGTTTTTATTTAATTTTTATTTTTTGTGATCCAACTTTCTATTAGCCTTTGGCTCTTAAGTTGTATATTAAAGACGTCTTAAGAATATATTAAGCAGATCGTGTATTGTATTTGAAAAATCATTAAAAGATATTATATCGTGATGAACTACTCAAATCAGAAATATTCGTAAATAAAACGAACGCGGCTCAATTTGCTATATCGAAGTCAATCATAAAGGATTTGATGAAATTACAAAAATTATACTAAATAACTTTTCAAATGCAATGTGCTAGATCGGATTTAAAACAATAAGTGTAGAGAATACGACTAGGTGCTTCTCCGACAAAATTTGTAATGCTGTAATTACGGGTTATTTAATATATATTAAATATTAAATATATAAATACTATAAATATCAATTTATTTCTTGTATTTTTATGAATTTAAAAGTACGAAAAAATAAGTTTTTTTTTTCTAAAAATTACAATATTTAATATGGTAACTTCATTGCTCTTGAACAAAGAGCAATGAAGGTACCATTTTGTATTGATACATGTACCATATATAAAATTATGTAATTTTATTAAAAGCTGTAAAGAGTAATTATATTGCAGTCAATAAACATATAGATTATGTTTATGTATTGTTTATACAAACATTATTACAAACAACAGATAATTTATTATCAAATAAGCTATATGTAATATAGTTTATCAATTTTTAATTTTTAATCTTTAATTTTCCAAAATAAACAATATTTTGATATAGTCAGTCAAAAAGATTTTGACTCGTTTATTAAAGCAAAATCATATTTTTATATTTTTCTAGCTTCTGATAGCATCATTAGAAAAACAACACAATTTGTTCTATAGTGTTTTGTATTTCTGATCGTATTGAACAAATTGCATAAAACTTCATTCAAAATACCCAACTATTTATTGTAGTTTATAAATTTACAGAAACGGAGAAATTAATTTTATTCAAAAAAAATACAATATTTCGATAGCTACGTTACCTTCAGGAAAATTAAAAGCAGTTTATTCAATAAAATGTTTGTAATTTTGTTATAAAATTAAATTACAAACAGGGAAAATTACTGTTTTTAATTTTTCTAAAGATGTTATCATGAGCTATCGAAATAAAACTAATTTATTCTTCCTTTAAATTTAAACTAATTTATTGTATTATCTGTTGCGATAAAGATAATCTATGCGTTCATTGCCTGCAGAATTAATACAAAATCACTGTTTTTTTATCAATCAATACAAAATTGATTGATTAAAAATTAAAAATTACACTATCGAAATATATGAGCTATCGATATATTGAACATAATATTATTTAATATTAATATTATAACTTGATTCATTCACACGATAGTTTTTCGAATAAAACTAATTTATACGTTAATGTAAATTTATAAAGTTACTAAATATTAAAGTGTTTTCCAAGAAAAGTAAAAATAAAAGGGTTAACGACAATTAGATTTCATCAACAGATGTATGCATTAGAAAATGTTTAATTTACATACGTACTCTTACCTTGGATGTTTTGAAACATCTTTGTGAACAATATTATATCTTGATTCTATCTCACGAATTTGTTGATATGCGTAAACTTGTGCAGTTTCTAACTCTATTATGCTTAGATTTCCTATATATAGTTCTTCTTCTAATTCAAACATGTTTCCATTCGTCCAACTACGTGCTCTAAATAATAATTATATACTAATATAATAAATAAATGTTATTATAAAAAATAAATATAAATTAAATAATAATTAAATATTATAATAAAAAATAACAAAATTTAATAATTAAATAAATTAAATAAATCACAAATAAATAATTTTGTTTTACCGAATAAATTCGGTAAAATACGATTATTCTTGTAAATAAACATTAATGTCTTCGAATATTTTACCCATATTTAATAATAAATATCTGTTTTGGTAAATAAAATAACTAAAATATTGTTAGTGGGATTTGCAGGCCATTTTATAGACCATTTATCAAATGTAATTAGTATATTGTTTGTATATAATACATTAATATATTGATTACATTGTTTATACTTTCTCGAGACAAATTAAATGTAATTTTGCGACTAATAATTTTGTCGCAACACTTAGATTAGGAGCCATTGATATTAAATAATTATTAATTAATTAATAATTAATTAATTATTAATTATATTCTATATAAAATTAAATTATTTTTATGAAAGTTTGTTACAAATATAAAAATAAAGAGATACCGGTTTTAAAACATCATACATACTATAAATATAACAATAAATTAAAAAAATATTTAATTGAATTTTAGCGTGTGCAACTTTTATGTTTTAGTTATCCAACTGGTTATATTCTTGATATGTTGAGACAAATTTTGTTTCATTGCCAAATATTATACTATCATAATTGGTTCTTGAAAATTTTTGATTTAACTGGAGAGTTAAATTTTTTAAATTAAAATTTAAAATTTTAAAAATATTAAAATTTTAATTTTTCGATTAATATTTTTCGATTAGATAAAATTTCGATTTGAAAATGAAAAAACAAAAATTTTTAAAATATTATTTAAATTAATATAGATATATAATAATTTGTATATATATAATGAATTCTTAAAGAATCTTATAATTTCTAATCGTATAAGAGTTACTTCTATAAGAACAAAAACCTTCTTATGTATTTGTTAATATATTATTAACAAATATATTTATTTGTTATAAATTTAATAATAATATTTTAATAATATTTTTTAATAATTAAATAAATCACAAATAAATAATTTTGTTAATAATTAACATTTATAATTGAAAATAACTCTAATTATAAAGTTACTGTAATCAAATATGATTTATGTTATTTAAAGTTAGGTCATGTTAATTTCAATGTTGAGCACCCTTAATGTATCATAATAATTTTATTCACATGAACTACATAAATATTTAAATTTGTAAATTGTTGTAAGTTTGATATCACTGGCATCGTTGTCAAGCAGAAGTCGCAAGCTCTAGTTCAGAATTTTAATTGCTGACAGACCTTGTGAGTAATTTAAATTGCTGAGTCTTGTTAATTCGTAAAACCTTTGAAAAATCCTTACACGATATTTTGTGTAATTCAATTTGCATGAAATCACATTAATATTAAACTGTTTTCAATGATGTGATTATATTTAATATTTTCAAAATTGAATATTAGCTGCTATTTTATCACTTATATAATAGATTTTAGACGATGCGCCAATTTTATCAAATAATGACTTTCATTTTTAAATTTAAAGCATTTAAATTTATAATAAATACTAAACCCATAATATTTTCTTCCATTTCAAATATATAGTTATTACAGGAACGAAGAAGAAGAAAATATCCTTTATTTGATAAAAAAAATCTATATTTCGATAGCTCCTGCTAATATCATCAGGATTACAATAAAATGTTTCACAATGAAACATTTCACAATGTTTCACCTAAACCATTTTTTTTGTAATCCTGATGATGATAGCAGTTTTGTAATCCTGATGATAGCAGGAACTATCGAAATATAGATTTTTTTTATCAAATAAAGGATATTTTCTGCTTCTTAACAAACAATTAACAAACAATTATAAAAAAAGATAAAATTAATAAAGATATGTATAAAGAACTTACTAAATTAAAGGATAACCCTTTAATAACAACTATTGATAAAGCTAGTAATAACTTTGTCTTCATATGCAGAAAGCTTTATTATGATATACTAGTGAAAGAGATTAATTCTAATGATTTAAATGTAAATCCAACATATGAACGTAGTGAGTTGAGTTTAGAAACAATTATTACAAGTCACTGTTCTATAATGGATAAAAAGGGTATAAAGGTTGAATTAGATAATAAAACTATACCTATATTATATTGGAATCCAAAATTACATAAAAATCCAATAAAACCTAGGTTCATATGTAGTGCGTTTAAATGTACATTAAAACAACTTTCTGTTTATATGAATAAAATACTTAAAGTAATTAAAGCACACTTTAAAAAATATTGCAAGGTAATCGAAATTAATACTGGTATAAAACACTATTTCAGTATTAATTCTACAAAAGAATTTTTAGAACAGACAAAAGGAATAAATTTTCAAAATATAAATACATACGATTTTAGTACTCTTTATACAAATCTAGATTTAGTAGATATTAAAGAAGCGTTAGTAAAATTAATTAATCTTATATTCGGGAGAAGATATACATATATATGTAATAATAACTATAACGCCTATTTAACAAAGCTTAAACCATCAAGTAAATATAAATATATGGATAAAATTGAATTAATAGAATCCTTAAATATTTTGATAAATCAAAATTATTTAAAAGTAGAGACATTTATATTTAGACAAGTAAAAGGTGTTCCAATGGATGGTAATAGTAGCCCAATTATAGCTGACTTGTTTTTAAGCTTTATAGAATATGAATTTGTTCATAACTGTGTAAAAACTAAATCTAAACAATATAAATATATGAAATATATGTTTCGATACATTGATGATATATGTGTATTTAATTCTAATAATTTTTATTCAATTAGTGAGCACATTTATCCAGAAAGCCTTATTCTTAACAAAACCAATATTAATGATAAATAAGGTGTATATCTAGATATGAACATTAAATTAACATTAACTAAAACTACTATTAATTTATATCGTAAAGATGACATATTTAAATTTACAAGAAACATATTTTTGCATGAGCATTCATGCATACTATATAATATAAAATATAATACATTAAATAATGAAATTTTAAGAATTGCAACAATATGTAATGATATTGGCTTTCTTCAAAATCATTTAAATAATTTAATAGATACATATTTTAAACTAGGTTACTATAAAAATAACATCAAGCAGAAAATAGTAAAATATATAAATCAACACAATAATATAAAGAATAAATTTAAACTCTTAAGTGGCAAATTTTTATGGATGGATAATAAATAATATACTTTGTATTAGAATAAGATACTAGATAGTTTTATCAGAGGAAATACATCATTAGCATGTATTTGGCCCCGCTGCTATGTTGGGTATGAGAGTTAGGGGCAGAAACCTGATAGCATAGCGGTTTCTCCTGATGATCTCTAATTCTTATTATGATACAACGTCTCTTATTTATTAGTCAATTCATTAAAATGACGTTTATTTTAAATTTCGTTTTTTAACTTGATTTAAATTATAGAAAATCTAAAAACAATTATTAATTTTATTATTTAATTATTAAACTTTGATTTAGCATTATTATGTTTTGTTTATTTTATAATTATATTAAATACGTAGACTCAGTTAGCTGATTTAATTTGTTCCTGTAATAACTATATTTAAATTTATATTAATTTTATTTTAATTAACTTTTTTTCAATTTTATTTTAATTTATTTTTTAATTAATTTTTATTAATTTTATTTTTCCGTATTATTTAAATACTGCAAACGTAACATTTTATCAAATGCTATCGCTTACCACTCTGTAAAATATTTAATTATTTTAATGATATTTGGGTGAGATAAATGATTGCCATCAAATGATCGACACTTATCTTACACTTATCGCAAAAATTGCCATTTTTCAAACAGTATGAAAATCACTGTATGTTGTTTCAATTACTACTACGAAAAAAGTTCACTAAATGTACAAAGTTACAAATAAAGTCTTAAATGAAAGTCTAATAAATCAAATTAGTTATTAAATCAGATTGTATTAAATAGGGTAATACTCCATTTGTATTCTACTAATGATACTTCAATTGTAAAATCAATCTATATTATTTGCATTGATGTAAAATTGTAGATTATATTTTAAATCTAAAAGATTGAATTGGCAACATTTATGTTTGAAATCAGCAATTCTAAAAACTTTTTAAAATTAATGCTAACGCTATCCCTAGTCTCCGAAAATGTTAGAGACCATTAAAATTAATTTATTTTGCATTGTGAGAATAAGTTGTATTCTATCAGTTAAGTCTTTTGTTTAACCTACCTATTTGTTTTCTTCTCCATAATTGACTTAATTTTAGTTGAATGGCATAATGGATAAGCCATATCGTTAGTTTCGCGTTTACAATCAAAGCCAATAGGTTTGATGATATTCTGTGTGCTGTCAATTTGTTGTACTTTTGGTTTTAAATACATATTTGCAGAATTCGTCGTTGTTTGGTAGTCTTTAAGATCGGAGAAGTATTCATCAACAAACTGTTTACTCAAAATATCAGCTAACTTCTTCATTTGTTGGTTTTCGGACCGATTGTGTCCACAATTCTTAAACTTAGCAGTTTTCTCCAAATACGATTTGAAACTTTTGTTCATTATATCAATTCGTTCTTTCATTTTATTCATCAATTTATTTCCGTTTCCCTTGACAATAGCTTTTGAAAATGGTTCTACTTGATTATATGAACAATTCTTGTTGTCAACATTTTCCGTTCGCAAACATGTTCGTCTTGAACGATTATGTTTGCCTTGGTTTATTTGTTCATGACTTTTCGTATACGAGGGAAAAGTATTACGTCTTGAGCTATTATTTATCAATTTTAATGTTTGATAATGTAAAGAACTCGATAATGTTCGACTTATTGACGAATGATGTTTATTATTGTTTTCAAATATGTCACTTGAATAGTTACAATGCAAAATATTACTTTTAGAAGAATGTAACTTTGTGCTAGTCTTCGTGTTAGAAATATATTTAATGATATTGTATTTGCCAGTAATATTTGAGTCTGATTCACCATCAATGAAACATATTTTCGCATGCAAGTCATTGTAAAAAGGATCAAAATTCCTCCAGATCAACTGTTCGTTTGCCAAACAAGAAAATCGCCTTTGCTGGTTGTCATTGCGCATTTTTAAAAATCGCCTTCGCACAAAATATTATATATTATTGGTCAATTATATATTTTTAACCTATAATTGTCTAAAGTCTATCTTACATTCGTAGTAGTATCCACCAACTTGATTCTAAATACGAAAATTTTGTGAGCTTTCATTGAAATTAGGTTGATTTTATGGATTGAGTTAGAAAGTATAGTACTTAATCAAATTTAACATTAAATTATGCATGAATCGCCAATTAGATTCACTTGGATAAAATAAGTGTACTCTCTATTCCAAACATGGTAAGACACGCCTCTCTTGTTTTGACATGGTGCAAGCTAAGAAATGTGCTCTTGTTATATGCGGATGATTTATCTTTCATTCATATTTAAAATGTCTAATGAATTTTTTTTATTAAATTATGCACATCTTTGAATTTATTTAAAAGTCGGGTAAAGGTGGTTAATAAATAATTAATTAAAATCACAAATTAAGAATCGTAAGTCCACAATTGTGATGCATTCATAATTCATTAATATGGACGAAATAACGATCGCCGTTTATTTGTATCTGGATAGATACCGCTCTTTAAATTAATAATATTTTTTATCATTACGCAATTATTTCTATAATTTATTTAAAATTTTGCTATTATGCGTATTGCCTTTCTAATAGACAATAATGGGCGTTGCTTTGATCACACTGATTTCTAATGTATAATGTAAATATATAATTAATCAGAGTATATTTACTCAAAAACAGTGTTAGAATAACAGACATAATTGATCAAAACTATTAGGTTTACAATTGAAATAGATAAAATTCTAATGGATAAAATTGAATTAATAGAATCCTTAAATATTTTGATAAATTTAAAAGAAGATACATATATTTAGACAAATTAAAGGTGTTTACATGGGAAGTAAAAAAGTGGCCCAAGTTTAGTTGACTTACTTTAAGCTTTATCGAATAAGAATTTGTTTAAAACTCTGTAAAAAGTAAATCTAAATTATATAAAGATACGAAATATATGTTTCGATATATTAATTATATATGTGTATTTTACTCTAATAATTTTTATTCAATAAGCGAACAAATTTATCCAAGTAGACGTATTTTTAATAAAACTATTATTGATTTTAAATAAGGTGTATATCTAGATATAATAATGTAATTACCATCAATTAAATCTATAATTAATTTATATAGTAAAGATGGCATATTTAAGAAATTTAACATTTAAAATTATATTTTATATTTTTATTATAAAGGAATTTATTTAGCGTGTATTTGACCTCGCTACTATAGAGAAAATTCGTTTCCCATCCGAATTATTTTACAAGAAGACGAGGAAACAGGAATATTTATTTGATTAGAAAAATCCAATATTTCGACGGCACTACGGCACGTCATCTTCAGGGTTGTAATTTGCTTGAGCAGATGTAAATTTTCTTAAGAAAAAATTTACTTTAATCTACTTTAATTTACTTTAATCTGTTCAAGCAAATTACAACCCTGAAGATGACGTGCCGTAGTGCCGTCAAATATTGGATTTTTCTAACCTCGCCACTATGTTTGGCCAATGAATATAAGACAAAACCAAACGAAACCTATTATGGATTAATTCTAACGTTTTCATTTTGATGTCTCATACTAATTAAGATATAATTAGTATGAGTGAATTTAATTTCCGACTGATGATCGTCGTGAATCTTGGTGCAGTATTTAATAAATAATTTTTGATAAATTAGTGGCATTTTATTTCTAGATATGAACATTGAATTAACATCGATTAAAATTATCATTAATTTATATCTTAACGCCTATATAACAAAAATTAAACACACAAGTAAATATAAATATATGGATAAAATTGAATTTATAGAATCCTTAAATATGTTGATAAATTAATATTATCTAAAAGTAAGGACATCTATATTTAGACAATTAAAAGGTGTTCCACTGGAAGGTGATAGTAGCCCAATTATAGTTGACTTAATTTTAAGCTTTATATAATATGTATTTGTTCATCACTATCTAAAAATAAATCTAAATCATATAATATGAATATATGGTTCGATATATTAATGATATATGTGTATTTAATTCTAGTAATTTTTATTAAATAATCATATAAGCTAACTGAGTCTACATATAAATTATAAATTGTGGATTCTTTAAATAAAACTATTTTCAATTTTTTCTTTGTTCCTATAAATTTACAAAATTAAATATAACACATATAATAACGAAATTTTTCATGTTGCCATAAGATCAGATAACTGAGTCTACGAATTTTATACGATATATAAATAAAAATAAAGATATCCAGGTAAATCATATTTAAATTTAAAATTGAAATTTTAAATAAAAGTCAATTTGCATGAATCGACTAGTAAATAACTGGTTATCAGGAGTAACTACTATGTTACCATTATAAATATAGTATAATGGTAAAAAAGTAAAGATGACCATTACTTTGACCAATATACGCAGTGAATACTACTTATGCTAGTGTGTACAAAAAGAATTTACTTTATACTATATAAATTAAAAATAAAGATAAATAATTATAAATAATAAATAATTATACAAAATTCTATACAATTAATATTTAAGTTTATAAGCATTTAAAATAAAAATCATTTTTTTGAATTGACTTATAAATAATATATATCTGAAAAGGAAATAGAATTCATCAAAAACGAGCTGGCATGCTATCATGTTTCTGCCCCTATTCCTCGACCCAATATAGCAGCGAGGCCAAGTATATGCTAATGACGTGTTTCCTTAGCAAAGCTAACAAATTTATTCAGGTAGCCTCATTCTTAATGAAGAATATTATTATCCCAAATAAGTCTTTTACATATGTCCTTGAAATAAAACAATGGTCAATCAAAGCAAAAATATAAAAATTTATAATTAATCAGAGTTAATTTACTCAAAAATTGAGTTAGAATAATAGACAATTAATTAAAACTAATAGGTTTACAATTGAAATCAGAATTGAAGACTCGAAATATCGCTGAAGGCAACATTAGTGATCATTTTCTTAAGTAGTAGAAAATATCGTATTGTATGATATATTAACATTTGTCAATGTAGGGAGACGATTGATTGAGGAAAGATTTTTGTGAAAATAGATTAGGGCCAATTTATTTTTATACGCTAATATTGATGATAAGAAAGGTATATATCAAATATGAATATTAAATTAGCGTAAGTTCAAGTAAATTTACTAAAATACATATAGCAATAAAGAGTTTGTATGACAAAGTTTTATATATTGTTATAACTGTTTTATATAACAATGTTATATCATATGATAAAAACGACTGACATAAACGCAAACATCTAGATAAGCAGTTTTATAAGGTGTCTACTGCACTTAACTTGTGGTCAGGCATCCGTAAGCTTTCTTCAAATAGGCTCTAGAGTACATTCGGGTTAAGCTCAAAATATTTTTGACTTATTGCTTGTCGGTGCTTTTCACGTTATATTCTTACAAGTGAGAGTTTATAAAGTTTGTGATCGGTGCTTTCATTTAATGTCGTTCTTCTCAAGTTGCAAACCAAGCATCACTTTGTTCTGAAGTTGAGTACCAATGGGCATTTTAAACAGTGATGACAACTAAAATATTAGCTTCATAACATAAATTTCAGCCAAGCAAGCGATGACACAGATATGCTGGCGTGATCCTAACAATCCGAAGCAACCCTTAATTAAGCGTCTGTCGATATATTGATACTATGATGACATATAATGCAAAAACATATCCTTCCATGAACGGTGTGAAATTTGTTATGTATATTCTTCCACAAGCCCTGCTCAGCATTAATGCATATATTCAAATGTCAGGTGTTAAAAGACTACGGTCTCTCAAAAACAGACACAATGTTTCCCATTAATTAAAATTTTAAAAAATTTGAAACTTTATGTTAACATTACAGCGACAATTCATCGCTGAAAAAGGCAGTGATCTTAATAAATCATCCAACAATTGTATTATAGCAATATTATATTTTTATGTAACAAGTATGAAATAATTAACTATTTAAAACTAATATCCCTTTAAGAATGGGTACAGAAATGACCTTCGTAAAAGACAAATTTATTAAGTGAATACATTGAGTGTATTCACTCAATGATGACGACGAGTCGAAAATCATTTTTCAACATGCAGTCACAATTCAAAATATATCAGTAAAAATAGATAAAAGCTATAAATAATCTATATAATGCATTGATATCGATTCAGTCAACAACTAAAGAAAAATAGCTTTACATTGCTGGCTATAATTTGTACTAAATTAAGTGCACCATTAGATGTTCAACTTTTAGATTCTTTAATATATCAAAAGCGCTATTTATTAGATGAACAAAACTTTATTTAGATTACGTCTATTTATTATTTATTTAATCTAAACATTTGTTTAGATTAAATAAATATTAATTTTCTAAAACTTCTAGTCAAAATTTATCTTTTAAGTTGAAGGTCAATTAATCGATTAAAGAGGTTTATGGCCTCTAAACAAAAAAAACCTAATTAGTGAACATTCAGAATTTCTATAAAAATATTATTAAAAAATTAATTATTTTATTATAATTAATTATATATAATTTATTTATATATTTATTTATATAATTATATGTATAATTTATTATGAATTCACGAATCCTCACTAGTTCTATTTTTTTGTCAAACCTTGTTATCTTTAAAATATATTAAATAATCAAAATTCGAACTTTTGGGAATTAAAATTATTTTAAAAGTAATTAAATTAATATTCGGAAATTTAAAATAATTAAAAATATTATAACAAATAATATAAAATTATTAAAAAATAACATTATTGTCATAAATAAAATAATTTAAAATTCTTATAATTTGATACGGTATATTCAATAGAATGTATAGTGAATTGTAATTGAAGCTAATCAATAATTAACTTTCTAAACATCATATATTTTTTAAATTAAATAGTGAAAATAACCTGGTATTGCTATCAATCCATTTTCAGTTTATCAATTTTGGGTCGATCAGTTGTAAATTTACTATCGTCTATATACAAACGAAATATGTTTGCTTAGCAAGCACATAAGTATCTTAGGGATACTGCTAGATTTGTGTCTACATTTTAAAATAAATATCATTGCATAGAAATTACGGCATTTCAATCAATTGAGTGGTTAATGTTTTACTGATCATATCTGCTGTAGATTTGATCAACAAGAGTAAAATAAAAGCAAACAGCAAGATATCTGTGATGGTTATCTAATATATATTGTTTACCAATTCCATACTGCATCAATAATGTAGAATCGGAAATTGTGTGGCAGTGAATAAATATCAATATAGGATTTACCAAATTTAATTAAATCAACATGTTCCATTAATGCAATAAATAAATTAGGAGGCATAGTGCTCACGTAATTATGACTTCTACTTATTTCACCTTATTTCAATAGATCAACTAATATTTCTTGATGCAGAAAACATTTATCACACATTATCAACAAGAAATATAGAAACATTAGTTGATAATAAAGGAAGTTAATGAATGTTCAAACGAATGTTAAATGCTTAATTAAACAAAGATAATTAGACATTTGACTAGTAATTAAAATAATTCGGGCATATCATTTCAGAAGCAATTACTAACAGAAACGATTATTACAGTGAGCGACATTTTAAACAAGTGATTTAAAGCTGACACCAACTTGGCACCAACATCGCAATTATTGCAAATTGTATTAGCTGCACTTTGGAACTCACCGAAGTTATAGTCAACAGCAATAAAATTCATTTTTATATTCTCTCATAAACAGCAAAAGCTTTTCCAATAACATTTAATGCTACAATTTATTTGGTTTCCATTATGTAATAAGTGTGAAATATACAAATTTTTATTTTATAATTAGAAAATCATGAATAACATTTACCATAAACTAAATATATGGCTATTGCCATATTTTTATTATCCGAAAAACATCAAAATATGTAAAACATCAAATTATCGATTATTTAAACAAATGCTATCCGGAAAACGAGAGAATCAACAAATTGTTTATCGTTGTGATGAAACTTTTAAATAAAAGACATCGTTAAAAATAATAATTTTTCGAGTGCTTGAAAAAATTGATTTAAAAGAATCGCTACTTCCAATGAGCTCGGGTTCACATTTTAACGGTGGTATCTGCCGAAATAATATCAAGATACAGTTTAACATCTGGCAAGTCGCGTGTCAGTGCAAGTCCATATTTTGGTGCGAAACTGGTTTATATTGCAAATGAGTCTAGTTTATCTTCTATAATTATTTATTATTTATAATTACTCATATTTATTTTTAAATTATATATATTATAAAATACGTAGACTCAGTTATCTGATCTGATTTGAATAAAATTAGATGATTTAAATAAATTATTATTTAATGAACAAATACTCGAAATTTCATAGTTTTAATTAAAGTTGAAAATATGTTTTGCTTGCCTATTACGAGGATTATGTTGTCATGTAGCCTGTTGGAGAATTTCTTAAATATCTGAATCGTTCAAATATGGACATCCCATTTTTAAATAATTTTATATGTTCATATTACATACCAACCAAATATAATTTACCATGTAAATTTGTAATTCTGTTACCACAGCATTATAACATTTACATATATTAATCTTTATTGAGGTCATCGCACTAATTAAAATCTACATTAAAGGCTGGAATTTATGTAGTATTTTATTTGCTAATCCGCTATACTTACTAGCATAACGTTATTTGCAAAGCAAACGAAGCTGGGTGTGTATGTAATATTTTTTTAGAGCTTTGATTCAATTATATCATTCTTGTTATAATATCTGCAAGTATGACACCACATAAGTTCTCTCAAAAAGGCGCAACGTTAAATTTATCTAAATACTTGTGTTATATGAGATATTGTATACTAAAAAATTGGATTGTACTTCCAAAGTTATGCTATTGATGATAATTTGAAGTGTAAGCATTGATAGCTTTAAATACCTCCATCTTAAGCAATAAAATATGTTTCTGTATAAGCTTGGAATTAGTTTAAAAGTTGCTTTTTCGATTTGATTTATATAGATAACCTCTCAATTATCTTGTTGTGCTGAATTATACCTTTTAGTTAAGTGATAAAGTTAATAAGCGTGTAAATGCAGATACGTGCTCTGTCTATTTCGGATAAAAACATAGATATCAAAACCACATAAATAAAGGTTGAAATTTTTGTTAAAATATTATTTTATTACTTCAATTTATTATTCTATTTTCCATTTTTAACTATAAAAAATAGTTAAATATTTAGTAAAATATTTCTGCTTATAAAATCAAAAACCAGAAGAAATGTACATTACAATACGTTGAATTATCTTAATAATGATATATAATGTTTAATTTTTTATTAAGATATTATTTTTAAGAACGCTTTTATTTTTATAGTTTTAAATTACAAAAAGTACGGAAGGACTTAAGTTTGTGTAACATATAAAATACGATATTTGTATTTATAATTAATATGATATCTATAATAATTAATAGTACATTCTTTAAAATTTGTCTGCAGCAATATAAAAATATTAAATAATAACTTTTTAAAATAAAATTACAAAAAATTATTACATTAATAACTTTTTATATAAATTGTTATTAAAATAATAATATATTCAATATATAATATTATTGATTGCTTTTACTTTTTAATTAAAATAAAAAACTAATAAAAATAATGTTATAAAATACAATAAATATACATAAGTAATAAATAACTAATAAATAATATAAGTAATAAATAATATACACTCGTTTTGCTTTTGTCAGTTTTGAAAATTAATTAATTACATTTTGAAACTTAATGTTCTATTATTTTCTAGAATTAGAAAATTATAGAAAGTTTTCTATTTCATAAATTAAACGATAAATATAAAATTATATTTATATAATTGATAAAGTGAGCTCTAGCAGTCCACTTAACTATCCCCATATGTTGTAGTTTATATATATTTAAAAATACAAATATGATAATATTACAATTTTCTATAATTAATAAATTTTATAAGCTTTAATAAATATAAATGGTTTAGTTCCTTAAATCATCTAAATGATTGTTTACTAAATGTTTCTTGTAAAGTTAGAAATATTCTTTATGTGGATTTAAAAATTGACAGCAAATAAGGTAATTTGTTGTGAACAAATATGCAATCGCAATGACGAAAGAGTCGCAACAGAAATTGTATTTGAAGCTAAAGCAGGCCGACAAATAGGGTTTATGGGTTAAAATTAATAAATGAGCTAAAAAGGTAAATAAGGATTAAACGAGATAAAATAAAAGGTTGGAAGTCGGTTTAAATATAGTAATTGTGATGATATGCGAAAATATCAATGTTATATATTTTTTATAAAATATATAAATATTCTTTATAGGTAAGACGACAAATATTATTTTTTGGAAGCTAAAATTGTTATTGTAAAACTATTAATTTGACATCATTAGAAGAACTTTTCTTACTGCCAATTTTTAAATTAATACAAATTATGTCATACTGAGTTATGAAAGATTTGTATGATTTTTAATCGTTTTAGCGACTCATTCATGCCAATGAATGAGTCACTAAAAAAATGAGTCAGTATAATCGAATAAGTTAAATAAATTAATCGAATAAAAATGATTTTGCATATTTCATACATTTTTTGACTAAAAAATGAGTCAGTATAATCGAATAAGTTAAATAAATTAATCGAATAAAAATGATTTTGCATATTTCATATATTTTGTTTTTATTATCAAATTAATAATTTATTTTAGGTTGGAGGTCTGGGACTAACTTTAACAGGCGCTGACAGAGTGGTCGTTTGTAAGTAAAAGTCTCAAATGTTAAATTACAACATCTGCATTGGCTTCTGCACTTTGTATATTAAGATTGTAATATTTGGAGTTATAATATAATTTAATATTATATCGTAATTTTAAAATATTTTCAAATAAGTGTAAACTATTTACTGAATAATTACAAGAAAAATATAATTCTGTGTTCATATCCAAACATTTTTATTAATTATTTTCCAATTTATTAGCTTATTGAAATTACGTTTTAATTCTTTATTTAACTGTGTGTATTTAATAATAAATTAATGTAAAGAATATTTTTTATTGAAAATTAATGTAATTTATTATTTTTAAATTACATTGATCAATTTGTTTCAGCTGCGTCTTCCTTAAATACGAAGAATGATATCAATCTTCACCTTAATTCAATCAAATCAATGGATCCCAGTTTTGTGAACCATATAATAGGTCAATTGACTGCAGAAGTTGTACGTTCTCAAAATGCATCACTCGAAAGAAGACGCAGACAACGAAAATTTCGATGGAAGTGTGGAACTGATGATTGGACTGCAGATAGCCATTTTGACTTACCACTTGATCTAAGTAAAACTAATTTAAATGGCTCTAATGATTTGACTTGTAACAAAAGCAACTGCCTTACAAATTGGATACAAATAGCTAGCCAAAAATAGTTTGTAAATAGACCTTTTATTTCAAATTTCAAACCAAATTCAACTGCAATCACATTCTTCACGCTGTGAATTTTTTCTCAATAGATATCTGTATTTTATATTTAAAATTTACATTTAGTTTACACAATAAATAAAAAGACGGACTTCAAACATACTTGTTAGAATTTATTCCTTACTTCACTTTTTAGCTATACAGCCTTATGGCGTTTAACCATTAAAGACTTGTCATGCATTTTAGGAAAGGTTATTTATGTCTGAGCTGCCCCGTTCAAATTAGGGCTTGTACCGAATTTAAAGTCGGTACAAGACCCGACAAAATATGTCGACTTAAAGTCAACATTTACTTTTTAAGATATCCGAGCTAAGGTCCGATTGATCGTTTGTGGACACGATCCCAGTGTTCGCATTAAATGATAACATTCCATATACTATAAATCTCGGTATTATAATTAATTCCGGATTAATTCGATTATTGTCTTCCCATAAATCAAGCGTATTGATTATTTTTGCCGATTTATATTTTTGATGTTACTGTGCTTTTTTAAACCGGAAAGTGATAGGCGCATAAGCTTAATAAACCTCACATAATTATTACGATCAATACTTATTAATTATTCAATATTATCGATTTTTGATATTATTTAATTGGTATCATTATCTATTAATTAAAATTAACTATAAATTTCAAAAATAATAATTATTCTCAAGTACGTTTAGGTATTAAAAATTGTAATTAACAAATAATCCTAAAATTGTCATTCTATAATCACTTACAATCGCTAAAACGGTGTGATGTCTCTAATTTCGACTTAATAATCGCAATGACATCTGCTCTATCGTCATCCTTGAATGAGATTATTCGGTCACTGATCGAATAAGCATTTGTTGAAAAATAAATTTCTATCGTAGTATTGATTTGTTTTTTACTTATCAATGCCGTTCAATTGATAACAATTTTCAATGTAATATTAAAAAATCTTTATTATTTACAAATATATATATATCCTATGTTTTCAGACAACTTCTTTATAAGCGAATAGCTTGTGATTATATCAGGATTAACTTATTCATGTATAAAGACACTAAGCAATAACTTTCCTACACAATCAAGATAGATAACTCAAAATATTTACCTCCAGGCAAATTATTTCTCTATGAGAAATCTAGTGGCGTATTCTACAGGCGTGTAACTCAACTTAATAATAAATATTTTTTTCTTGTAAGAAATATCACATTTTTTAATGAACCGATTAAACAGCCTGTGTTCAAAAATGTCGAACCTTTAATATGAAGCAGTTCTACGATTCAAAATTTCAATAAAACATGCACAGATTGTTTATATTTTAACATACATGTATCCTCTAATTAGTTTAAATAAAAACAGCTTTTGGAATTCATTTCAACTGGTAAGCACAACAATTGATCGAAAAGGGAATGTCCACAGAACATTTATTATAGTCAAAATTTCAATAAAACATGCACATATTGCTTGTATTTTAACAGACACGTGTCAACTAATTAGTTTAAGTGAAAACAGACCTTGGAATTTGTTTCAACTGGCTACCACAACAATTGATTAAAAATGGAATGTCAATAAGAATTTGTAGATGAAATGGTTTGCTATTTTCTAAATCATTTAGACATAATTATCAAAAATGTAAGATCTAACTATTCAAAAATGATATGCAAATCTTACTTAATATTTGGTCATATAATGGAATGTCTTCAACAATGATAAATTATTGAATTTTAGGAATTTAGTTTCCATTTTGAAAGTACTGAAAAATATAAATTCCGATTTTTTATTACTTGCTGCAATTAAGCGCCACTTATAGGTGTTGAAAAGATCGATATAAAATTTATTAACATGAATAATTTATTTAAGATTATTTATTTAAGATTAACATGAATAATCTATTTGAGATTATTTATTTAATATTAAAATATAAATAACCTATCTAAGATTATTTATTTAATATTAACATATAAACAATCTATCTAAGATTATTTATTTAATATTAACATTTAAATAATTTATTTAGTATTATTTATTTAAGATTAATATTTTAAAATTCTATAGATTATGTATATGCAATTTATAACTTCACAATGTTGATTTCAATTCTCTTAATAATTTACGAATACATGAATTTCTGAATAATCATGTTCATAAACTAATTATTTTATCCTTTATGTACTTGAGGACTTTTATGAATTCGAAAGATCATATCTTTGCCAAAATTAATTTTTATTTAGAAAAAGATTATTTTGTATTTTTGTAAATACTCGTATTTAATTATCTTTATAAATATAACTTTATAAAAATATTAGTTTAAAGCCGATTTTATATAAATATTTTGTTATAAAGAAAAATATATTACAACAGGGAATAAATTTATATCAAGGAGTAAAGTTAAAATATTATAAACAGTCAATCAGCTATTGTAGAAATAGTTCATAATGCAAGGAAATTAAAATTTACCTTATCCAAATCGTTTGGTATTATAAAGTTTCAAGAGCTCCATGATACCATATTTAACTCTAATATCAAATTTAACCCTCATACCAGATTTTTACAATAATACAAGATTTAACACCAAATATATCATTACGATACTAACAAAAATGAGTTAAACAACTTTTTAACCTGGTAGTCAATGGATAGTGATCCATAAAGACTGGCAAAGATAGCAGGTATGCCAGCTTATGCGTTTTCGACTTGTAAAATATTTTTACAGGTGTCTAAAATATTCTAAGCTTTTAATTGAAGACTTTAATGCACAATTTTCTTTCTAAATTTATTCGAGGCAAATGAGGTGTCTCGAATGCTATAGCCCTTAAGGTACCCAAAATCTAGTCTTAGTATTTAAGTGCGAATCGAGACGCCTACAATAATCTTTATTCGGTTATATTATTTTCTTAGCTACCTAATTATTTATTACCAAACATTTATTAAATAACAAAACACGAAAATGCAAAGCATAACTCACAATCTAGAATACACTAAACTGAAATGTTAAATCGCAGTTTTAATATCATTTATAGAAAACAGAAAAGTAAATGTACTTTATCAAAACAAAATCAAAAGAAAAAATGAGAAGGTAGATAAATAATCTAAAATCACGGATAAAATAAATGAAAATTATAATATTAGATATTAAATTAATATTTATTAAATTATATAAATATCATAAAAATAATTATATAATTATATATATTATATAGCGAAAAAAATTTAAGGAAATTTCTATTAACAAATGTTCCATCAATTGATTCTATCAATTGATGGAGCATGCTATACTTTAAATAACAATGGCTGCACAAGTATTTTAACTTAAAATTAGCAAACAAACTATATATGACTAGTTTGATAATTAATCGCAAAAATAGGTAGGTTTTCAAATTGAAGGTAACACCTTTCCCTACCAAAACTGATTTAATGTGAAATCAGAAATGATTTCAATTAAATTTGCAAAATGAAAAACGAAAGTCTTTCATTAAATCTAATTATCGATATAACAAACTAGTCGAGCGATCGTCAGCCAACATTAAAAGAAGCGAAACGTGAAACGTAGTTGTTGGATCAGTAGCTAATAAAGTCCATCAATTCTGAAATGTAACTTACTGCTGTTGGCCTTTAGATATCGATTAAACAGCTTGCAGAATAAAATAGTAATCAAAATTTTAATGGTAACAATGGTCGCACATGTATAAAGCAATTTCGTTTTCAGATAGAAATATGATTTCAAGAGGATGGATTGGTTGTGAGTAAATATTTTCAGAAAATTGCTTTTAACTAAACAGGTTATTTAAGAATGTATAAATGTCTTATAGTCATCTTTACAAAACTATAAAGACTCCAAAATTCAATTACACTTAGACTTCCGCCTACTTGGATTTATTCGAATTTCTTAACAAGACGTGAACACATTTCTAGCATTCATATCAGCTTAAGTAAAAGCAAGTGTTCGAGAAGAAATCTTTGCTCGAGAGTTCGTTAATCAACTCTCTGGCTGATGTGATCTTTGCTTGTTCTCAAAGGGTATAATATATGAGCCAGGTTAAAATTGAAATACAAATTGAAAACTAAACTTTACTTTTTAAAGATAATAACATGTTATAATATGATGTGATATTATAATATAATATATTTAATAATATTTAAAATTTAATATTGCTTTACATAATAATATAACAGTTTCAGGACGTATATTTATCTTTTATAAAAAAATCTTAACAATTTGAGATTTAAATTTATCAATTTAAATTAAAGGTTATTAAAAATATTTATTTAAACAAATTCTGATTAAAAAATACAATTATATTGTTTGTGTAAATATGTGTATTGGGTAGAGTTTTAACAAAATATTTGTGAAAGCACAAATAAAATTAGCAAAATCATTAACGCATTTGTTGAAAATGATAAAAATTAAGCTTATTTAGTAAACTGCCATTAATTTATTAATGGCAGTTTAATCATTAAATTAATCATTAATTAAATCATTAATTTATTTTATTCAAACATAAATTTAATGATTAATAAAATCAAATTTTATAAACAAAGAATGCAATTTAAGGGGTAACATACATAATTTCGTACTTAAACTAACTTTATCATAATCGATATTTTTATTCCATCTTTCTTTTATAATATTTTATTGGTTCATTTTTTATCTGCAAGGCTATTATTCTCATCTATCTGCTACATATCTGCTTATATTAGTTTAATCATTTGTTTTCAATATTTCTGTGTTTTTTACTTTTCACTTGGTATTTTACATAACATAATGTCAAATGGCTCTGTTATTTTGTTTCATTTGATCTTTTTTGTTCACCATTCAAAAATTGAATTTAATTGAGCATTTATTGTCTTTCGTAGCTGAAGAATGCAGCAGTAATTGCTGAAATAGTGAAAGCATTTCTTTGTATCCAATAGAAAAATAATCTTCTTGGTTGTTTTCATTTGGAACAATCAGAAAATGGTACATCAAGACAAAATTATATCAACAATATAATATAATTTTAGAATAATCACAATGTGGGCAATGTTTATGCTGAAATGCAAATAAATTTTAGCAAGTATGAAATATTTCAGCAAATACATATTTGTGGGCAAATATGTATGGGTGCAGATTATGTATGAGTGGTTGTTAGATTGGGACTGTAAATAAATAATAATTTTTCAATAAATTTAAAATAAATCTATCGAAAATAAATTTCCATAAATCAATTCATGTTAAACATGAATTTTCAAAATGCAAAAATAAAATCTGGCACTGTCCAATCTTGCTAAGGGGTAATTACAAACTGAAATTTGTATAGCATAGTTTAATTTGCAAAGCATTGTTATAGCAAGCTTAATTAAAAATCTTATATAAAATTTTTAAATTATTTATTATTATTTATAATTATTTTAATTTTGTATTTTTTATCAATTCATAAAAGTTAACTTTTATTTTAAATTTAAATATTAAATTTTTAATTGAAATAAATTATATAGAATCTTATATAACAATTATTTATTATTATTTTATTATTTATTATTTAATTATTTAAATTTTATTTTGCATCATTTTTTTTAATTTGCAAATAATATAATATACGTAGACTTAGTTACCTGATCTGATTTAATTAAGCAATATTAATTAATATTTATTTTTAATATCAATTTTATTTAATTAAATGAATTTTTGATACTTGAGTGGAAGATGTTTGTCCTTTATTATTTGAAATATTGATAAATTAAACATCCTTCACTATTTCAATGAGACATGTTTTATAATCGTTAGGAACCATCATAAACACAATTTCAAACATATATAATGATATAAAATAATTCAAAATAAAAATATTTTAAGTATAAATAACAGCTTTGTACGTATAAATCGTGAAACTCATCTAAAGATCTCGTAATGAAAAGTAAGTCACTATTTGTCAGATAATTTGTATAAATACGAAATTATATTTGATATTATTATTTACAGTTGATGGCTTAAAAAGCGTTAAGGTGAAAGTGGCTCTTGAAGTAATATAATTATTTATATAAAGTAATTATATTACTTAAATCAATAAATTAAATATCAATTATTTATCATTTCAGCGATAAATTAATTATCGATAAATTATTTTTATTTTAATATAAATAATATTATTTATATAGTTATATTATATTATTTATATTATTATTTATATTTTAATGTTGAAATTTCAGCGACAATGCCAGAGATTCATCACTTTCACCTGTTGATTCGGAAAGTGAAGCTGTAAATTCAGATGTTGAGACTGCAGGTTTCAACATCATATATAAGGAATGCTTGCGTATTGTTTCTAAACTTAATAATTATTTCTAAATTTAAATAAATAATTATTTATTTATTTATTTTTTTATTTATTTAAGTATTTTTTAAGTTTTGTAATATAATATGATATTTGAAGTAAATCTGGGGATTAAAATTCGTTATGATCTTAATAAAATTAATATGTAATATATTGTAATATAATATGATATTCGAAGTAAATTTGGGGATTAAAATTCGTTACAATCTTAACTAAAATTCGTTAGATTTCGTAATGAAAAGTAAGTCACTATTTGTCAGATAATTTATATAAATACGAACTTATATTTGATATTATTATTTACAGTTGATGGCTTAAAAAGCGTTCAGGTGAAAGTAGCTCTTGAAGTAATGTAATATAATATGATATTTGAAGTAAATTTGCATATTTACTTTAAATGATTTACTTCGTGATTTACATGCCGGTCGATGCTTAAACAAGAGAGATTTCGTTTAATCAGTTTATATTTTATGTTTTTTGTTTTAATAAATAGATGTGCATGAATAAACACTTAATGAATTTTTCTATTTTGTTAAAATGTCCGAAAAATAACAATTGCGTACATACACAAAGCAAAAGATGGAAATTGTCAATCTTGCATTGGTAATAATTTTCTAACAGTAAAACCTAAAACGTAAGAATATAATGTTGTATTAGTATTTTCGTATGAAAGGAATGCCCAGAATAAGAAATAAATAATAACGATGAGAGAAACAGGTTCGTTGAGAAAACTGTATCGAAAATACTTGCACGAAAACAAGTTGGAAATGCATAAACTAATGCTACTGTTGATGTAGGTAACCGTTTCCTTTTTAATATGAATGATCGAAGCTTTTGGTAGCTAATTAAGTTAACTTTATATGATAATTAATTTATTATGATAATTTTAAAATGTTATATTTTAAATGCAAAAGAATATAATGTTTGAATTTTCATCAATGAAAATTGCTAAGAATGAGTTCATTATTTCAATTCGTTATTCGAGCAAATATTTAAAAAATTAAAGACTAAGATTATTTCAGTGTATCTATCACTAAATTAAAACCTTTGCGATTTAAGAAACCATTAAAGATATCTTTATATTTAAAAATCAATTCGAATTTGGCAATTTAATTGTGTAAAAATTTATAAGAAATGATAATATAATATTATAATAATATTAAATGATAATTTAATATTATATATTAAATATTTGTAAGAAAAAATAACATGGAATTTAATCTTTTAAATCTACATTTCTGTTTTCAATTATAATAATTATTTCAATTATAATATAATATACGTATAGCATTTTGGGTTTATTCACAAGATCCCCACTTTGTGATTTTAAAAGAGATCAAGTAAAATGGAAGAAGCAATACAGGCAACTTTATGATATTTCGTTAGTCTCTATCAGCATAATCAGCAAAATATCAGGAGCGAAATACTGATTGCTTATCCTATGAAGCTAAAGAATAATTGTGTTAAATGTAACTAAAAGCGTAATAGAAAATTTAATAAAAAGAAAATAAATTTTAGATTGTTTATCTAATAAAATGTAATTGTTAATTTTACTGTAAAGTTATTTATGTAAATTTGTTTTTTTTTCTCTGCTTGTTTTCTTTAAGTTTAAAAACAAAAAGGATTTTGCGTAGAAAAAAATTATATTTATAATTAATAAAATACCTCAATAAAATATATTGAATAAATAATTTTTGTTTTACTGAGATCATATGACGGATCACATTTAGTGCAAATGCTTTTGACTGATATTCGAGTAAACTCATTTACTAAAATGTCATTCTCGTAAAATAGGAATCAAATAATAATTGCGAAATATCTTTAAAACGTAAAATAAATTAATTGAATTTGAAAATGAATAATCGTCAATAGATTAATATTCGTAATTATAATGCTGTTTGGTAATAAAGAATAAATGTAATTTTAAAATCGTAAGTATAAAAATGATTAACTTATAATAAAAAATTATATTATAATTATATAATATAATTTTTTTAAAGAAAATATTTATTACACAAAATTACATTGAACACACGACAAATCAAATAGTCAAATACTAGACAAAACGTTTGACCTCATTATAAATATATTCTAACTATATCTCTTCAGACCTCTGACGACGGCATCGAAAACACCAAGAATTTGATTTTATTAGACCAAACCCGATCTTTCGACGTAACGCAGTGATACAATCACTGTAGTTATTGTCCCCTCTTAAAGCCTGTATTGACGCTATTCTCTTAAGCAATGCATGTGACTCTCTACTGATTCCGCCAGACGATGAAAAAATAACCGGAATAAATGAAGCACGATCGACCCTAGATACTCGCTCTAAATATTTGGCCTGCTTTCTGTTGTGATGATACTCAAACAAACTATGAGGGCTTCGATTGGCATACGATGGAGCATGAACGTTATAAACGCAAATGTCTAGAAAAGACCGCTCTGTCGAATCCCCGTACAAACCACTGCATGCAACATAAAGGCGTGTATTCATATCGTTACACGTTGTTATTCTATCAAAATTGTAAGAAGACTCAACAGGAAGTAGGACCGGCTCAATTTCAATAGCCTTACATGTTGCAGATAACATACCTGCAATAATGTCGTGCAATTTATATTATATTATATAATGAATATAATTATTACCAGTAAGGGTTAATGCTTTATGATAATTTTGAATTTTAATGCTCAGGTTTGACCTACTTTGAAATAATTTGCTATTTTATTTCTAGTAGTATGTAATAAAACCTTAAAATACATACTAAATATTGTTTAGATTTACCGTATGTATAATTGTTACTGCGAACATACAACAATTTATTAACGGTAACTATCTATTTGAGCACATTCTTTTGAAATTGTGTGGCACGTTCATTAATATTTAATCTATTTAATTTAGAACAAAACAAGATCATTAACTGTTCAAGCCATGACCATGATGTTTGTCAAGGTACTCACAAAATGATGTGTATTTTTTAAATTAATATATTTATTTTAAAAGATTTTATATTTTAAATATTTGATTTTGATGATCTATTTTTCTTTATTGCATTATGGGAAAAGGATACATAAAGAAAACTTTTAATTTTTATATTTAGAAAAAAATCTATCAGAAAAATTGTATTTTTTTCTGATGATGTTAACAAAAGTTAGCGAAATATTAAAATTAAAAGTTTTTCTTCGGCCTCACAAAACTCAATATTTTTATCAAAAATTTATGATTAAATCAAAACATGATTAGCAACGGAATTTTAGGAATTATTTATTGTTTCAAAACGATTATTATTTTGAAAATATATTATTGTTTTAAAAATATCATAAATGTGATAGATTTAGTGTATCGTCAAAACATAGCTGATAGATTAAAAAGCTGACAGGTTAAATAGCTGACAGATTAAAGAGCTGACAGATTAAAGAGCTGACAGATTAAATAGCTGATTGATTAAATAGTTAACTGATAAAATAACTGAATGATTAAATAGCTGACAAAATAAATACGTCTTGAGATGCCAAAAGCATTACATATAATGTTTTATGTTTAGCTACATTGAGGGAGAATAATATCCTGTTACAAATTATAAACTACTACTCGCCTTTTCTAAAATTCAGATAATTAATGCATTGTATGCTTTCAATTATTTTTTCAATGCGAAATAACATGTGAAAGCCAACAAACAGATAAACGATGAAGTTTAATTTATAGTAAAAATATATAAATTTACTTAGCTAACATTTATATAAATAAATTACAAAGGAATGTTTACATATTCGAGAAATACTATGAACTTAAACACTATTAAAATAACATTATTAAAATATACAAATATATAAACAAATATTGTTATAATATTTATTTATAATGATTTTGATATTATATAATATAATAGGAAATTTTGTTATAATAAAAAATAACGCATTCTTATATTAAAATATACAAATACAAATAAATATTGTTATAATATTTCTTAATAATGATTTTGATATTATATAATATAATATTAATTTTGTTATATCAAAAATAACACATTCTTATATAAAAATATTCAAATATATAAATAAATATTGTTTTAATATTTGTTTAAATGACTACAATATTATATAATATAATATTAATTTTGTTAATTCAAAAGTAGCAAATTATTATATTAATGAAGAATACCATGAATATAGCATACCCGTATTTAATTATTGGATAACATCATTAAAAATCTAAAATGCTATAAAATATTGTATGATATAATAGTAATTTTGTTATTTAAAAAATAACGCATTCTTATATTAAAATATACAAATATATAAATAAATATTGTTATAATATTTGTTTATAATGACTTTGATATTATATAATATAATATTAATTTTGTTATTTCAAAAGTAACACATTCTTATATACAAATATAGAAATATATAAGCAACTATTGTTTTTATATTTGTTTAAATGACTACAGTATTATATAATATTGATTTTTTAATTTAAATAAGAAAATTATTATATAATTTTGTTATTATAAATATCATATTATTTTTATCCATATGGTATAACTCGATTATATCGAGTTATACCACATGGTAAATAGTTATACCATATAATCGGTTATCCCGATTATAAACGGCAGATGATAAAAATTTTATTTATAAATAATCGATTAAGTTTACAGTTACGTAATTTTAATATACATTATCAAACTAGTTTATATACATTTGATATATTTATACAATATAAACTATTTGATATACATTTATCAAACTATCCAGGAATTAACATTTATATATTCTTAATAATTACTTTATTAATATTACTAAATATTAACTTATGTCAATTTATTAATATTAACTTATTGACAAATTATCACTTACGGATAAGGTGTCGTGGAAACCACATATTAAGACTCTGATTCGCAATTGTCTTCTAAGAATATTTGTTTAAATATTATGCAACTATTGTTCAAATATAACGCGGAACATTCTTATATACAAATATAGAACAAATATATTATACAAATATATATTTAATATATACAAATATATTACGCGGAATATAACGAAATTTAGATGTTTATTTGAAAGCACAGAGCAATTAAAACGAAGTTTTCTATATCGAGCTATTAAATACTTGAATTCTGTATAATCTACTAATTTGGTTTCTGATATGTTAATTGTAAATATATTTTATAAGTTTTTAAATGTTGTAAGGTTGGCTACCTACATCTTTTAACAATAGAAGCAAAGATATATGCTTCTTTATATTCAAAAATGGCTTTTTCATTCATTATAAATTATTAATAATTAAGAATTTATAATTAACTATGATATTTTTGGCATTCCAATATTACTTTTATTATTTTGATTACGTTTCATCAATCAGCAATAATAAAGTAATTATATATTTAAATATATTTACAAGAACTATAAATATTTTCAGGCTAATTAACAAATTATTGTTTCGAAAATTAATAATCAATCTGATAGTTGAATTAGCATGCAATAACAAATTAATAAAAAATGATAAATCGAGTTATGAAAGTGTGAAACACATTATATTTGCTTATATGGATTTTATTTTAGCTATAGATTTACTTGATCTGTACATACCTGAAAAGATAAAGCAACCTGATCAAAGTAATCGTATACCTCTCATTAGGTAATCAAGGTTTGAGTATAGCTAAAATACCACATTATTTTTTCCATTAAGTATTATCTTTCATTATCATAAATTAATGTTAAGCTTTTTCTTTCGATAATTTAAGTATTAAAAATATACGAAATTATTGCTTTTATAAAAGTTTAATTTAATTATATTCATATCCATGTTGATCATTTTATTATAAAAGTAAAAGAACCACAAATCATTCCGAATTTTAGTCAGAAAATGCTGACATCGTTCTAAAAATAAAAGTTAAACTGTTAAACTGTTTAACTTTTTGAACAGTTTATTGAACAGTTTATTGAACTGCTTTCAACTTTATTTTCTGGACAATGTCGGCAGGTGCTAACGAACATTTGAAAATTTAATTTTAATTTTATCGTTGATGTTCCTCTTTTAATGAATATTTTATCATATTCATTTCTCCTTTTATTTTCTCGAATTTTGATAATAAAATTCGTCTGTATTTTGTGTTGTTAAACAGTAGGTATTCAGTTAGTGATTTTATTATATTTGGTAACAATGATAATTTTATAATTTATATAAGCATTTTTATCAAAAAATGCTTATAAATAATGCTTATTCATTTTTAAATTAAAAAATTATCAGATATATATCCATCCTGATCTGTATTTAAATTTTTTAATTACCAGGATCTATCAGGTATAGTTGAACGAAAACAAAAATTATTTTGATATTTCGCTAGTAACTACTAGCATCTTCAGAAAATTCTCAGATAATTAATTCTCAGAAAATCATCTTCAGAAAATTTTCAAAACCTGATAGTTTCTGGATCTTTAAAAATAAATATTTAAAAGTAATGATTAGAATATTTATTTTCCATGTAATTTCAAAATTATTTCTTTAATCGAAACTAAACTTTTTAAAACTATTTATATAATACAGGAGGCTTCTCATTACTGAATTTACGACAAAATTACGTAATTTGTAAAAATTTCAACTAAACATATTTTTATCAAAGAACAAGTTAATACGCATAAATATGTATTGAATAACAAATTTAATAATTTGTTATTAATAAACAAATTAATTCGTATATTTAATGTTTTGTGGGTGAAAAGGGAAATATTAAATTAGCTAATTTATCAAGTAATAATTTAATTAATTTGTTTATAAAATTAAATAAATAAATAATCTAATAAATTAATAATAATTAATTTCAAATATAATGAACGAACGTTACAGCTAAGTTTTACGTTTTACAGCTAAGTATCACAAGAATATGTTAATATGTTAATATCACAAGAATATGTTATTGAAAAAATATTGAAAAATAATTAAAATAATTCAAATAGTTGAAAAGCTTATTGTTATTTTTCGATAAAAGCAATTGCATTTGCTAATCGTATATATCTTATTGTTAAATTCAATTACATTTGATAATTTAATTAAAATGGTGTTAAACAAATTATTTAAATTCGAAATCGTACAAGCAAATAACTACCTATATTGATCGAAATAAACGTAAAAACTAGTTATTATGATTTTTGTAACTATTTCGTAAAGAAAAATTAGTTTTTTTTAAACAATTTTGTTCATTCCATAAAACATTATTATTTTTTATTGTTTAAATTTATTTTTATAAAAGTAAACTGCATTAAAAAATAAGGCTTTTTGACTGACCTTATTCAGATATTTATTTATTATATATCATAAATATTTATTTATAATTAATATTTATTTAATATTATTTATAATATTTATTAATAGATATCATAAATATTTATTTATTTTTATTTATTACTTAAATATAACGATATATTCCAAACACCGTTATTTATTTGCGGTTTATCGCTCGTTAGCTCGCAAATTCGAGGATTTTGTTCTCAACTTTTTCATAAATGAATTTATTTATAAATTATTCATAAATTTATAAATTATTTATTTATTTTGTGAATTTATTACGCTGACATTTGCATTAATAATTTAAAATAAAAAAATCAATAAAAATAAAATATTTTTTAGTGTGCGAATAATATCACTCATGGGTGTTTTAAAAGTGAATTAATAGCGCGGATGTTTGGGATTTGCGGGAGGTAAAGAAACTTAAATTTATTAAAAATTATAACCTGAATATAAATTATGCCTGATATATAATTATATCCTTGCAATTAATTGTTAATTAAAAATATTTGATAGTTCATTAATCAAGCCAATCATCTCATCCTCAGAATTAATTGTTAGCGATTACTCTTCTGAAGGAAATCTTTCCAAAGATTATTGAATATGATTGTGACACATACGTGACATTGGCAAGTGTAATTTTGCTTATGAAGATGAAATTTAAGATCAGGTAGATAGTTAAGATCAGGTAGGTAAAAAAATTGTAAAAATTAATAAAGCAATAAGTTACAATCAATTTTCAATTTTTAAAATGTATAACTTAAAATTTGATTAATACAAAATGTGGTTTAAAATAAGTTAGAAAATATTCTATACAAATATTTCATTGGTCGGTTTCATATTTTCCTGGTGTGATTCTTTCAATCTTATCAGTATCACTGTACACTACAATTAGCGTGGTTGAACCTCATCAGTAGTGAGCCCACGCCCACATTTCGTGTTTCGGTTCTGCTACTGTGCCTGCTGAATTCCTTGTCGCCGAAATGCTGGTTATATTTGGCTTAAATACACTTAAAAAACCTATGTTTAAATCATATTCAATAACGTTAATTTTGTTACATTTCAGTGTTTAAAAAACCTTTGAATGTCATATATTACGTTTTCATAAACAGAAAGCTTTTACAATTTAGTACTATGTGCACAAAGCTCATTATACAATCTTCATTCTCATTGTCAACAACATTTAAAATCGATACGAAAGTATCACATTTAAATTGGAAATTGTTGAGTATCGATATGGATAAAGCAACGACATTGGAAATAATATTAAATGGATTTAACAAGACCCTCGATATTAAACAGGAAAAACATAAACCTAGTACTATCATTACACAATCAACAAGCAAGGTAATCAATTAATAGTTTAAAAACAACTTTCTTAGAGCAACTCTATTTTACCTAATTACATATTTATTATGATTTATTTAAAATAATATAATATTATAATACAATACTGAGACAATTTATTATGATATTAAAACGTTTTCATCACTGTTTTGTTTTAGCAATTAAGATATTACTTTATAAAAATTGTAAAATAGACTAGACGATATTCGAATATTTGTCTTATTAATACTGTATTGATTATATAATTGTATATTTAATATTTAAAATTATAAATAATATTATATTTAATATAATGAATATTATAATATTATACTATTCCATATTAATGACTGTAACAATTAAATTTATTGAAAAAATTACATTACTTTGCAATCAATACAAATATTACTTAAATGAATTTACGGTTAATTAACTAATTAACAGTAATTAACGTTTAAATATAAATTAAATTAATTACTCTGATCCTCCAATGTTCACTTCAGTTTATACCATAATTCATATTGTTTAAAGAACAAATGAATTAGTTTTCAATTGGCATACCATTAATTTGCAATAAAAGTATATGTTGTTTTGGGTGTTTTAATATAAATTGCAATGTTAATTAAAATGTGAGTTAAAATGTAGTTTTATTAATATATTAACATTGATAATAAATCATAATTTATATTTATACGGTTTTTATATGTCAATTGTTAAACATAATTAACAATTTTACTTAGTTATAGCATACTAGATCTCATAAAACGCCGATAGGTTTTAAACAGGTTCTCGGAGAAACAAAAAAGGCAGATAGTTTCTCGGAAAAATATTTTGTACTTCGCAAAGCTGTTAAATTTTGATATCAGATCAGTCGCTAAATTCCTGATTTATACGATTGAAAATGATCATAAACTTCACTCGTATTAAGAATGCGTATTAAGAATGGTCGGAATCGTTCATTATTTTGATAGCTTGATGATAGCTTATTTTAGCATTTAGAAAATAGTGATTCTTCGTCATATAAAATGGTATTTTAAAAGTTAATTGAAAGAGCGCAAAGTTAAAGAAATCTCTAAACTTTTATTTTTTTTGAAAAAAATTAATATTGTGCAAATACTAGTTATTTAGCAATTATCAATTTTGCATGATTCGGTATTTAAGTTCATTTCTAGAAATTTTTATCTGAGCTCAATATTGAGACTCTTAGAATTCCAGACGCGTTTTGAGAAAATTATTTAAATCAAAGTATGGTATTTATTCGTTTATTTTAATCGTGATAGGTCGAATATGGATATTTGATAAATTGTAGTGAAGCGAATCGTGATTGATATTATTTTAAAAGAAAAATCAAATTATCAGTACCACCACACAAAGGGCTATCATCTGAGCTTGTCAAGTTCAGGCAGTTATATTGTATACTACGTATTTGATGTTTACTTTTAGTTTATTATCTAATTTTATTTATGAATTAATTTTAATTTTTAATTAATTAATTTATTTATCTATATTTTTATTTATAAATTATTAATTAAATGTTTATTATAGTTTATTAATGTTTGTTAGAAACAAATTTGAAATATAAAACAAATTTGTTGTTACTTATTTATTTGTTATTTACCATTAATTTTATAAATCATGATTTGCTTTTGTGTTAAAGTGAACTTTCTTGAGGTTAATGGGCATTATAGACACGATCAATTTATTGCAGAAGAAAGTGCTAGCTTTAGACGATAGCGTCATTATCAATTAACTTGTTTTAGTTTAATAATTAATTTAATCTTATTCACTTTTTATTTATTTATAAATAATTAATGTTAATTGATGATGTTATTGTAATGAACATTATCAATAACATTAGTTAATGTTATTCAATATGTAAAAATACATTTTATTTGATTGAAAAAAAACAGCTAGACAATCAAAATTTTTATTGACACAAAATCGAAAAAGGTTTATTCAAATTTAAATATAAATAAAGATTTCCTTAATAACAGAACAAAACAGGATTAAATATGTAATACAGGAATAAATGATAATATTAAAGTAGAGAAATACGGCAACACCAGAAGATTTCAGCTGAGTTATCTTCTTATAATAACGGGCAAAGGGGATCAGGTACCTCCAGCCTACACCAGTGCGCCACCTTCCGTCTGAACCACTCATGGTCGTTCACACACCTGAGGGTCTAATCGAGGCATACTATGGTAGGTAATCGCGAAATGATGAGCTTAAGAAAAATTGGTCTTTGCGCTAGAGGAAGACCTATAGAAAAGACTAATTTCGAGATTGGCCAGGTACCCCGGAGGCGCACCTGAGCTTTCTCACTTAATGACAGATGCCAGGCCCGTTTCAGGGTCCATCTTGCTCACTTCAGTACACTCCTGAATTTAATAAAGTCTGGTCATGTCGACCATTTAACCTTAATGGTACATCCCAGGTATTTTACTCGATGTGTAAAGGAGGGTGATGGTTGATTGTTTAATATGAAATATAGGGCTGAGATTGCTAGTCTCTTTAGTTTTTTCTTTGTCGCAGGGGCACCAGTAAAAACAACCACCTGCGATTTAGAGGAATTGAGAATAAGATTGGGCGTGGATAGTTGGTATTTTAATCTTGAAAAAAGCGGTTGATGTCCGAGACTACAATTATGCATATAGGTTCAGAAAACAGGGCTGTGGTATAATCAGCATATACGACTAGATATCCATCGCGTTTAAATGTCTTAAAGTGTATGATAGAAGCAGCAAAATATAAGATAGGAGAAAGTATAGAACCTTGAGGCACACCTGTAATAGGGTATAACTGACAAGCATCAGGGTCATCTTCATAAAAGAACCGTTTGGTGTCAGCAGTAAATCCAGCCTGTTAACAATTCTCGAAGGCAACCCGAGGGACCTAATAGATGAGATATCAAAGGGAATGGAAATGCGGTCAAATGCAGCGGGAAAGTCAAGGAAAACAGCCACAACGAGCTAATAACTATTGTCCTGACAGAACCAATACACCTCATCAACTGGCGAATGGACCAAGCGACCTTTAACAAACCCATGGAAACTTTGTGAGATTAAGTTACACCTACTTAGATGGTTGCAAATTCTACGCTCAAGCGCTTTTTGGGATATGGAGAAAAGAGAGTTTTGTATCGAAACAGGACGCAGATCTTTTCGACATGATACGACTTTTTTCTTTGCTAAAAATATTCTGCGGCTAATATAAATGTTGATTAAATCGGATGGTGACTCATCATCCGATGAGTCATTATCATGATCCGATGATGATGAAGAAGTCACCATCCGAAGATATGACTTCTCTTCTCTGATCAACCGTCAAAAGCTGATAAACACGAGAAGAGCGTAGGGCTTGGGATTTGAATGTACTCAAAAGTATACCGCAGGCGTTCCGGATACCGGTAACCGATAAATCCATGCTCTTGAAGTCTCCCTGAAGCGGGATTGGTTGGGGGAGAATGAGTGGCTTCATAATTATGTAGGGTTAATGATTCCTCCAAAACTTAGTCAAGGTCTATGCACCCAATCTAACCTGATGCCTTCTCCTTCCAGCAGATAAACTTCTCCTTGAATATCTTCCAGAAGAAAGACTGAGATGGATTAAGACGAGCAATGCTAGCTCTATCTCTACTCAGCTGGAACCTATATATAGTGATCCAGTATTCTATTGAGAGATCCTGCTTTTGGGAAACAGAAATATTAGGAAGGTTTAGCGTTTTAGTTAGGACCTTAAATTATGTTGGAATGGGATTGATTAAACGACCTTTATAGGTGGTCGAAAAAATCGTGGTAGCTTGCGAAGAGAAATAGAAATTAAATCTGGTCAGACTCGCATTTGCTACGACTTTGAAGTGTCGAGTCGCTGCCTGGAAGAATGGTACTCTGATTGAATCACAGTGAAATCTTCTCCTCAGCAGCGTGTCTTTCTCTAATCGCCAGCGAGGTAAGTCATGCGAGGTTGACAGTTGTTGGTGCGACTGCTCAATACAGGTAGGCATTATAAAGCCAACTATCGTATAGCAGTAGTATGTCGAGGAGTGAATTTGTTTTTGTGCAATGAAAGATAGGGGCTGGTGATTTATGCATAAGATACACGTTCCTAGGTTTGTGGAGTGCTGCATTAATCCAACGACTAGTTATATCGTTGAATTCACTAAGTAACATGTCATAGTCGCTACTCAATATACGGTCCAGGAGGTCACGGTTCTTGTGAATCTCTAACGGCCGAATATATATATATATATATATATATATATATATATATATATATATATATATATATATATATATATATATATATATATATATATATATATATATATATTATATATATATATATATATATATATATATAGTTGTTACTAATAAGTAAACGGGGGAAACGGACATAACTGGGTATTGGAAACCTTCACAGTCCATCAACAATCAAATCCTTAGAACGGTTTTTGCTTATTGAGCTTCATCAGTAGGGTCCAGATTTTAAGAGTGTTCAGAGATCCTCCACCACAGTTTAGAAGGGTTCATCACAAGAATGATTATTACAACACGACCTTCAAGTCCACAGGCGATCTATATATATAGGCTATACTGATGCGTTTACCGTTCTTCCATGCGAATTTTTTTAATTTTTTGCATTTTTTAGTAATATATCAGCTAATTTTTTATTTATATATTTAAGTATTATTTATTAATATTATATCGTATTATTTGTTTAAATTTTAGCGTATTTTTATTAATTTTTCACATTTTTATGGATAAGTCGATATGCTTTTCATTATATATTCGTACGATAAATGATGATACGTTAACTACTTGCTTTCTTACACTAAAATACAAATGCAATTGAGATTGCATTTGTATTACAAAGCAATCCAATAAGAGGGATGATCTAAAGTGGCGTTTATAAGGTTAAAAGATCTTGATAATATGAGTTAGGTAGGGTTATGTACGTAGTAAAGTGGGAGAATATGTGCTTTGGAAGAAATCGAGTAGTCCTGGGGATACCGGATCGATCTAGTTTTCTAAAGGACTAAGAGCCTTCTTTCCTGATAGTCCTTCTTTCCTGAAGGACTATCTGCATCTCCACCAGATAAAAGGCTAAGAGCAGAAACACCTCTTGAATTCCACTGAAGATCACTGAGTGAAAACGGTTCGGAATTACTTCCCATGCAAAGGTGTAACTAGAAGAGACGGCGAACCCACTAGTCCGGCCCTAACAGCGGAACCACTGGCTGCTCCTTGGACGGAAGGAGAGATTTCATCATCTCCCTGTTTAATACTCTAAGCTTTCCCTTACTTGTAGACCTTCAGGAGGGCTCTTGTGATCGTAGAGGAGCGAATTTTCTTGAATTGCTTGTCTTTGGTTGTTGTTGAAGATGTGACTGGCGTTAGAAACGCATTCATTAAATTTTTTTAGCATAGTCTCTATTGCCGCAAATCTCACATCCATTTTAATTTCGAGTACTTTGTAGATTTCGTCGACTTAAGAAATCCGGGCTGCTGGAGGGCTGATAATGGGGGCAATTTTCTTACCAGAAAGTATCTGGTGCCGCTTCTGGTAAGTTTTGAACTCCGTGCATTTTTTTGACCGTTCAGGATGTTGTAGACAACAGTTTACGCAACAGATTACAGTACTGCATGGTAGAGAATTTTCGACTTCTTTTGATGCGCATGGCACTCAACACTTATAATTGCGATATGAGGAGCTTCAGTGCCCCCATGCATGACAATTGTTGCAATGAGGGTAAGTCAAATTGTTGAATTCTATGTGCTTGATCATTAGGTTATACCCTAAGAAGAGGTTGAACGCCGCTTTCGAAAGAAGGAGGGAATTTTTTTCTGCTGTAGAACCGAATGCTTTGGGTATAGGGGTGTCCGCTTTACCCTGGGTGAATATGAGGTTCGAGATATTTTACATTTTCTCCAGTGCCGTAATGTCGTGTGCGTCTACCACGGGCGTGATATTCGTGATTTTAATTGCTGCCAGGATTGTCATATAGGTTACTGTGGCTATTTGAGACAGATTATCAGTAACGAACTTTATGTATTAATTGGCGAGGTCGGATGTCACGAATGAAATACGGTAATCGTTACCGGCTAGTCCAGTAGAGTTAAGTATAATTCTGTTTTTGGATTTGGAGACTAAGGTTCGCAAAAGTTCGTCAAAATATTTGTTCCTTGAAAGTGGAATAATAGGTGTAACGGAGATGAGGTGAGCTAGCTTCTTCACTGTTAAGGCTCGGTATAAGCTTCACTTTCTTTATTTTCCATAATTAAAACTTTTAAATTTGTAGAGAATTCCTGGAATTTGCTTGAATTTGTAGGCATTTCAGTTTTGATTTTCAAATCGATTGAGACACCGCAAACACGTTTACTGTACATTTTTTGTGTTTCGCAGATAACTTTACGTAAAAACACTAATGTATTCGTATATTTGCAACAGCTGGACAATTAAAATTTTTATTATAGAAATATCGAAAATGGTTTAATCAAATTTTCAAACACAACTTTGTTCATCACCAGGAATTGCATCAGTAGCTGTTAAACTTTGTGCATTTTTATACCATTTCATGAAAACCGCTAAACACCTATACATCCTTTTTAATTTTGCTAAAAACAGAATTTTCATTGCCCAGCTGTTTTTCATACAATTTTTGGAACAATGAACATATTTGATGTAATTAATTAATTTCATGAAGGCATCCACACATCGGTTAGTTCAAAAATCAAAATAAAAACAAAAAATACACTGAATAGAAACGAGTATTATTTCACAATCAAAAATATAAAAATATATAAAAATCAACAAAAAAATGGTAATTTAGAAGAAATAGCAAGAAATTCATTGTTGTATACAGTAATATCCAACAATGTATATCTACTACACCACTGGAGCAGTTAGCTAAGTAGATGTAGCGTTGAATCAAGATACAGACGTCCTGAGTTCAAATACGATCAGCACCAGTGTATGGTGTAAGTAGATAATAAGGGTCTAAACTTGAAATGTAGGCCTGAGTCAGAAACTGATGAGTTCCGCCCAGATTGATTAGTAGCGTCCTGCGGTATCAAAAATAAGATCAATACCAGTGAGGATAATATCGTGACACAACCAGAAGAATTTCAGCTCACAGATGCATTCAAGTTAAATTAGAAAACATAATACAAATTAAACAATTAAACAATACATTTGAAATTTCATAGACAATAAAATCAACTACAAATAAATTTAAATTAGATCAATATAAGACATTATAAAAGGCAAAAATACAAAAACGACAAAACACTGCAAAAAATATATCAATGTAAGTATATATTATAACCTCCAGTGTTGAACTCTAAACATTTATGCCCATATGACTTAATTAATAGTGACTACAAGGCAAGCCTAGTTGAGGTTGAACCAACTCAATATTTGCAGAGTCAATATCCAAGCAGTGGTCATTCCTAACATGTTGTGCAACGGCACATTGAACTATTCCTGGGTGTGCACATGTGCGTGACGTATTCAAAAAGCCTTTCCTTCGGTGACGACTAGTCTGTCCAACATATAATGTCTCACACGAGGAGCAAAGGGATGCTGTAAACTACACCAAGAGGGGCCCTTTTTGGTTTGTGACAAGGTACTACCAAAAGACAACACTGCCAAACATATTTCAATGTAATAAACATTGTATCAATGTATTTAAGAAGAGTGTATTTATGAAGAAATTTATTTCTTCTGCAAAAAAATACAAATACTTCTGTATTTATGAATATTTATTTATACATTTTAAGAATGTATTTATGAGTAGTAATATACCTGAACAGGACTTCTGAATAAACAGATGTAGTGGAGCGAATCTCGCATGCATGTATTATCAAAAAGTATCATGCATTATCAAAAAGTAAAAATATGTTGTCTTTTGGCAGTGCCTTGTCACAAACCAAAAAGGGACAGAGACGTTACCAGAGACCGATTAACGGTTCGAATTTATAATAATTTTATAATTCTAAACAAAAAGTAAAGTTTTAAAGGACTTTTAAAACTAATAAAGCTAATAATGACCGGTTATAACTAGATATGACTATACTGTCATTATTTAACTAATAATGGCTGATGATTTAAACCAATAATGACAAATTATGATAATTGAAACGTAAGTAACTCAGTTGTGGAACCGTGTCGATATTCCTTTATTTCATAACAATTATTTCGTATTTATTTAATGTATACAAATGACACATTTTTTGCGTCATATTTTGATTGTGTGGTTACTACAATTATAATTTAAGTTATGGGATGGAAATTTCCACGATCTTACGGTACTCATAAGTTACACAACTATTACAATTGTACTGGATTGTAATGTACAAAATTGGATAACTATACCAATTGGAGACATAACTAATCAAATTAAACCATTAATAGTCTGTATATTGGGGATGGCAAACAAAAAGGGCTACTACGGTAGGCCACTGGTATGGAATTTTGCATTTTTTACTTGAGGTAACAAAGTTAACTTCTAGATAGAGATAAATGAATTTAATTTGTACTGTTCTTCAATGTGTGCGCTCAATAAATGCAATCGAAACACATTAGCGTCAAATCAAAATATAAAAGTAAGTATCGAATTTTATAAATTGAATGAGAAATTTTGAATCTTGCTGTTTATTAAATAATAAATGAATTTAGTAAAAATTATGTGATTTAATTTTGTGATAATTAATAATTTTAAATAATCTCGTTGTTCTTACAAGTATGAACAATCTGGACCAGTCGCTTCGTGAGATTAACAAACATAATTAGATAATAAACAGATCTACAAAACGGCGTAGGTGTTACGGTTTATCTTTTAAATTTCGCTAAAAAGTTCGCTTAGTAACGGCAAATGAAAAAAATGGATATATTCGGTTATTAAGAAGATACTTGCTTACAAGGTAACATTAAAAAGTAACTGTTATGTAAGTGTTACATAACACTTACATGGACTTATGTTAAGACTGACTAGATATAGGTTCCAACTGGGTAAGGATAGAGCAAGAACATAACACTTACATGGAATAACACTTACAATAGAACATAACACTTACATGGACTTATGTTAAGACTGACTAGATATAGGTTCCAACTGGGTAAGGATAGAGCAAGCATTGCTTCCCTTAATCCAGCCGAGTCTTCCTTCTAGAAGATATTCACGAAGGAGAAGTTTGTCTGTTGGAAGTATAGAGCATTGGGTTGGATTGGAAAAATAGGTATTGATAAAGTGTTGGAGGAGTCACTATCCCTACATAATTATGGAGCAACTCAATCATCTCAACCAATCCCGCCTTGGGGAGACTTTAGGAGTAGAGATATATCCCTAAGATAAATCCGGTATCTTGTCCCTAAGAAAAATCCGGTCTCTTGTCCGGATTTTTCTTAGGTCTCCTTATCCCTAAGAAAAATCCGGTCTCGTGTCCTAAATACCTGCGGCCTATTTTGATTCAAAATTCCCTCGTGTCGATTTATGAAAAAGCGCTTGCGCGTAAAATCCGCGATTATCTAAATAGGCGAAATTTAATCCCACCAGGTTTACATGGGTTCGTCAAAGGTCGCTCGGTCCATTCAGCTGTAGGTGAAGTGCATTAGTTTTGTCAGGAGAATAGTCATCAACTTGCTGTGGCTATTCTCCTTCATCTTTCTGCTGCATTTGACCGCATCTTCATTTCCTTTGTTATCTCTTCTCTCAGATCCCTTGGGTTGCCTGCAGGAATTGTCAACAGGGTAAAGATACTACTGTAAACCAAGCGATTCTATTATGAAGACGACCCTGATGCGCGTCAGTTCTGCCCTATTACGGGTGTGCCTCAAGGTTCCCCTCTTTTTCCAATCTTATTTCTTGCTGCATCCATTGAACTTTTCAAATTATTTAAACGTGAACAGCGTCTAGTGATATACGCTGATGATACCACAACCCTGTTCTCTGGACGTAGGTGCAAAGACGTAGTCTCGGACATCAGCCGATTCTTTTTATGATTAAAAGACCAGTAAACCCGGTCCAATCTTAGTTTAAACTGTGATAAATCGCAGGTGGTGGTCTTCAATAGCACCCCTGCAACAAAGCAAAAACTTAAGAGATCAGCACTCACTACCCTCTCCTCCATTTTGACTAATCAACCACTCCCTGTCTTTACAAGTCGAATAAAATACCTAGGGTTTACCGTAACGGTGTACTGGTCGGCGAAAGCTGACCTGGATAGATTTAAACGTATTCTGAAGAGAGCTAGGTGGGTCCTGAAACCGGCCCAGCATCTATCATTAAAAGGGAAAACCCGAGTTCGCCTCTGGGGCACTTGGGGTATCTCGGGATTAGTCTTCTTTTCTAGAGGACGTCCCCCAGAGCAAAGGCTAAGATTTCTTAAGCTTCTCGTCTCTCATTTACCCAGCATAGTCCGCATCGATTGGACTCTTGGGTGGGGTGAAATACCCTGGGTTGTTTTGTCGAAGGGCGGCGTGTGTGATTGGCTGGAGGGCTCAGATCCCACTAGACCTGAGGCCATGAAGACGAAGACTACAATAGATTAATTAGAAGAAAATTTTTGACGTTGTTTTCTTCTTTTTTAATTGACTGACATTTATTACCTTGTCTCTATTTATAAAGAAAATCTTTATTATTATGATTATATTGATCAGTAAGATTATTATGTTATTTTGATAGAATCGTGTTGTGTGATTTGGCCTTAAATGTAAACATTATACTTCCTGTGTTGATTGCATAAAGTATATAGACGTGAAATGGCCATAAGAGTCTTGACCTTATGGTCAAGGATCTTATGGTTAAATTATTGTAGTAAGTTTTTAAATCCGCAATTATAGATGATTTCCCAAATAGTATAGCGTATAGGAAGTAAATTTTCATTGATTAGTCATTGATTAGTCATTAGTAAATTCCTTTTGAAAGGTTTCTTATTCTAGACACCTCAAAAATTACAGGACAAATGTGAATGCACAAAGGGTGAAAAGGGAATGACAGTATGTAATCTTTTTATCAAATGAGGTTTCTTCATAATGCTATATTTATTTTAAAAAAGGGCGAGCCAGGACCTCAAGGCCTTCCAGGTATACCATCGTATCGCGCGATGGAATTGAATTATGACGATCTAATCGAGAAGGTAAACAATTATAATTGAAAATATTGACCTTTAGTTTACTAGATACATAGTTTAGGCAGTTAAAGGCGCAACTGGAATGAAGGGACACAGTGGTGTAAAAGGACAGAAGGTAATAGAATCTTTAAAAATTTGTATTAAAAAATAAAATTGATAGGGAGATAGAGGAACTCCTGGACCTATTGGATACTCTGGTTTGCAAGGAGAGCGAGGACCCCCAGTAAGTTTAACGCTTTTATAGTTCATATTGCTTTATTGTTATTACACCACAGGGAATACCTGGACCTGAGGGTACACGTGGGTCAATGGGTCCAGTAGGATTGCCAGGGGTTCCGGTATGTACCAAATTATAAGGTTAATTGTAGATGCATTAACATAAGTTTTTTTTAAAATTGAATCAACTTTTGTACAAATAAAATATTCCATTTTTAGAATTTAGATAATTTGTATGACCGAATATTGTCGGTATATCGAATTGAGTTCGTTCTATATTCATGATAAGTAATAAAATGAAACTAATTTAATTAATTAAATAATTAATTATTATTTAATTAATAATGAAATAATTAAATTAATAAATTTTAATAAGTTATTGAAATAAAAAAGTATCGATAAAATTTGAAACAGTTATAAACCCTTAGTGGATCTTATATTTGCGTTGGATGTTTCGTTATAAAATAATAATTTATTAATAATATTAACAAAATAATATTTTATCATCATTGCAATATATCTTGTTTGTTTTGTGAAATCATTTGATTTATTCAAAATCATTTGCTGCAATTGATAATAAAAAGATTAAAATATGCTTGAACTGATAATAGCAATATTATCTTTTAATTAATAATAAAAATATTAAAATATTTTTAAACTGATTATAAAAATATATTTTTTAATTGTCAATAAAAAGATTAAAATATGCTTGAACTGATAATAGCAATATCATCTTTTAATTGATAATAAAAATATTAAAATATTTTTGAACTGATTGTCAAAATGATTTTTTTAATTGATAATAAAAAGATTAAAATATGCTTGAACTGATAATAGCAATATTATCTTTTGATTGATAATAAAAAGATTAAAATATTTTTGAACTGATTATAAAATATATTTTTTAATTGATAATAAAAAGATTAAAATATGCTTGAACTGATAATAGCAATATTATCTTTTGATTGATAATAAAAATATTAAAATATTTTAGAACTGATTATAAAAATGATTCTTTTAATTGATAATAAAAAGATTAAAATATGCTTGAACTGTTAATAGCAATAAATTATCATTTATTTAATTATAATCTGGGAGTATTTATTATGCCCATTATAGCCTTTCGGCATGGGGCAAATAACAAAAATGTATATATGTACAAATAATAAATTTTTATTAATTAATATATTGTATATTAAAATAATATAATATATTAAAATAAATAATATATTAAAATATATAATATTTATATATGATATAATATATTAATATTTTATATTTTATATTATCATATAACATATTATATTATAAATTAATAAATTATTATAATTTATTAATAAATAACCTTTTTATATAGCTTAGTAAAAGTATAAAATAACATTTTTAATAAAAATGCACATATTTAATTGTAAATACAGCAAAGTAGAAAAAGACAAAGACCAAAGGTTTATTTTTCAAGATATTAGTCCTAGTTCGAAGGTGCTAAAATGCAAAATTTCCGACACAGTTCTGCAGATAGGTTTAGTTTCTGTTAAAATTGCATTTATACTATTCAAATTTTTGGATATTATTGGATTAATGAATGATATTATAAAAGTATTAAGTATCAAGTCTGTTTGCATTCCTGTTGTATAACAGGAATGCAAACAGACAAATAACTGTTTGATATATCGTATATCACTTCACCTTATGTTTGGAAAGTTAACGATTTTCAGAATAATTTAGCAGTTATTTGCTGAATTACATTTTATGAATATCATTATCACGCTAATGTGATCATAAGATTAAAATAAAAGATAAAAATACACTGAGAAAAAAATAGTAATCAAAGGAATAAAAAATTAAGGGATAATGTTATAAAAAATGTCATGTAAAATTAAAACGTAATCAAATTATATTAAGATATATAACAAAATGAATTAAACAAGAATCAACAAAATATATGAATTTATACTTTTTGCTGAATAGTCATTTTTAAAATAAGTAATAATTACCTTTTACAACCTTCAAGTAGAAAAACATATATCATTCTCAGTGGCCACTGCTGACATTTTCAAGAATAAAAATAATTAACACTAAATTTCCTCACTTCGAATTTAGGTATACAAAGATAGGATCAAGAGAAACATTACAAATTAATTACATATTTGATTTATCTAATAAATAAAATAAATAAAATAAGACAAATAAAATAAAATTAATAAAATTAATAAAATAAATAAAATCAACGTATATGTTTATTATTTTGTTGAAATATAATTAAGCTTTTGTAAATATTTCGACTGATTCTTTGATCTCCATCGATAGAAATTATTGTTAATTGAAATTTACAATCAAATAATTTTGAAAACAAAATTTATTAACATTAGAAACAATTAAATTGAAATAACATCAAAAATTATTTTAAAATTACTTCTTATTGCTAAAGATTACTTACTTTATTACTTAGACAAATTATAACATTTTAAAACTAAATAACAATATAATAAATTTCATTAATTTTATCAGAGATTAAATTAATTTACTGAATAAATAATATTTATTATTTAATAAATTTTTAATAAATATGTTAGTTTTTATTAGCTTTTATGTCAATTATAATATTACAATCGCACATCAATTTGCATATCTTAAGTACAGTTTTATTTATAAGCAAAGCGTAGAATCAAAAATGTAATTTTATATGATTTGAAATATTTAATAGATATGTATTTAAAGGGAATTCAAGGGCCAGTTGGATCTCCGGGTGCACAAGTAAGTTATTTGTACCGATCATTTTTAAATTCAATGTTTTAGGGATCTAGTGGAAGCTGTTTCAGAATTAAAGGTGAACGCGGTATGAGAGGGCCTAAGGTAAACAAAAAATTTAGAAGTTATGTTCTTATTGTGTAACGCAGGGCGATAAAGGACCGCGAGGCCTGCCAGGCAAGGTATATAATAGATCGTAGAATTTTTATTAAAGCTATAAGGACACTTTAAGGATGGGTTAAACGGTCAGCAAGGCGAACCTGGAAGTCCTGGAACATATGGCTTACCTGGATTACCTGGTAATGATGGTCCACATGGTATAGATGGAAAACAAGGTCCTAGAGGACAACCTGGAATGCCCGGTCAACAAGGACCTCCGGTAACTTTGTTAAAAATCATGGTTATTTATATCTTTGTATGTTAAAAGGGACCAAGAATATCACAAGAAGAGTTAGAGAAAATTATTACAAATATTCTAGAAAGTATTTTCATATTTGCAAATTACATGTAATGACATTGTCTAACCGCAGCACGACTACATGAGCTATCGATTAAATTTAAAGGAGAACGAGGACAGCCTGGTGAATCAGTGCGCGGACCGATCGGGGAACCCGGATCGCAAGGCATGCCAGGTAAACAAATTTGGACAATTAATTATTATCAATTTAAAAAGTTTATTCGTTTAATTTAAAATGACTAATATTTTAATTTTTTAAATTTAAAATTTATAAATAGTATTTAGTAGGCACACTTAATTAAGAAATTAAATTGATAAATTTAATTGATAATTTTTATTTTAAAATAATTAAAAATGATTCATTAAATAATTTAACAGTTTAATATTTTTTAAATTTTATAAACATTTAAATTTTTAAACATATAAATTATTAATTATTTTAAATTATTAATATTTTGTAAAAATAAAGAATATAAAGAAAGTTAGCCATTTTACAGTACATTGTAAATATAAAGAAAACAACAAATAATCTTTAAAATAAATATTTTCCCAACATATTTAGGTGAACCTGGAATTTCGGGATTACAAGGCGAGATTGGATTTCCTGGATTACCAGGAATTCCAGGAATAGATGGCCTAAAAGGCCCACCAGGTAATATTTATTATTAACAATATTATAATTTGACTGTTCAGTATAGGTAACCCTGGAAGGAAAGGAGAACCAGGACTTAAAGGAAGCTGTGATTAAAAACTAACTTAATCAAAAATACATGTTATGAGGAAAATAATTTCGAAACTGTATGACATGTCGTGTTTGTTTGATGTTGCTTGCACTGTATAAAGAACTAAATTTAAACAATTAACTGTAAGCTATTATAATCAAACGACTACGTTACACATACTTTTTTAAGTTTGATAATACATTGTGTAGACGTTTCCACGACTTCAAGTTGACTGGAAATCCAATTTGCAATGTTGTTCTTCACAATATCTATTTGAGTATATCTGTTATCTAGTAGAATAATGGCTCCGTAATCTTCTCGGTGACGAATAATTCGACCTTAAATTTGCTTAAAATCTATACAAAGTTTTTATCAATTAAAAATTCAAATCTACAAATCGATAAAATTTGATATTATAAGCAAGTTACAACTTAAAAACAAACTGTTTTATATATTTAATGAAACAGTGTTGGACCGGTGACGAAGAAATATCAGCAGAAACTGTGATATATAAGAATTTTGATTTTCCGTTCATTATTGTTTGGTTTCCTGGCCAGTGGCCATATTAACCCTAACAATACTGAAAAGGCCACTAAAAGATTGTTTAAGTTTTCTCAAAATAAAAACATTAAAAAATAAAAGATAATTTTTACATGCAATATTGTAGTTTACATGCTAAGAAACGCGTGAATACTAAATTATATAAAGTATAATTTATACTTTATGTAGAAAGTATAAAAATTATAAGAATCTGTTTAAACATCTAATTTCTAAATACGATGCATTCATAAATCGGTAAGAAGATAATTTTTATCCATAAAAATTATCTTTATCAAAACAAAAGCAATGATATCTTTATTTTTCATGTGTTTCAACCAAAATACTCAATCACAAATTGAAATGATAATTTGATAAAATTTACAATTTTTCAAATTAAAAAATTTGACTTACAAAAATATAATTTCGCTTTTAATTTAGTAATTCCCTCAGTATTCGTATTTTGCACAAAATTTTAAAATCTAGATTTTGTAAATTTTAAATATACAAGATTTAAAATCTACTCACAAGTAAAACCTAATTTACCCGACATTTCGCCATAATATTTGCTCTAAAAGGGGATATACCTTTAACTGTAGGATGACCAGACTACTTTATTATAACAAAACATCCTCCGTTTTAAGAAACGATCATTTCAGATTATTTCCTATCAATCATTTCTGATCGATCAGAAACATCAATCATTTCAAGAAAATGATCGATGTCGTAATAAAGTCAGATCATTTAACCGAGTCTAAGTTTTTACAATACATAAATTTTATTATATAATATTTATCATATTTTATATGATATTGTTAGCATCGATACGCCTATACCTGCTAACCAAATAAAGCAAAGATATTACGAACACAGTTACTTGTATACCATAATAAGCAAATGTACCCATTTCAGTAGCCAAGTCTACCCATATTCAGGTTGAAAAGTAAAATATTTGCTTTTCAACATTCGAAATATTTTGAAATATATGAAATATATGAAATATTAAAATAAATGTGCTTTTCAATATTTTGAAAAGCACATCGATAATTCCAAATAATCGATTGTTTAAACAAGACAACAATTTACACGATAAAATTCGACTTGAGTATTATAAGTAAATTGTTGAAATTAGAAAATAAGCCGAATTGAAAAAGAAATTAATTTAGAATTTTTTGGTAAAACTATTTTTTGTATAAATCAGAACAGTTAACTAAGTCTACGTATATATTACGATATATAAATTTAAAAATGTAAATATCTTAATCTTAAGATTTCCAGTAATTTGAATATTTTATAACTTAATTAATTTAAAGTCGATATTCTTACGGATCGATTAAAATATAAATTCTAAATAAACAAAACTAATGCTTTATTGAAAATAAAAGTTAAATTTAAAAATAAAATCTATAATTTTAATCTAGTTTTACAACTATAATTAAATTTCTCGAATAAAAATGAGATTAGAATATCATTTCAATGGATATGAGCAAGTGTATCTGGCCAAATGTTATCAAAATAAATCATTAATATGCAATTTTATTTTGCCTTATGAAATGAATTTGTTTCTTCTGATATTAATTAAAATATCATAGAAAAACGACAGACATATGCATTTGTATAAAAATATATATAAACCTATACACTGGTTTATAGTTTTCCAGCAGGCGATTTCACAAAATCTGTTTCCCATATTTTTTTTCTAAAATATAAAGAAAATAAAATGACAATTGGATGAATTTTGCACCATTTTGTTATAGAATCGCACTTTTTCTGTGATTTCGATAGATCTCATATTCGGATAAGGTAAGCCTACTATACATACGCATCTAGAATGGCAGAATTTAAGTATCAAGTATAAAGTCATAATACCTGCCAAGATTATCTGCAAAGTTAATACCTTCGCTAAGTCGTCCACCAATTACGGCAAATAAAAGAGCCCCAGTACTGCTAGTCTAAATTGAAAACAGAATTACAAAGAAATTAATATGAAAATTCGATTACCTCAATTTCTGCAGCGTAATTAGCCAAAACTATATCAACATTTTGTTTCGATTCAACAAATATCTAGTAAACATAAACGTAAAGGTTTACTAATTCAGAAAGTTGTATACCAAAACAAATTATTTACTGAGTTTTATTAAGCCCATGCTCTTATTGGCTTAGAGAAAACATAAGATTGCGTAAAAATAAAAAAATATGCATGCCAAAAAAAACAATTCTTGAAAGGCAGCCGAATGTCGTACTCTATTGAAGAAACTTTAATGGGGGAAGTATCGGATTCGTCTTTAAAACATGTATATTTTAGCGAATCCTGGCAATTTCACATAACGGTATCTTTGAGAGATGAGCAAACGAAAAAAAGCATTATGACGAAAGCAAAGACGCAAAAAAAAACTTGTAAAACCTGACGGTCATGGCAGTAGCAATCGAAATATTGTGATTCTGGAAAATAAACTTGCTTCTTGGTTTCTTTAAAATTATTAACTGCCTAGCAATAAACTTTAATGAAGTGTACGATACAAATCAACGTTTATAATTGAATTATGTAAATTAACGACACTATGAAAATAATAATCTAATTATAAAATATTTCGAAATCTGAGAGGATCACTGTGATTATATAGTTGAATGATCTCAACCATTTAAGACACATTTTAAGATTACCTATGATGGTTAAGTTGGTGTGAAACGTTTTGAGTTAAGTGATGACATAATAATTACAAGGATAAGTCACTTACATGATTCAAACTACCCACGTTTTGAGTAAAAAGTAAGAAGTTTCGTCATTTATTTGATATGACGATGAAATCAAACATAGCGGACAACCGTGGAACCGTGCATGCAATATAAGTGAAATTATATATTAATAAAAAGTCATTATATCACTAACAATTGAGGTTAAAATAAGTGTGATATAATAGATCTTCTTAGAGTGAATGTCACCAAGCGATAACTGGTTAGAATAAGGGTGTAATCAGATTCAATTGGAGTATGATTCACCTGCACAACTGAATCATAAAGCTACATTCAAAATAAAGTTTTTTAACATCCACGCAGTCTTAGATTTTTTAAGAGTACAAGCTGAAACTATTCCTTGTTGTTTAACCAACAAAGAAGAAAATACTCAAAGTACGCCGATAGAATAGTATAATTGGAATGAGGAACATTTCATCCTCGTATATTTTCTATACCGGGTTCGGTCGGGACTGAAACAGAAAGAAATCTGAGTTAGATAGCAACAAAATCAGCTCAACGTGCTCAGATACCTTACAGTAAAAGTATAAAATTGTGGTAGCAGGGTTTAGGTGTCATATTGGTCAACGACAAAATACTTTTACTGCTGTTTGCTGGACACCATTTAGCGGTGAGTGAGTAACATTAAAAAATGAAAAGAAAAGATTGAAGCCAATGATTTGTTTTATTGGACTAATGCCCATTTGCGGGAACCTATTTTTACTGCTTTTTAATAAATTATTATTTAATAAATAATATATATTTTCATAAATATTACTTGGATTACATATTGTAATTATATTATTACTTGGATGTATAAAGCAATATACTTGGATGTATAAAGCAAAATACATATTACTTGGATGTATAAAGCAATATATATTAAATAAAATTCAGCACTAAATAAAAATTAAATTGTATATTCGATTAAATAATTATGATGTAGTGAAAGAATTAAAAAAAACGTTTACCTTTTTCCTTTGATCAAGTTTGACCCATGAATCTTTTTCAGACTTCAAAAAGTCTACAAACTGATGTAAATATTCATGACAGGGAAAGAATACAATAAATCCAAAAGGTATTGATGGACATATGTTAATTAGAAATGTAGAAAGACCCAGCATCTATGATATAAAGTTTGTTACTTAAATAAAACACAAATATATGGAATTCACAGTTTCATGCTGACTTCTAGATAGAAAACGAAAATCCAATTTCTGAGATGGACCAGAGCATGCTAAGGCTAATACGTTCTTTTTCGATACCACATGATCTGAATTTATAAAGTTTATTTAACAAATAAATTTATTAATTTGTTTAATTAATTTAAAATAGATTAAAAATAAAGTCGTTAATGCAATTAACGACTTTTTGTTTTAACAATTAACTAATTGTTCAGGCCGTTTAAGCATCGAGAGGAATAATAAAATATGAAATTTGTGAACAATAATTTCTAATGTTATTATTCCTCTCGATGCTTAAATGTCCTGAACAGTTAAAGATCACATCGAACGTATCATTGGACTATTTGATGATAGCTCAATTAATTGTTTATTTTATAATCTATAGTAGAGGCATTTGGTTGTTTATATTTCACATGGGACATCTGTACAACCTGACTATACCTAACTTAAAAGCTACCAGCGGCACACATTTGAACTTACAATGTCGACAAATGATCAGTGGATTATGAGCAAATCCGTTACATATGTACGCATATGTAAAGTTCATGCATAATAGACATGTATAATAAGTTGGGCCAGTATATCCAGAATATTTTAAAGCTACTAATGTTAGATAATAAATATATGTAGTGTGAGCAATCTAGTTCGAAATGTGAAGGCGTGGGTAACGGATTTTGTCAAAAAAGTCACTTTATGTGACCATTATTTTCATTTACCCTACAAATTCGAATTTTATTAAACAACTATTATAAGTATTTAATTATTAAATTAATTTTTAATTTTTTAATTATTTAATATACTCTTATGTATGAGTATATAGACAATTTAATCTAATTTAATTTACACAATTTAATTTATAAATTAACTAATTTTTTTTTATTTTTTATTTTTTTATTTATTTATTTTTTTAAATCCATTGACTTTTTTAAAAAGACAAGAGTTTAAAAGAATTACAACTGTTAATGTTTTGCGCCCTCTATTGTTTCAGTCTCTTCATTGTCCGCCATTGTGAGCGGCTTCATGACTTCCTCCTTCTTTTTTGTCTTTTCGATGGGATTACCGAAGCTGCTTTTCTTACCATTCACTGTCTCGACTTTCGCATCCTTTTTCGGTTGTTCCGATTCGATTATCTTCTTCTTACGTTTTATGTCGTTCTTTTCACTCGACGCCGATTTTCCGTTCATATTCTCTTTCCTCCCCACTCTCTTTGATCGCTTTCTGTCTGATTTGGATTTCCGCATAATATAGAATAATTTATAAATTTAATTTATAAATATTTAGTGATATAAAATACTATAATTTAATATAAACTTAGTATTTGCTTATAGACTGTAAAACTAGTGAATGTGAATTCGCTAGTGAATGAGACTTCGTTTAAAATGCAAGTAAAAAATTGTCCAAAAATTCAGAGAGGTACCTGCAGAAATGAAACGTATTTTGTCAATTTGAACATGTCCCAATAGATGATCTTTAAAATCCTCGATCTATTAAATAAATCAAAAAGTGATATGGAATATCAAACATAAGCAAAGATAATCAAATTCGTTTCTAAATTCGACGTTAATTTAAACAGGTTTCTAACTAGCGTCTCTGGAAATAAATAAATCATGATCCTATCAGCTCAAATATATCATCATATAATAAAAACGTTTCGTTTATTAGCTGATCATATTCTTAACAACTGGTCAAATGCCTTGATAGTTAGTCAAACGCTATATTAGTTGGACAAATGCTAAATTAGTTAGACACTTATCAATCAAAATCTTTATCACAAAATAATCTTATAAGCTCAATCTAAAATATCAATTAATTGTTCGATTCAATTATCGATAAATTGTTGACAAATCAATCATTAATTTGTTGATAATTGAAATTATATAATAAAATTTAAATATTTACCAAATATTTATAAACTAACAAAAAGTCTATGAAAATGTAGTCGAAATACAGAAATTTGACAAACATTTATAATTTTTTTAAATCAAATGTCAATAAAATTAAAAGATCAAAATTTTTTCAGTGTATCGCTAATAAATATAATATTCAACAGTTTCGATTAATTGGCACATAATATTATTGTGTTACAAAAATCATTAGTAATGATTGTTCTCAATACTCTGAGGAATTTTTTAATTCTCTGCGAATTAATTAATAATAATTAATTAATTATTAATAATTAATTAATAATTAATTTTTTAATTCTTTGAGAATATAATTCACTTGTCACCCATTACGCATATACGTCCTCACATTTGTTAGTCACACATTTTGGATATTTTGAAATATAAAATATTTCAATAATATTTTAAAATAATATTTTAAATTTTAAATATAATAATATTATATTATTATATATAATAATATATTCGCATAATGCTTGATGTATTTACCCCGTAATTGTTTGGTTAAAAGTTTTAATTAACAGTTTGCACAAAAATTTAAACAATCACAAGAACTTCGTGAATTCACTGATTGGGGATTTATAGATATTTGAAAACGCTTCCACGCGTGTTACCTGAATTTATTATTTGAATCAACTACAATTTATCAACATTAAGCAGCTAAGCGAAATAATTAAAAAATCTAATTTATGTTCAAGTCTATGAATCTCGAATACAAAAGCAATTTTCAATTTATTTTTAAGCGGGGCGAATTGAAAAGAATACGATGGCAGTTTTCTTTACTACCTTTTAAATTACTTCTAGTTTCTACTGCATCACTTTTCAGATAAAATGCTGATTTATTAGAATAAAATGTTAATTTTATTAATAGTAACATTATTTTAAACAAAATTAAATATAAATCTTATTAATTAACGTTTACGAAAAATACTTTAAATAAAATCTATTAATTTGTTAAATTGTAAGAGCAGGATCAAAAAAAGAAAATTTTTAATAATATTCCACAAACTTCTATTATCATCATTAGAAGCAAATACGGTATTTTTAATTAAAAATTAAAAATTTTCTTAATTTGATCCTGCTTCTAAAATTCAATAAAGAGAAGTGGATCATTAAAACCGAGTATTTATTACCGGTTTCATTGTACCGCCAGCCATTATGAGAGAGTGGCAATCTTTCTCTATTTCTTTGAAATGATCATATATATTGAGATCTAAAATTTTTACTGTACATTCTTTCGGATTATCTAAATGGGAATTATGAATTTCAAATTTTAGCAATGCACTCACCGTTTAAAGTAAATATAACTCGAGTATCAATGTCAACATGTGTTAATCCGCTTAGGAAGCTTGTAACATTGATAAATGGATTTAATGACTCTGATAAATATTTTGTTGAAAAGTAATCATTTGTAATGTGAACAAGATACCTGTGGTATTTTCATTATCAGTCGATTTTTCTGTGAAAAATTTAGCAGTGTGCCATTGCTGAGTAACTAAATATCAAACTGAACGCTATAACTGAATTAATAAAATATTAATAAGAATATTAATAATAAAATGAACAAAATTAAAAATTTGCTCGTTGTTGAAAATAATTAAAAAATATTAAAATTTAATGTTCTCGAAATAATTAGAAAAGATTTTTTTTGCAATACTTCACGATTCGATATAAAGACATTGTAGCCCGTTAAACGATCTTTATATCACGTAAAATTATCATTAAAAATTCAACACTAGCATGCTTATCGCTTCATTTAAACACAAGATACGTGCTGATTACAAAAGTGTAATTATTTAAATTAGATATTTTCATTTTACAATTAATTTCATTATTAATTTAATTCATAAGCCGAAATATATTAATATATTAATATTATAGTTCTTATTATATTAAATATAAGAGTAATATATTAAGTAATATAAGAGTAATATATTAATATATAAGAGTAATATATCTTATTATAATATAATAAGTTCTTATTATATTAAATTGAATATATTAATCAAATGTTTATTATTCGATTACATAAAATCGATACAATTAACAAAAAATAATTAGTCAATCAAATAAAAAATTAATGAAATTTTTAATTAATTTTTAATTATAAATTAATAACTTATTTATTAATAAGTTAATCTTAATTAAATTAATCACCCTATTAATTTAAGTTATTTAATTTAATTTATTATTTACTTATATAATTTTGAATTATAAATAAAAATAATTTTAATAAGTTATTTATAATTATGTAAATTGGTTCTTATTTATATAAGAACAAATTATAATTTCATATAATTTTATATACAATTTTACATATAAAAGCCAATTTTACACCAACGACATCGAATTTATATCCAGAATATATAAAAATATAAATAATGACAATTAAAAGTATTTAATTAGTGGAGCTGGATCAAAGCTTCTAAAGACGCTAACAGAAGTTAGCGAAATATCAAAAACAATTTATTCTTTCCATTGATCCAGCTCCAACAATTATTTATCAATAATGGATCAGTATCAACTATTTAAAATTAAAAGTATTAATGTGGAATTAATCTAATGCAGTGTATTTCTACCTGTATTTCAATGAAAACACATAATCTCTAGGTCACTGTGCTGACTCTCAAGATCGTAGATGTTGTATATAAGAAAGCTTTGCATGCTTGGAATGTGATTTATCATGCAAAATTAGAGAATACATTTAGAATAAAATCAACTGTTCCAGTGTTTATGCTTAAATGCTGAACTGCAGGAAGTCGAATGTGTTAAGATATGTCAAGGATTTGTGCCTTGTAGAGATTCAGATTTAACCGCATCTATAACAGTCAAATTAAAAGTTATGGTTGTCATGGACAGTCAGGAATACATACTGGACATACATACATAGATGGACAGTTAATAGATAATATTAATAAAACACGAATTAATATATGAATATAACTTAATTTTATTAACTATCCATGAATAAATAATATTAATTAACTGAGTCTACGTATTTCGTAATAAAGTAAATATATTAACTTATTTACTTAAAAGATCAAATATGTTAAGATTTTCTATTATTCAGATATTTATTACTTAAGAATTTTTTAACTTAATTTTTATGATCAAATTATTAGATAATATACAATGTTTTAGAATAAAGATAATATGTAATAATAAAACACAAATTAATATATTAAAATAATTTAATATCAATTTAATATTTACTTATATAATTATTAGTATAATTAAATCAAAAAAAAATTTAATCAAATAAAGATATAACCTCTCAACAAGAGAATTAGATTGCAAACGGGACTAAATTGAATTAGAAGGCTTAAATTTGAATATGAAAGTGATGACGTTTTATGTAAAAGTGATAAAAATGTATGTCAGGGTGACAAGATTAAAGTATGTATTTAAAGTGAAGTTGATAAGGGGAAATGCAAAATTAACAATATTTAAATAATTCAAATCAGCCAAATGTGTCTACGTATTTTATACATTAAATAAATATGTTTTATAAATTAAATAAAGAGAAAAACAATTATAAAAATAAAATCATAAGCAATTATAATTATAATTATAAACAACTATTATTAAAAGTATATTAAACTATAATATTTAAAAGTATTTAAAATATATTTAAAAGTATATGCATAAAAGTATTTAAAGTATATTTTTAAAGTATAATATTTTCTTTGATTATAATTATTTTCAATGATTTCCTTTGATTTCTATCTTTAATTAATCCGATCAGATAACTGAGCCTGGGTTTTTAATACTGTAAAATTTGATGTATTATAAAATTATTATTTTATACTGTAAAATTATAGACCTAAAATATTCATAGAATATTTAGACCGAAATGATCGGTCTAAATATTCATATGATATTTTATATAAAGTTAACATGTTGTGTCCGCTAGTCCGAGCCGCGATTTAGAATTCTCTTGCTTATTAATGTAGATCTTGAATTGTATGTATTATTGAGATCAGTTAATTGATACTTAAAGCTTTGCTTTTTGCAAGTATTATTTTTCAAATATAATTATTTATATATAACATATATCATGTTAAAATTTAAAATTAAAATTTAAAATAAAATTCAATTTTTATAATTGACTAATAAATAACAGACGATGTATCAGAATAATTATTAGAGATATCAGGACAAACTGCTATGTATATATTATAAACTGTATATAATATAATATATATTATATATAACTATATAATATAAGATAATTATTAATATTATAATTTGTATAAAGTTAAAATTTGAAATTGAAATTTAAAATAAAAATCAATTTTTATGAATTGACTAATAAATAACAGACGATGTATCATAATTAGGATTCGAGATCCTCAGGAGAAACTGCTATGCTATCAGGTTTCAACCCTTATTCTTCGACCCATCATTGTAGCGGTGCCAAATACATTTAACTGACGTATTTTCTCTGGTAACATTTTAGCATGAGTTAAAATATATTTTTAATAATATTTTGTTAATTTATATATTTTAATATTTTCTGATTGATTTTATTTTTATAGTAACTTTGTTAACTTTAACCAAACTTAAAGATCTATCGATTAAATAATTTAAATGATTTTGAAGAAAGCCAATATCATTACATTCTGTTGCAATTCTTAAAATTTCATTATTTGAAATATTATATTGTATATTATATGGTATGCATGAATGCTTATATCCTTTATATACTTTCTTTATCATCAATATTGGTTTTGTAAAAATATTTTAAAAATATTTTTTAAAATATAAAATACAAATTCATATTTTATTAAGGTTAAAAATAAGTCAGCTATAATTACCTCCAATTGAAACACCTTTTGCCTAATAAATAAATTGTTGCAATTCTTAAAATTTCATTATTTAATGTATATGTGGTATGCATGAATGCTCATGCAAAAATGTTTCTTGTAGTTTTAAATATGTCATCTTTATGATATAAATTAAAAGTAGATTTAATTGATGTTAATTTTATAATTAAAAATTTATTTTTATTTTTTAAAAATAAAATTTTTATTTAAAAATTATACAAATCATTTTTAAAAATGAAAAAATTAATTATTTTAATTTTAAAATAATTTTTTATTTTATCGAATAAATAATAAAAAAATATATAATTATATATAATTTATATTAATATAGTTAAAATTAAAAATAAATGTCAAGTTTTATGAAGTGATTAATAATCTATAATAAGGATTAGATGTCATCAGAAGGAACTGCTAAATTATCATTTTTCAGTCACTATTCCTCTACCCAGCGGGGCCAAACACGTGCTAAGGACGCATTTCTTCTGATTAATATAATTAATCAGAAGAATAATATTATAATATTATCAAAGTATAATTAATATACTTTGTATCTTATTCTGATACAAAGTATATTATTTATTGTTTAAAACAATTCAAAACACTGACAAGTCATAAGTCAAAAATATCTCGGGCTTAACCCGAAAGTAGTCTAGAGCCGATTTGAAGAAAGCTTACGGATGCCTGACTGCAAGTTAAGTGCAGTAGACACCTTATAAAACTGCTTATCTATGTGTTTGCGTTCATGTCGATACCTTAATATTTATAGTTTGAGTAAAACTGTATTTCGAAATGCTTGTAGAGCAATCGGTCGTTACATGATAGAGCGCTGCCTTTAAGGAATTTAATTGCTTTCGTCTTATAAACATTTATTGAAATTACGTTATCTCAAAAATAGGTGCTTAATTCATTAACTGAAAGTTGACAGGCCTTAAACAAGTCGTCATCATACAGAATTACTTTAATGTCTTTAATCAAAGTAATCAAAGACTTTAATTAAAGCAATGTCTTCAAACATTACTTTAATGTCTTTATAACATTGCTATAATATGATATAACATTGCTATATATTACATTTATATATTCATTGTAATATATAAAATATATTACAATGAATATATATTTTTACAATATATAAAACTGTCATACAAACTCTTTATTGTTATATAAAGAGTATTGTTTTATTTCAGTAAATTTACTTGAACTTATGCTAATTTAATATTCATATCTGATATATTCCTTTCTTATCATCAATATTAGCTTATAAAAAATTTGCCCTAATCTATTCTCACAAAAATCTCGCCTCAATCAATCGTCTCCTTACATTAAACAATGTTAATATATCATACAATACGCTATTATCTACTTCTTAAGAAAATGATCACTAATGTTGCCTTCAGCGATATTTCAAGTCTTCAAATCTGATTTCAATTGTAAACCTATTAGATTTAATTAATTATGTCTGTTATACAAACTCCGCCATGGCCAGTCCTAAGCCAGTGCTGAGAAAGGAAGAGGGTTGGCGATAGACTTCGCCACAAACCAGCCGTAAAACAAAACCGTCGCATCAACTTCAGCGGACCCCGTCCCAACACTGGAAAGACGCTAAACAAGAAGAATTATGTCTGTTATTCTAACTCTATTTTTGAGTAAATTGACACTTACTCCCTATCTATTTTAGCTTTGATACATTGCTAAAAGGCCAATTTAGCCCTGTTATTTTAAATCGAGTAAAATGGGCAGAATTCTGATAACATAGTGGCGCTTTCTGATGACTTTTATTTCTTTTTCGGATACATCGTTTATTATTTATTACTCAACTCATAAAAATTGATTTTTATTTTAAATTTTAAATTATAGAATTTAAAATTTATAGAATTTTTAAAATTTATAGATATTCAATTTAAAATTTATAGCATTTATAGCTATTTCTCTATAGCCATTAGAAATATGGAAATAAATGATGTTTGTAGTTGAAACAAACTAATTTTACTACATTATTAAAAATATTAAACTATTCTAATACAAAGTATATTATTTATTATCCATCCATAAGATTTTCCGCTAATGATTTTATATTTATTTTTAATATTATTGTGTTGATTTATATATTTTACTATTTTATGTTTGATGTTATTTTTATAGTAACCCTGTTTAAAATATGCATCTATTAAGTTATTTAAATGATTTTGAAGAAAACCAATATCGTTAGTTGCAATTCTTAAAATTTCATTATTTAAAGTATTATATTTTATATTATATGGTATGCATGAATGCTCATGCAAAAATATGCTTTTTGTAAAATTTTAATATGTCATCTTTACGATATAAATTAAAAGGAGTTTTAATTGATGTAAATTTAATGTTCATATCTAAATAAAACCCATCTTTATCATTAATATTGGTTTTATTAAGAATGTGGCTACCTAAATAAATTTGTTCGCTTATTGAATAAAAATTGTTAGAATTAAATACACATATATCATCAATATATCGAAACATATATTTCATATCTTTATATAATTTAGATAATCAGTTATGAACGAATTCATATTTTATAAAACTTAAAAACAAGTCAGCCATAATTGGGCTACTATTACCTCTAATAGGCTACTATTTATCTTTTAAATTATTTAAATGATTTCGAAGAAAGCCAATATCGTTACAAATTGTTGCAATTCTTAAAATTTCATTATTTAATGTATTATATTTTATATTATATGGTATGCATGAATGCTCATGCAAAAATATGTTTCTTGTAAATTTAAATATGTCCATCTTTACGATATAAATTAATAGTAGTTTTAGTTAATGTTAATTTAATGTTCATATCTAGATATACACCTTCTTTATCATTAATATTGGTTTTGTTAAGAATAAGGCTTTCTGGATAAATTTGTTCACTAATTGAATAAAAATTATTAGAATTAAATACACATATATCATCAATGTATCGAAACATATATTTCATATATTTATATAGTTTAGATTTATTTTTTAAACAGTTTTGAACAAATTCATATTCTATAAAGCTTAAAAATAAGTCAGCTATAATTGGGATACTTATTGTAAATATCTTATTTCTTATTACTTTAATATACTTGTTTCTTATTAAAGAAAAAAGGAAAATTTTATTTGATATTTCGCTAACCTTTGTTAGCATCTTCAGAAAATTAGCAATTTTCTGAAGATGCTAATAGAGGTTAGCGAAATATCAATAAAAAGTTTCCTATTTTCTTTGATTCAGCTCCAATAATTCTTTATATTATAATTATTCTTAACATTTTATTGTTGTTAACATTTATTCTCGTTATATATAATTTAAATAAATCTATTTATGAAGCTTAAAAATAAGTGAGCTATAATTGGGCTACTATTACCTCCCTAAAAACATATTTTATTTGTCTAAATATAGATGTCACTACCTTTAAATAAGTTTTTATAAAAATATTTAAGGCTTCAATTAATATAATGTCATCCATATATTTATATTTGCTTGAGGGTTTAATTTTTGTTAGATAGGCGTTATAGTTATTATAACGTATATATGTATATATATTTCAGAATATAAAATTAATTAATTTTTCTAACGCTTCTTTACTATCAACTAAATTTAAAATTGAATAAAGCGTACAAAAATCGTACGTATTTATATTTTGAAAATTTATTCCTTTTGGATGTTTTACACATTATTTTGTTTAATTTACATTGAAATATAAATGTATTATTGAAATATAAATTTGGATGCAGATGAGGACCAGCAGACGGCAATCAACGAATGAATCAAGTGCATGATGTACTAGAAAATCTCTAGTAACATCATCTAGAGTACTGAATTAGCACTACAATAGCTTCACCAAATTTGATCATTAGCACAAGCACTGGCATTTGCCAGTGCGTGTGCAATATTTTCGATATTTTATTCATATATTTATATTTACTTGATGGTTTAATTTTTGTTAGGTAGGCGTTATAGTTATTATAACATATATATTTAAATATTTTTCTGAATATAAGATTAATTAATTTTACTAACGCTTCTTTAATATCTACTAAATCTAGATTTGTATAAAGAGTACTAAAATCGTATGTATTTATATTTTGAAAATTTATTCCTTTTGTCTGTTCTAAAAATTCTTTTGTAGAATTAATAATAAACATACAAAATAAGCTCAGGATTTTCAATGATTAAAGACCAAAAGAAGTTTTCCTACCTGGACACAACTTTGCAAGACACTCAAATGTTCCCGGGGAACAACGGACCTACGCCGGATTGCAACAAGGAAGTCAAGGTACTTTCAATATTTAATTCTGGTTCAACTAAGCAAGTAAGTGACTTTTCGATTGTTGTTAACTCTGAAAAAGGGGAACTTCCCCCTATACAAAAGCTACATAATCTAGCATTTATTACTTCGAGCAAGCCAGTGGAAAAACATCATTTATTCAATATATTTTTGAGAAACTTTGTGCTTGACTACCCTGAGAGGGTAGTATTTAACAATTTAAAAATTCTAACTAATTCTATAATAGTCTCATTCGCCACTCACGAGCTGATGAGGGCATACCAGAAATACTTTGAAAAATTTTTGTCCCAATTAGGGACTCTAGATCTCAAGTCAATTCAGGCAACACTAAAAATGAACAACTTTCCCTCATTTTTGGAATCTGCTGATTTGGAAAAGCTTAAGAAGATTTTCAAATTATCCTCTGTCAGACCTCTACGTTCCAAATCGGGTGAGGCTCTACCTGTGGCTTTTGCCACGTGCGACCTTGATAATGGTCATATTCTATGTTCAAATTCCTTAAACCCTTTTATAGGTTACAATATTCGATTTACGTTGATTGAATCCAATAACTGGACATTTCCGCATTGTAACTGTTGCCATAAGTGGGGGCATTGGGCATCCAATTGCAAGGAAGAAAAAAGATGTGGGGTGTGCTCGAATACTATGTGTTCTTCCCTGTTGAGTGATAACAGATGTGTCGTTAATCCTCATTGCAACAATTGTGGCGGAGACCACCCTGCGTGGTCCCGTCGTTGTCGCTTATTTAAAGAATATAGGAACCGACACATTTCCGCTTCACCATCAAACAAGACTTTTTCCAAAGTTACTTCTGATTTAAATACTATTGGCAGAATGTCCAATAAAGATATTCTTTATCTCTTAGATACTACTAAGAAAACAATTCTCTCTCAAATTCAGCAAATGATGGCACCCCTGCTGGGAGCGTTCCTTGCAGCTCCTTCGATTCCGGCAGCTGCCGATATTCCGAAATCCAAGAAGAGGGGCGCTTCCGCCCGGACCGTCCCCCTATTAAGATAGGGAAGCTCCTTTATGGCCTGGGAGATGAAGATATTGCCCAGGGAGGACTAACCCCTGATAGAGCTAGTGGTGGGAAGGGCAACCCTCCCACTCCTGGCTCTGTCTAGGTTGGCTTCTCCCGTTCCAACTAATCTATCACAATGGTGAGTAAGCCCGAGCCTTTTTCACAGAATATTCTTCAGTGGAATTCGGGAGGTGCTTCTGCCCTTAGGCTTCTATCTGGTAGAGACGCGGATGTTATAGTCCTTCAGGAGACGCGGTCTATCCGTTTTCCCTAGGACATTACTCGATTTATCCCTAAGCACATTTATACCCACTATACTCCGTATATAACTCCTCCTCACTCCTCTTCTTCTCAAGGACTCTTGACCTTAGTAAAATGCTCCTTAAGATCCTCCCTCATTTTGAACTACTCGTGTCCTGCCCTGTCTTGTTTAGTTATAACACTCGTCAAGAACGGTAAACGCCTCAGTCTAGCCAACGTCTATATTCGTCCAGGAGAGATTCACAAGAACCGTGATCTCCTGGATGGGATAATTGATGGCGGCAATGACATGATACTAGGTGATTTCAACGACAGAACTGGTCGTTGGATTAATGCAGCACTCCACAGAGCCAGGAACGGTTATCTTATTCATAAACCACCGTCACCCTCCTTTCATTACACATCAACGAATTCACTCCTCGACTTATTATTGCTCCATGAGAAGTGGTTGCTTAAACCCTTCTGCATGGAGCGATCGCGGCAACATCTGTCCACCTCTCATGAACTGATTCGCTGGTGGTTTGAAGAGGATTCTCTGTTTCGTAGAAGATTCCACTTCGATCCCATCAGAGTGGCTTTCTTCCAAGCAGCTATCCAACGCTTCCTCCGAATTGGCAATGAGAGTTTAACCAAATTTAATTCCTATCTCTCTTCGCAAGCCACCGCGTTATTATCGACTACCTATAAAGGTCGCATTTTCAGTCCCACTCCGACAAAACTCAGGGTCCTAGCCAAACTGCTGCATCTCCCTGACCTCTCTTCTTCTGCCAAACAGACGCTCTCGAAAGAATACTGGCGTACCAGATACTGGTTCCAGCTGAGTAAGGATAAGTCGAGCATTGCTCGTCTTAACCCTTCTCAGTCTTCCTTCTGAAAGATATTCAAGAAAGAGAAGTTTGTTTGTTAGAAGGATAGAGCATCTGGGTGGATCGGAAGTATTGGTCTTGATAGAGTTTTGGAGGAGTCATTATCCCTACACAACTATGGAGCCACTCAATCACCGCAACCAATCCCGCCTTGGGGAGACTTCAGGAGTAGAGATATTTCTGTTCCAGATATACTCAATGCCTGGGGGCCTCTTCCGGGCACCTCCAAAACCGGAGCTCCACTCTCTTCTCGTGTCTGTCAGCTTATGACAGCTGATCAAAGAAGGGAGGTGGCCATCACAATCCTATTAGCCACCCCATCCGATGTGGCCGGCATCAACGTTAGCCGTAGAATTTTTATTCCTAAAAAATATCCGGTATCATGTCCGAAAGACCTGCGGCCCATTTCGATTCAGAATTCCCTCGTATCGATCTACGAAAAAGCGCTTGCGCGTAGAATCCGCGATCATTTAAGTAGGCGTAACTTAATCCCACCTGGTTTCCATGGGTTCGTCAAAGGTCGCTCGGTCCATTCAGCAGTAGGTGAAGTGCATCAGTTCTGTCGAGAGAGTAGCCATCAACTTGCTGTGGCTGTTTTCCTTGAATTTTCTGCTGCATTTGACCGCATCTCCATACCTTTTGTTATCTCTTCTCTCAGGTCCCTCGGGTTGCCTGCGAGAATTGTTAGCAGGGTGGAGGTACTGTTGTACACCAAGCGATTTTATTACGAAGACGACCCTGATGCGCGTCAGTTCTACCCTATTACGGGTGTACCTCAAGGTTCCCCTCTTTCTCCTATCTTGTATCTTGCTGCCTCCATAAATCTTTTCGAAATATTTAAACAGCGTGATCAACGTCTAGTGGTGTACGCTGATGACACCACAGCCCTGTTCTCTGGACGCAGGTGTATGGACGTAGTCTCTAACATCAGCCGTTTTTAAGATTAAAAGACCAGTTACCCAGGTCCAATCTTACTCTAAACTACTCCAAATCGCAGGTGGTTGTCTTTCATGGCTCCCCTGCGACGAAGAAAAAGCTTAAGAGACTAGCACTCTCTGCTCTAGCTTCCTTATTTGCCTCTGATCCACTCCCTACCTTCACAAGTCGAGTAAAATACCTGGGGTTCACCGTTTCGGTGAACTGGTCGGCGAAAGCTGACCTGGATAGACTTAAACGTGTCTTGAAGCGAGCTAGTTGGGCTGTGAAACGGGCCCAGCATATGTCGTTGAAGGGGAAAACTCAGGTGCGCCTCTGGGGCACAAGGGCTATCTCGGGATTAGTCTTCTTCTCTAGAGGACGTCCCCCAGAGCAAAGACTAAGGTTTCTTAAGCTCCTCATCTCTCGCTTACCCAACATAGTCCGCGCCGACTGGTCTCTTCGGGAGGTGAAAGATCCCGGGTCTTTCAGTCGGAAAGCGGCGTGTTGGATTGGTTGGAGGGCTCAGATCCCTGTGGATTTGAGGCCATAATTACTGGGAAGAAAGAAGTTGACAAGGTTACGAAGATGTTGACTGTTTTTTGATTTTGACTTTGTACTAACTGACTTGACCGACTTGCACGTTGTTTGATTATTAATAAAGTCTTTATTATTAGAATTAATACTGAAATAGTGTTTTATACCAGTATTAATTTCGATTACTTTACAATATTTCTTGAACTGTGCTTTAATTACTTTAAGTATTTTATTCATATAGACATAAAGTGATTTTAATGTACATTTAAACGCACTACATATGAACTAAATTATTATTTAAATTTTAAATAATTTTGGATTGAGTTACACATAATTGGGATATTGAAGACATTTTACCTAAATCGCTTTCAATTTGGCCACAGTTACCAACTGAATGCAGCTAAAGAACAAAGAAAATTAAATATCAAAAATAGTTATAAAACCTTAAGAGACAAATTATATTCTGAAATAAAATGCACAAGGCTGGATAGATCGCTTCTCATCATTTGCGAGTTTAGCATAAAATCCACAAGTGGCTGAGAGTAATGTTGTTGATCTACCAGAACAGATTTACCAAATATCGAAAATAAGAATAAAAACCTGATTTCTCGGAATTGTATTTACTGCGAATGTATATAATCAGCTGCTCCAATGCGACTAAAATCATTTTTAATGATTTCAGAGTTAAGGCATTAAATCGACTTCGATATTTGTGCATATACGCTTTAACTTGACTTCTGGAAATAATGAGCTAAAAATAGAATTTTTTAAATAACACCACGCCAACATCATGCGATCAAATTATCATCGTATTAATTAATTATTAATTATTTTATTAATTTTATTTGTTGTTTTAATTATAGATTGCTTATACTTTACGATGGCAGTAAGATCAATTAAAGTGTTAGCAAAGTTCCGTGTTCGACTATTTTTATCAATTTTATTAAATTGCTAAAATTTAATAATATCCAATTTTATTAAAACATTTAATTTTAATTGCCCTAATAACACTACGCCAACATCATGCGATCGAATTATCATCGTATAAGTTCGATAAGTTCGGTACATTTCAAATTAGGATTTTTTTATAAAAATACTGTCAAAGACATTATACGTTATTATAGAACACAGCAGAGGAGCTCAATACAGATCTTAATGTTGGACATGTGGGTAATATAGAAATAAAAACAAAATAAAAATCATCCGCAAGATAAATGTTGTTTTAACTTCTGACGAAATTCTTTAGTCGACTGCGTAGTAACTATTGAGCTGTCCAATTCATTCAAAGCATTGATCGCGCGATGCGGAAATGACTTTATAACCACCGATTTGCATACTTGCTGAGACTATTTTGTTATGTTTATATAGCATTTTTATTTGTCGTTTTATAATGCATTTTATGCATTCTAATAGTTCATATAATGGTTCATGTTTAATGTCCTTCTCGTTACAGAACACTAAAGATTAAAAATGACATGATTTCATAACTCTGATAAACTCATGATAATTTTATTTGTCGTTTTAATCTATAATTAATTGCTTATACCTTAAGATAGTAGTAAGATAAATTACAGGAATAAAAATTAAAAATTCTCCAATAGATTTTTCATTTCTTCGCAAAATATATAATATCAGAGCTTTAAATTTACTATTCTTCCACTACAACGCATCGTAAACGCAGCCGTCCGACTTCTTCGTCTTCGTCGTTTTGACCATACATCCCACCATCTTGCTTCTCTCGATTGGCCTACCGTTTATTCTCGTGTTCAAATTCGTCTTCTTCTCATTGCTTTCCGCCTTGTAACTTTCCCTAGTCCTTCATTTATCAACGTTTCTTTTCTCGACAATTCACGTCCTGATTACTGTTTTTTTGCGTTCCCGTAATTCCCTTCTTTTACATGTCCCAAACTACTCTACCTTTTTGATTCTCCGCAACCTCAGTCAAATTCGTAGATTGATCGATTTCTCTTTTTGTACGACTATCATATCTTTCTCCTTTTCTCAATACTTTATTACTGTCTTAGTCTATATTCCAACTCACCTAAATCCACTCTTCTTCCACAACAACGCATCGTCAACTTCTCATTGTTTCCGACTTATAACTTTTCATGCCCCTATATTTCTCAACCTTCCTTTCCTCGACAATTCTCGTTCTGTTTACTGTTCCTTGCGTTCCTGTAATTCTCTTCTTTTACATGTTCCAAACTACTCTATCTATTTTGGCTTCCGCCCCTTCGTTGTGGCTACTCCTCTCTCGTGGAATCATTTGCCCATTTTGTCCGTTTTAATCTTTAATTGATTGCTTTCTTTTTTTGTTATAGCTTACGATGGTTAAATAAATTATTATTAATTATTATTAAACATATCCAAATCATTTTAAACTACTGTAATCTTTAATTGATAAATTAAGATAAATTACAGAATTAAAAATTTAAAATTCGCCAATAGATTTTTTATTTCTTCGCAAAATACAAATAATTAATAAAAATAAAACATATATCTTATAAATATTTAAGATATATAAATATCTTTTTTATATAAGTATAAGATTATCTTATAAACTCTTTAATTAATAATAATGTCTTATAATTATCTTATTTTAAATGTTTTAAGGTACATGCTCACAGCCTTATGAATGCAAAGACTTGGCGTATTAAACGCCCAAGTGTGTTTCTTTAATAATATTATTAAAGATGTATTATATTCGAAAACAAATAAGTATTTTAAAGCACCCAAGTTCGACGATAGAAAATTCAGGGTTCGATAGACAAACGCAGTTATAGATATAAAAATATATAATATATAAATATTGTATATATTATATATAAGATATACATAATATTTATAATGTTTTACATATACTTTATTTAAAGGCTATATTTCGTTGACTACGTCACCATCATCAGAAATATAGACAAAATACAAAACTATCACTCAAAACATTTTTCTGTAACATTGTAACATATGTGATTATGCCATTTTTATTTATTCCATATTAATTATTCTTTTACATAAACAATAACGAATTAATTTATAATTGATTAATAATTATTTGTAACAATTAATGAATTAATTTTAATTTAATTTTAGTTAAAAATCAGATTATTGTTTTGCATCAAATTAGTTTTTTACTATAACATAAACTCTTTGTATAAATCAGGAAAAATAATTATTATTTAACTGTAAATGTCAATATACCATTGGGTATATATAAATAATTGTAGAGTACAAATCAATTGTTTGATAGTAACATACAGAAAATATAGATATAATAGAGCATCGAGACTCTACTAGACTATTGCATAAATTATGCGCCTCGTCGATTATAAGGATGCAATCATTAAGTCTAATATTGAACACTGATCGCAACTGTGGATTAAATATTATACTATATGGAAGTATAACTAAATGGCATGTATGGCTGGCCTTCTTGCAGGCAAAATAAGGGCATATACGATGCTGCCGCCCTACTTTAACGATATCCTCCATGTCATGAATTTCATCCTAGAAAGTAGTCAGGAACATTATATCGGCAGTTTTGTAGAAATCAACCTGAATAGACATAGCCATAACATCGACGTTACGTAGAAAACGACAACCTCCCTTGGAATCTATGACGACAGAATGCCTTAGTAATTAATTAAAAAAAATTACCGGATGAAATTAATTCATTACAAGTATCGTTTATAATTTGTAACGATTTTGAGATATTGACGTCATCGTTAATACAGTAAATCTAAAAAAGAAATGAGTTTTACTTAAAGGTAGCATTTGACAATATTCACAAAGTATCAATTATAAAATTCAATAAGTAAAAATAATCTTTAAGAAGTAAAATAAAAATATATTTTTAATAAATTTAATGTACAATATTAAATATATCAACAAATGCATCAATTTATATGTTAAAAATTATGTTCATATTCATCTTATACTTTAAAATTTAAACGCAATTTAAAATTGAAAATCCTAAACAGTTGTATACAACTCAACTAACTTATTAATTCTCAACAAAAATTCTCAATAATTGCACAACGTTGAATATAAAGATATATCGATATTTAATAATTGCAAGTACTTATCTAACTTATTAAATAAAGATGAAGTCATAACAATATGATAGCATTCTTGATGGGGACAAAGTAAAGACTATTATATATTTATTTTAATTTTCGAATGCATTTATCTAACGAAGTTGTAATTGAAAGCAAATAAAAGCAAGAAGCTTGTTTCTTGATAAAAGCTATCGAGAATTATATTTAATAGGATTTTAAATCCTATAAATTAATATCAAAAGCTATCAATTGATGTAAAATTAATATTGAATTAGTAAGGAAATTATTAATTAATATTAATATTAATTAATACTATAAGGAAACATGGGTAGACAGATAAAATTTATTTATTATTTAATTATTTATTTAATAGGGATTAATAATTATTAAACATTTTTAATTATTTATTTAAAAAAAATATTCTAATAATTATTAGAAATGTACATTTTTCTGTCATGTACTTCATTAATAATTAATAATGACCCAATAAGAATTAAAAATTTATCATTTTAAATAATGAATTAAATTATCGAATATTTAATCAATCAGCAAGTCTTTATTTGAATACATATTTCCTTTACATTTATTTAAAAATACGTAAGCCCAATTAACCAATCTAAGAAATACAAAAGATCTTACTGAATACAAATTGTAGCATTTAGTAATAATCAACAAACCTGTCTTTATTTGAAGACATATTACATTGACATGTCTTATATTTAAACATGTCAACAACACCATGTACTGGTGTACACTATGTACTGTTAACGTTGATATTTTCCAAATATTAAACGGAAATCTTATTATTTGTTATTTGAGTACATATTTAAATCCAAATACATCTTTGAATCAATTTTCCTTTACATAGTATCGACAGATTCACTATTTATTAATGTGTTAAAATTAGTATTTAAAAACAAATAGAACAGAAATGGATCAAAATCTCAAGAAGTGCTTACAAAGACCGATTTTTGAAGTAAACTATAAATTGTTTTATTTAATCGAATATACCGGTTTATAAATGACATTTTACTACGAAAATAAAGTTCATGATCAACGACTATGAAAGGGTTTCGACAAAAACGGTTGTTTGTTGTAGAAGTTTATAATCTCTAGGTGCTTTTATTAAAAATAGAAGATAACCATGACATAGTGATCTGAACTTTAGCCCACATATTATTTCTCCTGCAAGATGAATTGTCATTAGTTTATGTAAATCAGTAAATGATATATTAACAAATAGTGGATAACTATTTATCAGCACAGAACGAATTGTAGCGTTGTAAATAATCGTCAACTGATTTGGTGTTAAACCCAGCTTTCTTAAACTGCGAATAAGGAATGGTCGGCAAGATCATTTTTGGCAACGTCAACTACATGAACTTTCCAAGATAAATCGCAGAGAAAACGTACCCCTGAGATGTTAACCGAAGTTAGTTCGTTCTGAATTAGCTTACGGGACTATTAGTTTATGAATTAAATTTAGACCTAATATTATTTATAAACTTGAACGAAGTTGTTTTTCGTTCGAGTTTATAAAGTTTAGTAAATTATACGATTTTTAAATTATTATATTTGGTAATTACCTATCATTGACAAAATATTTTTTTACGGTTGGGCAACCGCCCTGTGGGATAGACGATTTTGAATCAAAATATATTTATATAGTATAATTTGATTAGGTCGAACTATAGGTCGGAAAGGGCATTTTACAACGTCAATTTCATGATATTTCCACTAAAAATAGCAGAGAAAACGCACCTCTAAAATGTTAGAAATAGTGGATAACTATTTATCAGCACAGAAAGAATGGTGTCATCGTATCGAATAATTTTGTAAAATTATTCGCGTATTTACAACATAAGGATATAGTGCATGCTATATGCTTAAAGTCATCAACAAAAATTTTGAATAACATTGAATATAGTAAACTATTTTAAGTTACACACATATATAGTATACCAATCCAAAGTTACAACTGTGTGGAATATTTATTGCTTTCGTTCATTCAAGTATGATGACAACAGAATTTGCCATGAAGATAATCTTACATCAATTAACTTTGATATAACAAATTATGGCCAACACAGTCAAACGCTCTCGACAAATCCAATTTTATAAAGATTGTACAAAAAGAAAATTACGCGACTTTAAAGCATTCATTTATGGTACTTAAAGAATTTAATGTGCTATCATAAGCAAATTGATTTTGTTTAGATGTTTAATAATATATGTATATTAATAGTTTAAATGCAATATTAAATTAATATAAATTATATTTATATTAAATATAATAAAATAAAATATCATTTAAATATATAATATAATGTTTAGTATAGTGTGTAAATTAACTTTGATATCTTATGATTATAAAAATATAATAAAAAATATTAGAAAACTACTGTTTTATTAAAGAAGGTCAAATTTTACTTATTGAGTTGAAACAGCTAAAACGTTTGTTAGATAATATAGATAAAATATACAACAGACCAATAAAACAGACCAATCGCCAAAATCTTTGAAAGGATGCATTTTTAATCGCCTAATTAGAATTTAGCATTAAATAGGATTTATTAAGGTATTTATTAATCTTGTTAATTAATAAATCTTATAAATATTATAAGATTATCTAATCTTGATAATTAAGAAATTATCAATATAAATATCAATTATATAATTATCAATTAAAAGAGAGAATGTTATAAGATGTTTTTAATATAAAATGGTTTATCGATTTATTTTAGATTTCTTTGTTAATTCAGAACTTGCATTACCTTTCTGGATCCTAATGATGTAACTCTGAGTCTAGATCGCACTTTAGAACACAATTTTGTTAATTCCTTCATAATTTGAGCAATTTGGGAATGAGTTCGGGTTGCATAGTAAATCTATAAAAGCGATACTTGACATTTAATTTGTAATTAGTACCTTAGATATGAACATAGTATCATCCGGTGAGGTGCTTAAACTAAAATGAAACATTTTATAAAACTTTTACTGTTCATTTACAAATCTGCTTCAACTCTATGCTGATAAATTTCTTTCGATGCATTAGAATCTACCTAAATATTAATAAATAACAAGAATTTTTAAATTAATACGAAACGTTTAACCACCTTGCTTTTTCTCAACAATTCAGTAGCAATCCGTCTCGAAGCATCAATAGATTGTTCGTACTCCATTGCTTTGATAATTTGAATCTAAAGAAAATATTTGAACAGCAAGTGTTCTATCATAGTTAATCGAATTAGAGGGTTTCAATTAAATAATTAAAACATACAATTTTATTACTAAATTATATATATCGGTATATCTGGAACTGCTTAAACGAGGAATCAGTTTCATGTGTTACGCAGCGGGTGGATGCCTAAATATTAAAAGTATATATTTTGAACACTGCTAGTCGGTAATGAATTGATCCCAAATATGTCTTAATTCTAAACGGTTATGGTTTCTGTCACGTACTGGCAAATTTTCTAATTTTGAAACAAAATGAGATAAACTTTAATGGTTATATTGAAATCCTAAAATAAGCACTACTAAATTACTTAATTATTAATGAATTAATTAACAATTTAATTGTTTATTAAATTGCTAACAAATTAATTAAATAAAAATCAAGTTAATGAATTATCTCAACAAATTAAATAACGAATTAAGATGATCCGTTCCTAAGCGTACAAATATATTTCAACTGCTATGCGCATATCGATTTCATTCCGATTTACAAATATTGAACATATTATGAGGCCAGTACTCGTCATTATTTCATAGTAATCAATTTTCAGAGTACTTAATTGAATAAAATGTTGTTCATTAAGTTCAAATTGTTAAGATTGAAAGCGAATTGATTACTTGATTACATATATTTAGCATTGATTACCCCAAAAATATCAGGATAGTATATATTAGCATTGATTACTGCAAAGTATGAATCTTATAACAAAAGCCACTTTGTCAAATAATACTTGATAGTAACACATTGAAGAGTGAATTCAATGTGTACTTAATACTTCATTATTAATTAAATAGTTTGTAGTAATTTTAATTAACTAATTAAAATATTAATTAGTTATTAATATTGATAATTAAAATATTAATATTATTAATTAAAATTTTAATATTAATTTTAATCATTTTATATATTAAGGTGATTATCAAGGTGATATTAATTACTTTTAAATGAAAAAGTGAAAATTAAATTAAAATTAAATTAAAATCATTAATTTAAATTTAAATAATTCTTAAATTAAAAAGTGATTAATTAAAGATTTAATAAATCTTTTGATAAATAAAAGGTTTATGAATAACTTAATGATTTTTAAAATCATTAGATTAGTAATTAATGATGTAGAGTAAATTTAATTTAACGGTTTTGTCTCCAAAAATATCAGGATAGTTTTTCACAATTATGTAAAACCTTTATCATATTAAAATTTGGTTAAACTTATATTAACAGAAAGTTACAATAATTCTTTGAAAAAAATTCATGCACAATTGTTTTTCAAGATAATAGCATTAAAAAATTGCTATTAAGGCAACATTTCAATGGATGCAAAAATAAATATTTAATTTTACAAAATTCTGATCATAAATGCAATTTAAATATTGAAAGCATCTGTAAAGCCATTGAAGATTTAGCAAAGCAAAATATAAAACTCACGTCCTGTGTTTAAGGAAAGTCTAAATTACAAAAAAAAAACAGTTGTAAGTTAATACACAAATATAAGTCTTAGACGGGACAATAATAAGTAAATTCGCTACGATTTACGGTTTTCTCTAGCTGATTGACATTTGGCTGTCTATACAGTAGTTATAGCTAAGTGATATTATATGGCTTATATTATATATAGTTTTTATGTACTAATATTAAGCTGATTCTCAGATGGCATTAACCTGACAACCATCAATTTTAACAAATTGGCAGCATAAATTAAAAATTATCGTGGTACTCATGTAAGCAGACACAAAACACTTAATTTACTTAAATAGTAGATACTTACCCTTTCTTCGTCATTTTCCATTAAACGAATTCGTTTAGTAGCAAAGGATGTAATCCAATCAGAATTTTGGTCATCTTTTGACAGTTCGGATTTGGCTCTTAGCAAAAATAAAAACTATCACTGAATATTAAATTAGTACCTTTCCAAATCTTCCACAGTTTTTTTCCTAGAGTCAATTCGGTTAAACAACCACGTTATTGTCGAACACAGCAAACACAAACTTTTGCCCTAAGAATTGAAATCCGAATTGTGAGTTTAAAACAATATATCTGACTACCGTTCCAGTTGGACTCTCAACTATCATTCTGTCACGATTGTTTAAGCCTTCGTAAATTTCTGACATTAGATATTTTTGAGACTCATAAGGAGAATACGGAAATCCAAACATTTGTAAATATCTGCAACTTTAATTCAAAATATTCGATCTCAACAAAGCAATTAATTCGGATTCAAAGTATTCATTTGACGGCTACATGTAAATCAGTTTGTACAAAAATGTAATTTTTTATCAGTAGATAAAACCTGCCAAATTTAACGGAATTTGTGAGAACTTGTTCTTGACATACTGCTGATGCTTTACAGAAACGAAGAAAGTGAGCAAAAACGTTTTATTCCAAAACAACTTTTGTAATTTCTGAAAGATGATAACAGAAGCTATCGAAATATTTTGGCTTTTTTGGAATAAATTTCCTGTAAATTGATTTTAAAAAGCAGGCAATTTAATGTCAAAAGACTTTTCCAAAGATTTACAAACGACTTAAACAAGTGATGTTTCAAAGCACATAACTAATGATAATAAAAATATTAACCTTAATAAAATAATTAAATTAATATAATGAATTAGTAAGTCATTAATTTATTTTAATTAATTAAATTAATTAATAATTAATTAATTAGACGGTGAGAGTTGTGACGATAAGTCACATCAGTAAAGGAATAAGTACTTGAGATGTAGTATCTCTCGTACTATAAACGCCAAAAATCTTATTCACTTCACAGCTGAATGAATATCAGTCCAAACGAATCTAATTCATTCAACGTTAAGCATATCTTATAAAAATAAAAAATCTACATTAAATTTTATATGCAATTAGTTGGCTGCAATTTGCAAAATTTGTAGATTCGTTTGAGTAAAGAGATGTTTGAAGGTAGGAGCCTTAATCTGTGAAATGATCTGTGTTATTAATTTCAGTTTATTCTTAATCTCTCTGCTACTATTTCTATAAATTTATAGTATATTTAATGCTGCCCATTTTAAACTTCGCTACTTTTATCGCAGCATGGTTTGAATACATCGAAAGATACAAAGTCATTTAGAACAAAGTCCACAATTTTTCGCATTATTAATCCCGAATCAAAGCGATTTTTAACGGTTAGATAAGATTTAACATTCTGGGCCAAAATGTTCAAAATGTTCAAAGCCTTCGTAAATTAAGATTATTTGGCAAAAATATTTGATACTATGGACCTTCCATATTTCTATTGCCGGTAGAACAATTCGATTAATATTAATTCGTTAATTATTAATCATATTCATAATCATTGTCAAAATTAAAAGCCATTCCAAGCAAACAAAATGAAAAATTTTCTTTCAATGTTTCGACATCAAGTTTGTATCCTGATCAAGAATTGTAACCAGTTGAATAATCAACCTGATTAATGTTAAAAAATCAACAATTTAGAAACAACAATTTACAAATTTTTCAACTTTCACTCGCTGGGAAGGGCTTTTAATTTTGACAATGATTATGAATATATAAATAAGAAAAATTAAAGACAACGAATAAGAACTTTTTAATAAGAACATTTTTTCAAAAAATGATTTCAAGAAACTTTTTTGTGAGCATTTTTTGGGTAATTAACGATATACTTATTCTAATACAAAGAAAAATAGAGCAATAAAAATACAGGAAATGAAATCACAGGTCAATTTAAATATTTTTCGATGGTTTTATCGCCTATCGCATCCATAATGCAAGCAACGCTTCCTTGCTAGACAGGTAGCTACCAACTCCTGCACAGCTTGTTGTCCTTCTCGACATTCTACACAGGCGTGCGATATAGGTTTTGGTTACTGGGCCGTATACAACACATGTTTCGATTGTCACCGGCTGTATATTCATTGATTGATGCATTTATATTTTGCGGTTTTCCGTGTTTCGGTGAGTCCTGCCATCTATCCAGCACCGACGACAGCATGCATAGCGTAGCTAGCGGTTATGGTGTTTGGATAAGTGTAGTCCCACACCAAATGAAAGCCGCATGTCTATGGCACTAACGAACAACCATCGGGATGCTTGTCATCGTAACGCGCAATGCCGCTCGGCTCTAATCGGAATGATATTTCAGCGCTACAGTGCGTTTATTGCAGCAGCTTGTTTATCTTTCTATGACGAGCGTGTCTTGCCTTGTTTGCAGTCTAGTGTGTTATGCCCGAACGCATTTGACTTGTCACCACAACCACATGTGAACTCTTTAGCGATAGGAACTCCCAGTAGCATGTCATTCGATATTGTGAAAGTCGTGTTTTCCATGCGGGTAGCAACCGCTGTAATCGGCAATGCATAATAATACAAATTTATTTAACGTGGCAAATGTGTGCCAGCTGCACGCATAATATAGACTTCATATTCTGATGTAGACACAGTGAACAAATGAGATCTGTCCATTGTCGTTACGCAGTTCTATAGAATAAATTAAAATGTGGAGACCTGTCGTGGCTCGGTCCATCGTCTTTGAGTATTTAGGTCCAATGGAACCGAAGAGAAAGGACATGACAGCTATTGTTCAATCGTAATGACGAAAAGCGGAACCGCCCTATCATATCGTTTTGTCTCAGGACAGAATGTTCTCTGTACAAATAAACAGAATGCTGTAATGGCAGTTTTGCTAGCAAGGTATATTCAAATCCCACCGAGATTGATAGGTAGAGTTGCATGGGACCAGACATGTTCGGTTAACCATAAGTTCAGAAAGCTCGACAGTATAGAAATCAAATCACCATCGTGATTATTAAATCGGCTGATCAGAAATTAAGGACAGCATCGGAGTAGGTACGACATTTTAGGAAGGCCAGGGTACCAACGTAGAAGACACAAAAAGTCCTGATGGGCTATACAGGAAAGGCGTTCTCGTCCTTAGCGTTACTCATCTGTTGATCAGTCCACTCTGGCGTCCAGCTATATCATAGTTTCGCCGAAGCACACTCCTAGCAAATAGCATCTTCAGACTCCACGAGTACAGCATCCAGTAGGATCGATTGAAGAATACTCTGAACGGCTGGATCATGGAAGATGATCTCGCATTTAGTGATATTAGGTTTTAGTCTTATAGAAGCGGCACTCTTAGATATCAATGGATGTTCCTCACCAAGGTCATACGTCCCGTAATTGTACCGTCATCGGGATACCAGACGGATAGGCTAGAAGCACATGAAGCCGCCAAATTTTTAATAGCTAGCAAACCAGGAAGGCACCGAGAAAGTCTCCTTGTCGAACGTCTTCCTCTGACCAGATTTGCCGGTTTTCCATACAGAAGACTTGGTTGATCGTAGCATGCTCGCACTATCGGTAGAATGGCTGAACTATACCACTGTAAACAGTTTAAAACTGCATTAACGAATCCGTGATTATCGGATAATCCGATGCGGCAAAAAGTGCTCAGCCAAAGTTTCGGTAACAGACGAACTCACTATTCTCGAAACTAAGCGTTTCAAAACGCATTCGATTGCAATTAGCCTGATTTCGCATGTCCTCTTCCGTGTAGGAATGAGGCATGCTCCACGGAAGTACATACTTACGTCGTGTGAAACTGACCCAGTCAGTACCAAACGAGAAAATTTGCATAGGTTTTCGACCAATTTTTTCCTATAGACCCTGCTTGATGGGCCCCTCAGATCCTTTAGATGGAGTGGTGTCAAGCTGTCAGCACATCCGATGAAGCATTAGGAAAAGAGCGGATAGCCCGTACAATCGCCTAAAACGTAACCATTGGTAGATCACAAAGACGTTGAGCCGGAATGGCAGCTTGTCAATGTACTAAGACGACAATGATCACCGTTGGATCACTAGTTGACTTTCGGGCTGGATGCTTCTCATAAAGCTGGTCAAACATGGTATCATGAAGCTGAACAACCTGATAGCTGCTTCTGAGTAACCGCATTGCCCCACAAATGTCACCATCTTTTAACTTATCGGATACACGTCTACGCATCCACTCATCAGGTGATGTATCACTGCGTGTTGAATGATTTTTCGCCTAACAAGATCTGAATCGCTGCGAGTGTCGGATTTTAGCGTCATGTTGTATCAAAAATAGAAACAATACCTGTGAGAATAATGTTGTTCCACAACCAGAAGAATTTCAGCTCTCAGATGCAACCAAGTTAAATTAAAAACATTTAATGCAAGTGGCGGCATGAAAAATTGTGATCCGGCAAGCGGATCACACACATAGGGTAGGTTTCTAGTAGATCGTTAAAATACAATCGCCTAGCAAAAGTAATATACAGAAATGTATATATCTACACACTGGAGCAGCCAGCCTAGTGTATGAACGTTGTATCGCGATACAGACGTTCTAAGTTCAAATACAATCAGCACCAGTGTACGTAGTAAGCAGATAATAAAGGTCGAAACGTGAAATGTAGGTCTGAGTCAGTAGCTGATGAGACCCATCCAGGCTGATTAGTAGCGTCCTGCTGTATTAATAATAGGAACAATATCTTTTAGGATAATGTCATGCCATAACCAGAAGTATGTAATATTCCAAGAATAGTCAATCAAATATTAGTTGAATATTGACAAATATTAGTTAGTAGAGAAATGTAATTAGTGATATGTTTTAAGCTTAAATAAATCAATAATACCTAATATTTTTACAAATAAAGAAATTACAATATTTTTTATGTATCATAAAATTTAACATTTTTAAATTGAATTTTCCAGTATCCTGTATATGAACATTTTTAAAACATTTCATGCATTAGTCCAGTTTTGTTTGATTACATCCATTTGTTGAATATATTTCCTTACATCCGTCCGTCTGCACCTGCGTGTTCAAATCAATTTATCATTTGTTTAATGACCTTGTCTAAAGGACGATCCTCATGCAAATTGTGATTAGATTTATCAAAATAACTTTATTGCCACTTTTCAGCTTGACAGTGTAAATTACTATTATTTTATCAAATAATAGTAATTATTTGATGATTATTAATCTTTTATTATCTTGTAATTATTAATTTTAATCGATTTTATCAAACTAAAGTGTTTTATAAGACAAGAGTATTATCTGGCGTTGCCACTTAAAATTATTTTATTCCTTAAAGATTTTATGTAATTTGGGCAACTTTTTATTATAAATAAGAAGCATCAATAGTTTTATTTTATATGCTATCATTATATATAGACTTAAATAAAAAATTCCATATTTTATATAAGGAATAACCAAATATCTTTTGCAGTTTAGGGAATCCAACAGTTTTTCTTTTAACATTATTACTTTTGTGGTATGTATACCACAATTTTTAGCGTTTATTTGGCTTGCTGCTATATTAGATAGAGGATTAAGGGCCGAAACCTGGTAGCATACCAATTCCTTCTGATGACCTCTAATCCTTATACTGATACAACGTCTGTTATTTATTAGTCAATTCATAAAAATTGCCTTTTATTTTAAATTTTTAATTTTAACTTGATATAAGTTATGTAAAATCTTATAACAATTATTTATAATTATTTATTATCTAATTATTCAATTTTGAATTATTAAATTGTATAAAATCTTATATAATTATTTATTATGCATAATTACTTATTATTTTCATAATATTAAACTTATAAAATTTAATATTATTAAATTATAAAATTGAATTATTAAATTTTGATTTTGCATTATTGTTTTAATTTTATTATTATATTAAACTCGTATACTTAGTTAGCGTATTTAATGGTTCATTTATAACCCATAATTTATCAGTTTCGATATGCTATTATTATATATAAACTTCTTAAATAAAGAATTCAATTTTTTATTCACATAAGGAATTCCTAAATATTTTTTCGATACTTAATTTTGGTTTAGCAACTAATACTGATTTACCTTTCTTAGATATTTTAGATTTAAAGATTTTGATGAAATTAATCAAATTAAAAGTTTACAAAAAAATTGGATTTGCTTTTTAAAATTCTTATTTTCATAAAATCGTTAATTGCATCGGCAATAAGTCATTTTAATTGATTAAAATGATTAATCCCATTTATAAATGATTAATTTATATAAAATATAAAATACTGGTTAACCTTTTTTAAATTCTTTAGTTTTAAAGATTTTGATGAATTTAATCAAATTAAAAGTTTACAAAAAATGGGATTGTTACGTTAAATTGCTTCTTGAAATTCTTATTCTCCCAACAGTGGTTAATTGCATAGACAATGTCCCTCTTCTTTTATAGAACTTAAAGTATTAGCTCTAATAACTTATCTTTGAGATATAGGAATTATATTATAAGAACTAGTTTAATGATATGTAGTTTTCCTTAATTGGCTATAAATCTTACCACAAAAGTAATAATGTTAAAAGAAAAATTATTGAATTCCTTAAACAGAAAAAATATTTAAGAATTCCTCTAATAAATGAAAAATTTAACTCTTTTTGAACCAAATTTGGACAACTTTATCTATATTACATAATCTTTTTAATCTATAATTAAAGTTTGATCTCCTGAGGATCATAGCAAAAGCATTTGAAATATTGTAAAAGTTATTTGGAATAAAAGATGGCATTCACTTTTCCGACTTAATTAGAAATAATCATGTTAGAAAGGTAAAAGTCTTTACTACCAATGCCATTTCTTCATTTAAGAACGTTCCTTAGTTAGCTTTAATTGATATTACCAAGGAAAATAACTGTGTGAAAGATTTTTGTTTTGTAATTGATTGGTACCATAATGTAGATGATATGTCTATTGTCTGAAGAAGTAATATTAAAAGTGAATTAAATTCTAAAAATCTTCTGCTAACAATCTTCATTGTCAATCAGAAAAAATATTTAGAAATATGTTATAATTTATAATATAAAGTTGCCCAAATTAGATAATATTTTTATATTAAAACTGTAATTTAATGAATGTCCTGTAGTATACAACATTCCTTGTGAGTTTTAATTGATCATATGTTGACTAGACAAGACAGGGATTTGAAAAGATATCACACAACGTAAATATAGCATAAAAGGCAGTGATATGTCGTGAGCTATATCACATCACATACTAAGTGTAGATCACAAGGTTAATTTTGATAAAGCAACCCTTCTATCATATGAAAATGATTATCTGTCATGCATTATACAAGAGACTTATTTTATAAAAAAGAATAATATTATTCCCAATAATAAAGCTGATTTAAATTTGCAAATATAGTATTAGTTTTCAATAATTTTTTATTTATAATAATCAAATTTTATTTCAATTTGAAGTTTTATTGATCAAAATATAGGCAGTTTAATGAGAAAGCTGTTTATAAATGATTTAAATATAGAATATTAAATATTAAATATAATATTAAATATTAAATATAATATTTAAATATAATATTATAATATTAAATATTATAATATTTAATATTTAAATAATATTAAATATTATTAGATATTTTAACTTTGTTTTTAAAAGTCTATTTAATTTATTTTCCAATTCAATTTTTAACAATTTATAATTGTTTATTTTTCTACGTAATTTATGTCTTCTACGATATTTCAATCTTATAAATTAATTTAAATCTTAGAAATTAATTTGAAATAATATTAGTACTTTACTATTAACAACGTAAAAGTGAAATACAATATAAAAACAGGAAGGTGATTGTCGTGTGCTGCTTCGAACGCAGCATTTACTCGTTTAACAGCAACAGTCAGGCTGTGTATGAAAACCCTGGCCGCTTTGGGTTCCCGGGTGGTTAGGATTAATCGTGTGCCTAGATTTCGGAGAAACTTTTTTTTATTTTTCAATAACATTTTATATTGTTAAACTGTTTCTCGTTGCATTGTTTTCCTGCTTGTAAAGTACGAATATGAAGGCATTTTCTTTGGGAAAGATATTTTTCTTATCTATTCCATTATTTTTCTGTTAATTTTCAAATCCAAGTATTATTGCATCTAGTATCTTGTATATAAATGGTAAGCTTGTGGCTTTTAAAACCTTCATAATTAGTTGTGAAAGCAGGAGCTATGGCAGTATTCTGAGTTTTTGAAAACATTTTCACTTATTTCTTTATTCCGATAAGCTTAGAAAATTATAAAGAATTAAATTTCATTATAATTAAAGAATTATATAAATTATAAATTAATATAATTATAATAATTACGTCGTTTATTGCTTACGTCGATATTCTCCAAAATACTCCACGGTTTCTACAATTCGAAATATCTTCACGTGCGAGGGGACAAAACAGAATTTTCTGGCGATAAAAAGAAAATATGTGCATACATTTGAATTGATGTATGTGAATCAAATGCAGGTTAGTATAAATATAATTTGCTTGATTTACTGCAAACCAAAATACAGGAATAAACACGAGAACAATTATCTAAATTATGCATTTATTAATTATCTGCAAATAATTAGGCATTTCTGCGATAAATTTATGTTTAAGCTCATTTGCAGATATCCAATAGTATCGAGGATCGCTGTCAACAAATTTCTTCATAATGCCTTTGTAAATGAATAACTAAAATTATTAGAGCTATTCTTAATTACTCTTCAAACAAACAATAATTACCGTTCGAGATTCACCGTTATCCAATGGCTCTATGCAATGGGCTGAAGGAGAATTAGACAAAATGTGAAAGCAATCAGTTACATTCATAGAGTTTATTAGTTCTTCAGCAGCCTAAATAGATTGAACATATGAGCATAAAGTATTGCTTACACTTTTGACAAAAATAACTGTCAACAATAATCTTTCAACTGCCGTTTTCGTACTGGTAGCTGACCGGGCCGCTGGTTAGACGAAAAATACATCAATTACTATCACTGTTGATAATGTCATAATATTTAAAAACTAATTCAATTATGAATGTTTTAGATAGTCAAATAAAGCTTCTGTAAGTTTTCTCATAACAATTTATTAGACTGTTGTAAACTGATGAAGACGTCAAACCCGTCTAGTACAAGTTTGTCTACATCTACAAATGCAATTGCAAAGTTTCTGCAGCCGGGTAAGCTTGATATTCTACCAGGCACATCTAAGTCCGTAGATACTTGGAGACAGTGGCATCATACTTCATACTTTCGAAAAGTTCATCAGAGACTTACGGTAAGCTATAACTAACCTTACGTGACATGTTTAATCAACCACCCAACGTTGTTTACGCTAGATATATTTTGAACAAGAGTTCGCAACTCGACTCAGAACACACCTGCAAGTTCCTTGAAACGTTGAAACATATGGCCACGGATTGCAACTTCGAGGCTGTATTGGCTGACGATAACCTATACCAGACCGTCTTTAACGCATCCACTGCAAGCCTCAGTTCAAATAAGATTGGAGAACGAAAAAGTACAACGCTGGAAGCTAGAAATGGCATAGTTCAATTTCGAGATCACATATCGCCCAGAAAATTACAATGGCGATGCGGACTGCCTATCCAAAGATATTCCGATCACTTGCACAACGAACAATCATCACAATAAACTTCAGGATCATCACCGAGAACTGTGTCATTCAGGAGTTTATCGACTTTCTCAATTCGTTAATTCTCACGAACTTCCATAATTTATGGAAGGCGTTCGTTCTGTTGGGGAACGTTGCCCTACCTATGCTACAGTCAAACAAACATTTTACAGGCCGCCATATGTTCACCTCATCAAATCAACGGTAACTTTTGAGAGACTATGATGTGACTTTAAAGGCGCAGTTATATCGTTGTCCGGAAGACACTATCTTTGGTTGAAATCGACGAATTCTCGCGTTTCCCCTTTGCCTTCGCATGTCAGGATCAATCTACGAGTTCGGTGATTGAATGCTTGAATTCAATATTTGCTGTATTCAGAATGACTTAATCAGATTATACCGACAGGGGATCTGCCTTAATGTCTACCGACTTCAACAGTTACATGTATGATCGTTGGATTTATGTAACGCATTCAACAGCATACAATCCACGCAGAAATGGGCAAGTTGAGCGAATGAATGGTGAGATTTGGATAATGATCAGATTCAGTTGATGTAACCAATCCTTAGATGTATTTATTTGGGAAAGTTCTTGCCGTCGGTACTAAATTCACTTTGACCCTTAACATGTTCTTCCACCAATTGCACTCAGCATGAACGCATATTTGCATATACGCGTAAGTATCGTCACATTGATAGTACCAAGTGGCGCCGATCAAATACACGAATATATATCCGAAACTTTGTTCGTCGGGATAAGCATGATCGCTTAGTGAGAGAAGCGACCCTACAAACAGTCGGTCCGAATTATTCAAGTGTCGTTGATCGAAACAATCGATCGTTCATGGTTAACAATCGACATCTGGCGAAGTATCCTTATCCTATAGAAGACAATCCAAATGAGGTTCACATAATTGTTCAAGATTGCACAAGTCAGAAAGAACAATCGAATTGCAGCTTAAATGAGCCGCTTTTTGACAGTCATGCAGATCCAACTGACATGCCAGATCATGCTTTAACAAAAATGCCAAACATTACAACGTGTGATCTGAGAAAATACTCGAATTTGACAAAGCATAACGAGCTTACCGAATATAATAACGAGCCAAAGTACCGAGCATATACGATTCCCATCGAAAAAAAACTAAAAAAGAAACTATCCTACTTGAAAGACCACGTTACTGAAGAATATTAAACTGAGGGGAAGAATGTATATTTTATAACTAATTCAATTATGTAATTTTTAGATAGTCAAGTAAAGCTTCTGTAAGTTTTCTCATAACAGTTAACTGTATGATAATTTCTCTTACATAATATCTTAATGTAATATTTTAACATTATTAATATCTTAATAATATTTCTTATATTATTATATAAATAATAAAATATATTGTAAATAATATTAATAGCTTAAACCTTTATTGAGAATGTGGCTATTTGTACATTTTATTGTATATTTAAATAAACTCTATGATTAATACGTATAGCGAGTATGAGAATTTTTAACATATTTAAAATATTATAAATATTATAATATATTATATAATATTTAATATATAATATAATATTTATAATATTATAAATATTATATATTTTATATATAAGTTAGGTCCAAATATGCAGAATGAAACGACGGCTAGCATTCCAAATGGAATTCGTAATATATTCAATGTAGTTGCCGATTGAAACTGGCATACTCCATGTTACTTCTAGACGACCATTGATGGAGTACTCGTCAACACTCATTAGTAAGAAAAAAGTATAGAAGATACAAAAAAAATTATGTAGATTAGTATGTCCACACAAGGATGGATATATCAAACGTTACTTACACAAGTCCGTGACCCTTATAACTTAACAAATGTATTTTGGTAGCACAGTAAAACCAGGTAATACTATAATTTTGTAACTATTGGTGTTCTCAGCAAATATAACAAAATATTGACTCTCTGAGATTTTTTAAAATTAACAAGTCTGCACTGCCACCTTGCGGTGTTGACAGAAATACATTCAACATTGAAATCCTCTAAGAAGGATATAAAAACATGTTTAGCACTTAAGGTTCTTTGGAATAATATACCCAAACCATAAGTCTCAAATTAATCCGAATATTGATTTTAAGATATTGATTTTAAAACATTGATTTCGCGAATTGTAATCTGTATAACATAATAATATTTTTGATGTATACATAATAGAGGAGCGCTGCCTGGTGTGCATCAAATTTGCTGTACAAATTGAACTTAGAATTACATTTGCATACCCATATTTTGAGTTTGTATCATTTATAATTATAAGTAATTAATTACTTGTAATGCTTGACAGGGGTTCTAATAAAAACTGGTAGCTTGTGTAAAAATAAAAACTTTATATTTTAGTCTTGCCAATTTAAACCGTTATAATCGAACTATCATTTCAATCAATATAAACAATTTTAAAGTATTTTACCTCTCTTAATGACTTATGATTTTCATTTACGTCAATTGTAGGTATGTTCCACTGTTTAGAATCAACAATTTCATTTTTAAGCATAATTAATTTATCGCATTGAAGTCGTTGACAATTCGTTAACTCCTTATAACTGCCTTAGAAACAAATGAGTAATTATACATTATTGATATTCGTAATAAACATGGCGGTATAAAGCTGATGAGTAAAGTAATATGGTTTTATAAGTAGCATATTTTTATAATCGATAAATTCGATTATAATATTCATCAATTACAAAAAAATAAAAATAATTAAAAAATAGATAAAAATTAATATTCTATTTAAATATTCCAAAATGTTTGAAAATCCAAATACAATTTTATATTAAAATATATTCGATTAGATCAAGGACTGGGAAACATTAACCGGGACAAATTAATTTCTATAAAATTTTCAAATGTAATTTAATAATTTCATCTTTGTTAAAATTTTCAATAATACATTTACATAAGAATAATTAAAATTAATCGTTAAAATTAAACTACTAATCTTTAAAACTGATAAATGAATTCATAGAGAAACGCTTTTATATTGCTTATACATACATCGTAGGTACAGATCCCAACACTTCACATATCAACTATTTTAGCTCGTTAATGACAATCGCTGCTAATATAATAATTCCGAGGTAATTTATGAAATATCTTCTACTAAATACCGAAACGTTTCACAATCAGAAAGGTGCGACACAAATTCAAGTGTGAATTCTTGGAGAACCCAATGCGAGAACTAATTAACAGCGATTAACAGATTATATATTAGTTATTCAGATCATTGAATAAACAACCAACGATCGCAATAATTTAAATATTATTTTTTAAGATTAGTCATTAAATTATTTTAAAAATGCATATAAAATAATTTCTATTATTTCTATTTAATAATTTTTATTGAAAAAAACTGTTATTTCTTGATGAAATCGACTGAGAATTGTATCGATACGTTGTCAGAAGAAACGACAGCTGGATGGGTAGATGAAATAGACGAAGACGAGAAAATGTTATCATGGACGGAACTAGTGAAATTGTCTCAGTTGTATGTGACGTGCAAGAACAACCATCAGAGGCAATACAGAATGACAGACGAGGAAGTGGATGAGGAATCAGATGAAAAGGAGACAGCAAACGAAGAAGCATCAAATGATGAAACTTCGGTAGAAGACTACGAGAGCAATGAGGATACAAGAACTGATGATAGTTCAGAGGACGATAAAACCGAGACAGACTACTCGGTTGAAAGGAACGATTAATTTGAAAATTTTGTGATTTTTTTGAAAAAATAAAAAATTATTTTTTTAAATAATTTTTTAATTATTTCTATTTAACATTTTTTTAATTATTTCTATTTGGATAATGCAGCATTCTTACATGCTTAAGCTGCGAACAATGCGTTGGTTATCCAAACATATTTTCATCACAGAAAAATATAAAATATATTAAACATATTATATATAATATATAATTTGTTGTTACACCATATTATATATATTACATGTTGAATGTAATACATGTGAATGTATTACAGCATGTTAAACGTTAGTTCTGAGTGCCTGCTCCCAGAAGATCCACTGAGTACTAACGTCGACGCAGGATGAGTTTGATAGCTAGATCGTGTGACAACTGGTTCGTATCGATATTCGGGCACTAGTATGTAGGCACATGTTTAGTATTTAAGCATAGAGTATAAGTATAACATAATATAACATAAGTATAACAACCTTACATTTCAGAGATTAATGACCTGCTCTAGAAATCTATTTCGAATAGTGTTAGATCGGTAAGGAGTCTAAAAATTCGCAGGAGTTTCGTGCAATTTTTAAGGATCAGCTGGATTCCTTACAAACCATCGAAGTATTACAGAATGTTGAAACGTTAGTGCTCCGCGCCTGCGCCCTGAATATCTACTGAGTATTATCGTTGTCGCAGGATAACATTAGTGGTTAGATAAGATCGTGTAGCAACTGGTTCGTGACGATATTCATACACAAGTTTGCAGACACATGTTTAAGATCGAATCACATAGCAGTATAACCTCCTTACATTTCACAGATTAAAATACCTGCGCTGGAAATCTATTTCGAAAATTGTCAGACCGGTAAGAATTCAACAAATTTGCAGAAACGTTTCGTGCAATTTTATCAATTATTGGCTGGATTCTATATAGATCTTCGAAGTATTACAGAATGTTGAAAATTTGGTACTTAGTGCTTGCGCCCTGATGATCAGCTAAGTACTAACGTCGGCGTAAGATGATGTTGGTGGTTAGGTCGTATTTCAACTGGTTCGTGACGATATTCATACATTAGTTTGCAGACATGTTTAGGATTAAAGTACAGAGCAGAATAACATCATTACATTTCACAGATTAAATAACCTGTTCTGGAAATTTATTTCAAAAAGTGTCAGATCGGTAAAGAATCAACAAATTCGCCGGAACGTTTCGTGCAATTTTTCAACGACTGGCTGGTTATCTATATAGACCATCCAAGTATTTCAGAATGTTGAAAAGTTGGTACTTAGTGCTTGCGCCCTGATGATCCACTAAGTACTAACGTCGGCGCAGGATGATGTTGATAGCTAGATCGTGTTGTAACTGGTCCGTAACGATATTCGTACACTAATTTGCATACGCGTGCTTAGACGTACTAAACGTACTCTCTTTTGACGAAATCAACTCGAGTCATCTGCCAACTCTAAATCTCATTGAAAAATCTTAAACTCAATTCTTTCACGATCATCTAACCCTTGTAATATAAATCCTGATGAATTTTCTTATTATCTACAAACTAAGCTATCTAATTTACTTTCCCTACTACCCATAGCCCCCTTGTACCCACTAACGTCTTTAAATACTTCCCTCCCAGAACTATTCCATCTTCTTCCCGTTTCGTCTGATGACGTTTCTTCGGTTCTGCTGTCATTACCTAATAAAACCTCTCCTTCGGACCCAATTCCCACACACTTGCTTAAAAATATCTGCTCCTCTATCTTACCCTTCCTAACCACATTGTTCAACTCGTCCATCCGTAGCCGTACATTTCCTTTCATCTGGAAATGCGCCACTGTTCGTCATCTCATCAAAAAAGCAATCTCTCGACTCCTCACTACCATCTTCGTACCGTCCAATCTCACTTCTCCCAACCGTCTATAAACTCCTTGAGCGTCTCGTTCTTAAGCAAGTTAATATATATCTCTTTTCCTCTAACTTATTTCCTCCCTTCCATGCAGCTTTTCGCTCTAATTACTCTACCGAAATTGCATGTCTTAAAGTTTATAATGACTTACTCATCTCGCGCGATCATAAATTATGTAGTGTCATAGTTTCTCTTGATCTATCGTCTGCTTTTGACATCGTCGATCACTCGATTCTTCTCCATCGCCTTCGTCATGATTATGGCTTCTCTTTACCCACTGTATCATGGTTTTCTTTATATCTATCAAACCGTACATTTCGCGTCTATTCTAACTCTTCTCTCTCCCATCATTCGTTCATTCCGTCTGGTGTTCCACAAGGCTCCATATTAGGCCCTATGCTTTTCTCACTTCTTCTTGGTAATTTGTCTTCGATTTCTCATAAATTTAACTTCCATGTTATGCAATATGCTGATTACATTCTCATCTATGCTCATGCACCTGTTTATCGTATTCACGATCTTATTGTTTCTGCTTCCGACTGTCTTGTCTCAATTTCCAATCATCTTTCTTCCCTTCGCCTTTCTCTGAATCCTGATAAATCCAAAATTATGTGGATCCTACCTCAACGCCTCGGCTTCGAACCTCCCTCCGTATCATTAAATTCTACAATTATTCATATCGTTGATAATCTCGTTTTCCTAGGCTTCCATTTTGACAACCGACTTTCACTTGACCTTTCGTTAGAGATAAAGTACGCTCATCTACCTTGATACTCCGCAACCCCCGTCAAGTTCGTAGATTGATCAATTTCCCTTCTTGTATGACTCTAATATCTTCTCTCCTTTTTTCTAGACTCGATTATTGTTTTAGTCTATTTTCCAACTCACCTAAATCCACTCTTCTTCCCCTACAACGCATCGTCAACGCAGCTGTCCGAATTATCCTCCGTCTTCGTCGTTTTGATCATACATCCTACCATCTTGCTTCTCTCGATTTGCCTACAATTTATTGTCGTGTTCAAATTCGTCTTCTTATCGTTGCTTTCCGCCTTGTAACTCTTTATTCCCCTTCATTTCTCAATCTTCCTTTTCTTGATAATTCTCGTCCTGTTTACTGTTCCTTGCGTTCCTGTAATTCCCTTCTTTTACATGTCCCAAACTACTCTACCTCCTTTGGACTCCGCTCCTTCATTGTGGCTGCTCCTCTATCGTGGAATCATCTGCCCATTCATATACGCCAATCAACTTCCTTGCCGTGCTTCAAACAACAAATCCGATCCCATTTAAAAAAATTATCTGCTTGACTTTTTCATTTTTGTTTGTGGACTTGTAAGCGTACAGCTTGTACGCCTTTGCCACATTAAATAAATTTGTATTATTATATTATTATACTAAAATAAAATTATTTGATTCTTATGAAAAATTGTTTTTATAAAATTCAATTTTATAATAAAAAATTCTTTTGATAAGGTATATAAGGAAATTTCGAAAATACCATTGTCTGTTCTAGGGCTATTTATATATTCTTGTAACATTTTAAATCCTTGATCTTCAAAATCGTGTCCAGAGCGGGTAAGATCGTCCGTAATGCCTTCTTTCAGACGCTCTTGCAAGGATTTCCTGTTTAAAATTTAATATTAAATTTATTAGTAATTTATTTTTTATACATATCGCTTTGAAGCCTAATTTCGTGATCACTTAGATAGCTATCTTCTATTTCTTTAATATGCATTAGGTCACTATACTGCTGTTCTATTTTGGACATTGGTGGCGCCAATAACGGGTTTCTTAATAACATTAAACCGACTTTAATGGCAGTGCCGCATTGCCTAGATATCATAGGATAACGGAAGATCTGAAATATTCAGTTGTTTAGTTGTCAGAAACTTGAAATATATGATATGAATTCATAAAGAAACAATTAAAATTTTAATTGAACATCACGTATAATTAAATGCTTGTGTTGAACTGTTATCGAATAATACTGACAATATCATAAACGTTGCAATAAGATGATTTTCGGAATTTATTTAATTCGGGGTTTAATGATCCCACTTAAAAAAGTCTCAAGCACTAAATATTTGACGTCGAGAATTTCAGCGAATAGTGGCGAATTGTATCGCCAATGTGGCAAATTAAAGATAAATTAAAGATAAATTTATTTTAAAGTGGCAAATGCGTGCGAACGGCGCGTTTACAAACTCACTAATATAATTTAGCAAAAGAGTTCAGTGTGAATGGTCAGTCAATTCGTATATATTGTTTGTCCAGTTCGATCGTTCAGTTCATTCGTTCCATTCTTAGTTCAGTCCCGTTAATTCAGTCCGTTCGTTCAGTTCGTTTGTTCAGTCAGTTCGTTGAGCCCGTTCTTTCAGTCCGTTCGTTCAGTCCGCTCGTTCAGTCCGCTCGTTCAGTCCGCTCGTTCAGTCCGCTCGTTCAGTCCGCTCGTTCAGTCCGCTCGTTCAGTCCGTTAATTCAGGCCGTTCGTTCAGTCCGTTCGTTCAGACTGTTCGTTCAGACCGTTCGTTAAGACCGTTCGTTCAGATCGTTCGTTAAGACCGTTCGTTAAGACCGTTTGTTAAGACCGTTCGTTAAGACCGTTTGTTAAGACCGTTCGTTAAGACCGTTCGTTCATATCGTTCGTTCAGATCGTTCGTAAAGTCCGTCCGTTGAGACCGTTCGTTCATATCGTTCGTTAAAACCGTTCGTTAAGACCGCTTGTTCAGATCGTCCGTTTAGATTAGTCGTTTTGTATGTTCATTTAGCCCTTGCATACAGACGATTTAGTTCTTTCGTTGCGTATAATTGATAAACGAGTCTTGTTTATACTACCATCCTCATTTCTCAGCACGGGCTTGGGACCGGCCATAATGGAGTTTTATCGAGATGAAATTGTATCGGGATCGGCTTGCCTTCGTGAACCTCGGTTTACGCAATCAAATCATATTTAACAGACTTTAGTTTATGATTTTACGACAACTACAAGTTTACAATTGTAAATGATTTCACAAATAAATGATGACTTAAAAAATTAATATATTAATAATAAATTATAATAATAACGACAAATGCAATGTGTTACCTGGGGAAGTTGTCGCTGCTTCTTCGATAAAGCACTTCAAGCGACTGTGCCTAGCATGGATGGAAAATCCACACACGCACTTCCACTGATATCTTGAATCCTGATAGTTCAAAGAGACCGATTTATCATAGATCATGTGTGTGGGCATAATAATTATTTATTATGTATTATTTATCTATATTTTTGATTTATAAAATACGTAGACTTGGTTATCTGATCTGTCAGATTTCGACCCCTATTCCTCGACAATAGAGAGAGGATCGAAGCTCGATACTGCTGATACACCGCTCGATACATTGGTCATGTCTCAGCAGTCCAATTTAACAGTGGAACTCTAAAATATGCTCAACATTGCTATATAGTAGCTTCACATTTTGCGAAATTGCATTTCACAGGCAATTAAATAAATTATTTAACCCTTAGTTAGCAAAAATTCAATTGATTGATAGCTTCATCGATGAACTGAATTAAATAATGGATAGCTGTATTTTTAGCAAGATACTTGTTACTTGTTATTAAAGATTTTTTTAATTTTTTTAAGACAATATTAATATAATATACAATTTTGGGTTACACGCAAATGGGTCCATTTTATTATTGTCTTCAACATGTCATCGAAAGTGAAAAAGTTTTATTTTTGATCACGACGTCCTCCGATAGCCGTGAATGCAATGCGATGCAGCCCTCACCAGACAGAATGCCAACCGACTTCTTATCGTTATGGTACAGTGCGCGTAGGATAGGTCTGCCGATAATGCCATCCTTGCAGATACTCTACGAATTAATTGATTTGCATCCAAACCTACACCTCTAGTCGCCGAGAAGACAACGAGCTTAAAAATGCCACGTTCCTAAATAAGATTAAGATTATCTTAATCATAATCTTATTAAGATTAAGATATCTTAATAACAATATATTGTTATTAAAGATACTAATAATAAAGATTTTTTGAAACAATAATACAGCGGTTAAATAAATAATGACAAATAAAGAAAGAAAAATCAAAAATTTGTCAGAGATATTATTTTTCTTTTTCTGTTCAGTTCTCTATCGTTATGGCCTCAGGTCCGGTGGAATCTGAGTTCTCCAGCAAATCCAACACGCCGCCTTCAGACTAAACCACCCGGGGTCTTTCACCTCCCCCCGAAGAGTTCAATCGAGGCGGACTATGCTGGGTCGAGATAATATCGAGACGTAAATTCAAAGAAATCCAACACGCCGCCTTTAGACTAAACCACCCGGGGTCTTTCACCTCCCGCCCGAAGAGTCCAATCGAGGCGGACTATGCTGGGTCGAGATAATATCGAGACGTAAATTCAAAGAAATTCATACAAACAACCTACAAATGGGATAAAAATCACGTAAACGAAGACAAAAGGCAGGCGCGACAATGGAAAAGACGAAAAATCCCCCGAAGTACACAACACAAAAAGTTTGTTGCGACTCCTTTGGTTGCAATGTCTGGACAACCGTCTCAATTCTGGAAGCCGAGCAATCGGCTATGTGCAATAAGAAATTATTTGTGGATACTGTAGCGCTTCGATTTTATCGAGAAATATCTCAAGTGTCACATCGAATAAGTCCGATATCATATTTGCTGCTGATACGTCCAGAGAATCCAATGGTGTTCACCGCATCGGTTGGAGTTGTGCGGCACTTAAAGATGTAACTCGGACGAATGATCTATCTAGTGAAGATTGTCAAACTATGTCAAGTTAAGTAATTGTGTCTAATCATACCTATGATGGAGACCTGAGAGATACAAAACCACCAGCCCTATACTCCCAGACGACATGATATCAAATTTCACAATTAGTAAAATCATGTCTGGTCTGGATATGATAACTGAGTCGGAAATGGTAACTACTAAAGAAGCTGTCAATTCCGTTGGCAAATCACAATCCACATGGCCTAACTCACCTTCTCTCACGAAACAATCCGATAACAATGATATAGACTCTCATCGTATCGAAATTCCACACCAGGTTGCAATCGAGGGTGTACAGTCTAGAAAAGTTTTTAATGAGCAGTCTAGAAACGTTTTCAGTCAGAAATTCTCTCAACGACAAACTGACCCACTAAATAGTCACAGGTCACTCTTATCCAGCAAGTCTAATGAATCTTCCCGGAATCAGTGTTTGATTATTACGAACGTTCTCGGTCGTCGTCTGGTGTGGCTCAAACTCGAGTGGACCATGATGTTGAACAATTCCAAAAAATATTGAGAGTTATTATTTCTCCAGAAGATCCATATATTTCAGAAGTTCGCCCTATTGCGATATTTAGGATAGGCCGTCGCAACAATTTTGAAGAACGTTCTCGTTTGATGAAAGTTGTCTTTCGTACATCCTCAGTGATCCGTGAATTGTTAAAACGCAGATCTAAACTAAGGCAGTCCTCATTTCGATTGTTGACAGATATGTCTTTCGCTGAGTGTTGACTCTGGCGTGTTGCTCAGACTGTGCTAAATGCTCGGATATAATCTGGAGAAACTGATCTGCATATTGTAAATTTTCGGGTAGTTCGGCGTCGTCCACGATTGAGATGGACCCCGCTATGATAACTTTTTCTGAGAATTGTAAGATAAGACCCAATGCGCCTTATCACAAAAACCGCAAATGGCTCAAAGCTATATATTCGAACATTCTAAGCGTTCTCAATAAGATAGATGAATTGAAGGTCATAGCCACATATCATCATCTAAATACCATTGCATTTAGTGAATCTTGGCTCTCTGACCTTGTTCCTGCAAGCGTATTATCCATAGATGGATATAACCTGTTTCGTTGTGATCGATATGGTCGAAGGGGAGAGGGTGTAGTGCTATATTGTAGTTTAGGTATTAGTGTAGTGTGTTTGCAGACGATTAGTGATGTCAATGGGATTGAGGCTTTATACCTCAAATTGTGCCTTGATCATGTCAATTCTATGTATGTGCTAGTGTTCTATCGTCCTCCTTTGGCAAGTAGCGATGATTTAATAGAACTTATTGAGCTCTGTGGTCAACAGAAAAAATGCCTAATCTTAGGATATCTGAATAATCCCTCAAAAAATTTGGACTCTTTTTCGTCTCATAGTCGCATTGCATTTATTTAGTGTTCTACACAACCATGATCTGCATCAGCATGCACGTGAGGTAACCCGTTTCACTACACAGTCGTCTGCCCAGCTACACGTTGTCTTGTCTTCGTTTAAGTCTGATATTACTCACGTAGATTATTTTTTGGACTGGGGATGAGCGATCATTGCGTACTGTCCTTTTCATTTAAATGCGCAAACAATGTGACGTCTGTCAGTCCCATGCAGGTAAGCCTCTGAACTTCTGGAAGGCTGATTTCAACGCAATTATCTACATATTGAACCTGGTTGGATGGTCAGATCCGTATATATGCGGAATTGACGAGGCTTGGCATGTTTTTGAGAGCACACTCTATAACTTACTGATATTGCATTCACCCAAGCTCAAGTTTAAAACACATAAAGAAGTTTGTCCTTGGTTTGACTGGCTTCTCCGGTATCACTCACGCGCACGTAAACATGCGTGGATTTCATTTCGTTGTGGACAACAATCTTATGAGTCTTTCAAACAAATTAAGAATAGATTTACCACTCTCAAGAAGACGAAGCGTCGTCAGTTTGAGAAGCTGAGTTCTATGGATGGCAAGGCTCTATTCTCTTACATTCGCAAAATCAGGGGCCCGAATATTTCACTAGTATCGTTGAGGGATTATTCTTGAGGCTTGGCCACGTGTAAAAGTGTCATGGCAGAATTATTTGCCCAGGTGTTCTCATAGATGTTTTGCTCTTCGCGGACATTGTGTAGTTCTGAATCAGAAAATGGTTCAGATGCATTCGACTGATCTAATCTGCCGTTCTGTGCTGATGTTTTAAAGCTTCACTGTAAATTAAAATCGAACATCGCTGCCGATCCGGACGAACTTCCCTCAATTCTTTTGAATGAAGTTGCTCCTCAAATAAATTCATATGTTTTCCGTATCTTTCAGTTTTCTATTCATCAACCTCGAATTCCTTCGAGTTGGAAGGAGTCTATTGTAGTTCCAGTTTATAAAATGTGAGATCGACAAGTGCGTAAGAACTATCGCCCAGTAGCCTTGACATGTATTATTTGTAAGTTGCTTGAAAAGCTAATAGTCAAAAGCATATCTTCTGATTTGAAAAGCAACGGTAAACTCACTGACTCACAACACGGTTTCCAACCAAATAGATCAACAATAAGTAATCTTTTGGTTTCTTCCAACTCATGGCAGTCTTCATTAGATGAACGAGTTCAATCTGATGTACTTTTTGTAGATTTCTCTCATGCTTTTGATTCAGTTCCGCATGATCGCCTCATTCACAAATTGAGGTCACTTAGTGTTTGCCTAATGTATGTCGCTTGGACTGGAAATTACTTAAGTTCACTCCTCCCACCGTATATTTTGCCTCATCGAAAGATATAGTACACAATATATATTGTGTACTATATACAATATAGTACACCTTATAGTACACAACATCACTTTCTTAGGCTTCCATTATGATTATCACCTTTCCCTTATACCCTCCATCCGTGACAAGGTCCGCTCGTCTAACTTAATTCTTCGTGACATCCGCCGTATCCGCCCTCTTATCGACTTCCGTTCTTGTATGTCTCTTCTTTCATCGCTTCTTTTCCCTCAAATCGATTACTGCCTTAGCCTTTTCGCCAATTCTGCAAAATCCATCATCCTACCCCTACAACGAATAATCAACTCCGCCGTTCGAGTGCTCTTTCGTCTCCGTCACTTCGACCACACATCCACATATCTTGCCCAACTCTCCTGGCCCACCATCTACAACCGCATCAAACTCCGCCTTCTCGTAACTTTTCGTCTCATCGCTGTCGGCTCCACATCGTTCATCAACCTTCTTTTCTTAGATGACACTCGCCCCACCTCGCTATCGCTGCGTTCCCGTCATACTCTCTTACTCCACATTCCCAATTACTCCAACAACTATGGTCTCCGATCCTTTCTCGTCGCTACCTCACTCGCCTGGAATCAACTCCCTCTCGACGTCCGCCGCGCTCCCTCCTTTATCACATTCAAACACTTCCTCCGTTCACACGTTCTCGACACATGAGTTACATTTTTGTTTTGTTGTAGTCATGTAAGCATGCGCTGGCACGCATTTGCCACGTTAAAATTATTTTTAGACGACACTCCCCCACCCTTCTCTATTGATGCATTACCGTTATTCCGTTACTCCAATTTCCCAATTACTCCAACAACTACGGTCTCCGATCCTTCCTTGTTGCCGCCCACTCGCCTGCAATTCGCTCTCTATTGACGTCCGCAGCACTCTCCTTTATCACATTCAAACACCGCCTCCGTTCCCACCTTCTCGACCCATGATTTATATTTTTTCGTGATCATGTAAGCGTGCATTTGTAAGCATGCATCTGCCACACAAAAATAAATCTTTTTTAGAAATGACAATTATAAGTTGTAGATGCTTTGGCTATGCATTTCAGATTTATTGTGAAGGAGCCATCATGCAGGAAGATATACGTCGTTTAAATAATTTAAACAGCGTGGAAGAACGGGCATGTGTAAGTGGAGAATTAATTGATCTCAGTGTCAAGTAGACAGAAGGCGAGGTAACAAAAAACAAAAGAGATTCGATCCGATAGCTAATAGTGAGCAAAAATATAGGACTGGCAAAATGATGGAATATGTGATCGAAGCGATGAAGACGCAAGAGGGCACGAGCCACAAATTCTATGATACGTTGGAGAGGTAAAAGATGAGATTTGGAATAGTTGGTTAAATAGGCTAAGACAATATTCGATTATCGGAAACAGGAGAGCCGATATACAATGAGACAAGAACGGATGTCGATCAGCTTACAGATATCACGGAGAAAAAGGTTTGAGATAATATTGTCAAAGATGAACTTAAAAATATCAAATTGGCAACGATTGGAAAAATTATCAAATTAATAGATTAAGTAGGTTGATTTATGCTGAGGTGATAAGAGATGCTTACATGATTTTGGACTTTTCAGAATTTAGAGCTATCCGAAGGGAGGAAGGATGTTTGGTGGTAGACATAAGACAATTTGTAGTAGAAGTTGCGGATGAGGATATCCGCAGCTTTTGATAGTAGATGATAATATCATAGGCATACTGCATCAGATGGAAATTGAAGTCGCGAGTTATAACAGATAATCATCGAGAAGAATGAAGAAAATTAGATTACTTAATATGGAGCCTTGGGGTATTGCTGTAAATTTCAAAATGTAAAAAGGAAAACTAGTTTATTTATGCGTTTATACAACAATATCTGAAAAGGGTAAAATAAACATAAACATGTGAATTAAACATTATGACAGGTACAGCATATTATACCATGCTAAATGGAAGTGAGAGAGACGATAAGAATTTGGAGTGAATATAATAAATAGTGATAGTGGAGATAAATGAACCAAGTTACAGTAGTATAAAATAAACTATAGTTGTGATAAAGCTGATGGAGCAGAAAAACATTACACGGCTATATAACTTCTTATCGCGGGTTAAGGTAGAAAATTGATTACTTTTTGACACGCGAGTTCACTGAAGTGATTCGAGCTGAAAACATGTTGAAAAGGGGGTATAAATTCAATGAATTAAATCAGCTAACTGAGTCTACGTATTTAATATAATTATAAAATAAACAAAACATAATAATGCTAAATCAAAATTTAATAATTAAATAATAAAATTAATAATTGTTTTTAGATTTTCTATAATTTAAATCAAGTTTAAATAAAAAATTGAAATTTAAAATAAAAGTTATTTTTATGAATTGACTAATAAATAACAGACGTTGTATCAGAATAAGAATTAGAGGTCATTAAGCAAGGTATAGGTTGACTTGATTTAATACAATACGCTTATTTAGTTTAGATTTTGACGCTCAATAGTTAGATTTAGGTCGGAAGAATGTAAATCCAGCGATATTAAGATGAAAGTTAAGGATTAAGATCCAGTTTTTTTGCAGGAGGCCGGACGATGACAGATTTTCAGTTCGCCGGAAAATAGTCTATACGGATAAAGGACTTGAACAAGATGAAGAAGAATTAACAATATTAATGTAATTAATTAACATTAATCTCCATGCTATTAACATTGAAAGATCGATAAAGAAAAGAATTAGAGGTTTTCTAAATAGACTTGTGATCAGACAAAGATGAGCGCTTATGTTGCCGTAAAAGTTTATATTTACCGCTTAGGATTTCGGGACTGGCGAAGTAAAATATGATCGAAGAAGATGTCGAGTTCATGGTTGAAAAGTATGCAAAGCTATTAACAGTAAATGGAGCTACAAGATACAACAACAGCGAATAGTTAAGTATAGCGGAGTGCAAGAGAGTAAGATGAATGAGTGTCTATGGACGACTAGAAGCTGGAAATGTACGAATAAGAGTAACGAGAAAGTGATAAGAAATACTAGGATTTAAATTATATAGAAAACATGCACAATGAAGCTGTTGTGAATTGCGATACTATCAAGACCGCCATCAAGAATGTGTGGAGAGATTGGTTAATAAATGGGATTTAAAGTCGATCAATATATTTAAAAGTTTTAGAGAATAGCAATCAGTAGCTCGATTTAGACGAATGTTAAAGTCGCCTAGAACGAATAAGATAACGAAGAGAGTGAGAAATTGCATACGTGATCTGAGAATTTATTGAAGAACATGCAAGACGGTGGAGATTAACCAAGGCTGATGATTGAAAACTTGCTTTATGATTGCAAGTTTTAGAAGGAAAGTAAAATAAGATTTACAGTGTAGCAATACAAATGTGGCAGAAGGTAAGTCATGGATCGAAGAAGTTTTAATTTTAATGAGTCAATGAGGCGAGCAGAGTCAAGAAGAGAAAAACCGAACGAACGTAGATGGCGGATAGCAAGGTCATCAGAATCAGTATGCCATGATTTATCAAAAAGATGGAGTGATTGTTGTGCAAAGAGATCAAGGTCGGTGTTGCTGAGAATGGAACCTGCGTTCATAATACCTAGAATAAAAGATCATTTATATCATTATTTATTCATATTTACACAGCGAAAGGAGCTAAAGCTCATACAGCTGGTCACAAATACAATTTGCCACGTTAAATAAATATATTATTAATGAAATATGTCAAAACTAACAGTTATAAAGATCTCTTCACCGTATATCTATAGAGTCCATCTTCATTGAATAAACCAATTAATCGTTGACTTAGAGTCGGTAAATTCTCTCCTATTTGTTATTACGACGACTTCAGCAATTGTTCTATTCCATAAGAAACAACTCGTACAACCACATTCCACTTCGGTTTTTACGACATTGACGGTGTCGCAGCATGAAAGTATTTTGTGTACTTATTTTAAACATTTCAAGGGATCATCCTTATGATGCATCGATTTCTATACATATGCCAAGTCGTTTCGAGCTCTGACCGGTGATAATGAGGACATATTTTTATCCGCCTCAAGTGTTTGTTATATTGTAAATTTTTAAGGCAAAGAACTCTTTTTGAAGCTTGTCGTAAAATCTGCTCTATTCGTTTATGGTATATACAAGTTCTATATAGATTTGAGCTACATCATCATATATCTGTGGTATCACATTTAATTACTTTATTATTTATATTTAACTTTACCTACTATTTGTAGATTCGTGAATAAAAGCCATTTATTCTCTCTGGTTATCACAATTTTATTCACGAATTATCTTGATGGATACTCTGTTCAAGCCGGATACACTCAAACTAACGACAGACTGTCCTGAAGCAGAACGCGAATGGCGTCACTGGCGATATCGCTTCGAAACATTTATCAAACGCATCAAAATGGATTCACAAGATGACAAATTTCATCTCCTGAAAATCTCAATTTCCGCTCAATTATTCGACAAGATTAAGGAGTGCCTGGATTATGATTCAGCAATGGATGTCCTCGACAAAGCATTCATAAAATCTACAAATTCGGTTTACAAACGACACCTACTGTGTTCTGCACGACAAACTCTCGACGAATCAATATCTAACTATGTGGATCGTCTTGAAACACTTGCGCGACAATGCACCTTCAAAGATGTGAAAGCTAAGGAGCTGCGCGATATTCTTATTTGCGATTCATTTATTACGGGTTTACAATCGAACGAAATTCGTCAACGCATACTCGAGAATAATGACATCGACAAAGAGAAAGCTTATCAAGTCGCTCGAACGATTGAAGCAGCTCAAACTCAATCAAACGAATATAGACACACATCTGAATTCACAGTAAATGCCTTAAGGGAAACCAAAGGTTCAAAAGGAAATACTGATATTTCTGAAAGTGAAGAATCTATTGCCGTAGCTCAAAAGATCAACAAGAAAAGGTGCTACTTTTGTGGTGGAGTTATGCATACACGAAATCGTTGTCCAGCCCGGGATGCTGAATGTTCATTCTGCTTAAAACGTGGACACTACGAAAAAGTTTGTCGAACTAAGTTGCTTCGATCTCGACGAAAATACAATCGTAGTACTCGACCATACGCGTCCGACTGTAAATCACTTAATATCATATCCTGTCAAAATGCAAATGGTGATGCATCTAAACTTGACGACATGACGGTACAAGTTCGCGTTGGAACACAACAGCTGGATGCTCTTATCGATACGGGGACCTCTTCCAACTTTGTCGATTCATCAGTTATTCGAAAACTAGGTATTCCTACAGAATCTTGTTGTGTTAGGATTTCCATGGCTAATTCATCATTTACATCCGTATGCAATGAACGATGCGTATTACCGATATCTTACTGTGACCGAAACTATACTGACATTCAATGCTTCGTCATGCCTCATCTTTGTCGTGATCTCATACTTGGTCATCCATTCCTGCGCTTGCATTCAAGTGTTTCCATTCGACTTCGAGGAAATGCTAAGCAAGAAACATTAACCATTGGGCAACTATCGAGCATGGAAATCGAGATACCGTCGTTATTTTCAGACGATTTTAAAAACTGGAAACCTGCAGCAATTCCGTCCCGGCGCCGTAATATCGAAGATCGCCGCTTTATTGCTTCGGAAGTAAAACGAATGTTGTCCGAAGGCATCATCGAGCGCAGTCGCTCACCGTGGCGTGCGCAAGTTCTTATTGTAAACAGAGAAGGACGTCGTCGTCTAGTAGTAGATTACTCGCAGACCGTAAATAGATTCACGGTCCTCGACGCTTATCCCATGCCCCGAATTGACGACCTGATCGACACCATATCGTCCAATAACGTGTTTAGCACCCTCGATTTAAAAAGTGCTTACCATCAAGTTTCTTTGCGAACAAACGAAAAATTCTTGACCGCATTCGAGGCAGATGGTCGACTCTATCAATTTCAGCGTATGCCTTTTGGACTCACGAATGCTGTAGCCGCCTTCCAGCGAATAATCAACGAGATCATAGAGAAAGAAAACTTAACCGGCACCTATTCATACCTCGACGATATCATTGTGTGCGGCAAAACACAGCAAGAACATGATACAAATCTGGCCAAGTTTCGTGAAGTTGCTTCTAGGTACCGAATAACACTAAATGAATCGAAATGTATGATTAATAAAACGATGATCAATATTCTGGGATATCAAGTTGGTAGTGGTATTAAACGGCCTGATCCTAATCGTGTATCACCTTTGCGAGAACTGCAGGTACCTCAAAATAAACGTCAACTGCGAAGAATTGTCGGCCTTTTCTCACATTATTCCAAATGGATTCAAAATGTTTCGTCGCAGATTCGTCCGTTAGCTGAAACCACGATATTTCCTATTACACCTGCAGCAAAGCGCTCATTTGAGATAATTCGTGATCGTATTATTTCAGCTACTCTAACACTCATTGATTTCAATAAGACATTTACAGTATAGACTGACGCATCCCTTTATGCTATCGGTGCTGTATTAACGCAGGATAACAAACCCGTCGCATTTTATTCGCATACACTTAGTAAGAGTGTCGTTGGACATTCCGCTATTGAGAAAGAGGCCCTTGCCATCGTTGAAGCATTGCGATACTGGAGGCACTATTTGTCTGGACGAACTTTCAATGTTCTAACGGATCAAAGGTCAGTTTTATTTATATTTAACAGGAATCATAAGAGTAAAATTAAAAATGAAAAAGTGCAAAGATGGCGTCTTGATCTATCTGAGTTCAAATATTGTATACTTTACCGGCCTGGAAAGTTGAATTATGCGGCCGACTCAATGTCTAGGGATATTTGTGCTTCAAGTTGCGGTTACTTTAACAAACAGAAAGATCTCAAGCTTCTTTATGAACTTCACGCTACGCTTTGCCACCCAGGAGTCAATCGTTTGTATCACTTCGTTCAATCGAATCTACTTCTATATAGCATTGAAGACGTTCGTCATGTTGCATCTCATTGCGTTACCTGTTCGTTGTTGAAACCAAACTTCTTCAAGCCTCCAAAAACTGCCCTCATCAGAGCGACACGACCTTTCGAAAGAATTTCACTTGACTTCAAAGGTCCTTTGCCCAGTTCATCAGGCAAGAAATATTTGCTTACAGCCGTCGATGAATATTCTCGTTATCCCTTTGGATTTGCATGCCGTGATATGTCCGCTCAAACAGTGATAAATTGCCTGCGTGGTATAGTGACAATATTTGGTCCACCTGAATTTGTACATTCCGATCGCGGGTCATCCTTCATGTCGAAAGAATTCTCTTATTATCTGGAGAGTATTGGCACGGTAGCAAGTCACTCTTCTCCGTACAATCCGTTAGGCAACGGACAGATCGAACGCTATAACGGTATATTATGGAGCGCTGTACTTTTGCGGCTTAGAGACTACAATCGTCCGGTTGCTGCTTTGGAAACGGTCTTCGCTGAAAGCCTTCAATCTATCGAGGACTATTATGCACCTCAACTGGCTCGACACCTCATGATCGAATCTTCAACTTCTCTAGACGCCCATTAATTAAATTCAATTTACCAGAATGGCTCCGTCGTCCCGGATCTATATTCGTGCGAAACTTCTACAAACACGACAAATACGACGATAAATTGCTCAAAGCTAAACTGATAAACGCGAATCCAAACACGGCTCATATCGAACTTCCATCTGGGAAAGAAGCAAATATTTCAACTCGACACCTATTTCGTTATCCTTCAGAAACCTCCATTTACAAGGATCCAGACAGTTCGGATATTCGTAGTTCGGGATTGTCAAGGGACGGGGATGACGACTGTCAAGATAGCTTTGATAGGAACCAGCCAGACTATGAAGATGATAACAATAACGGAAAGCAATATGATGCCACTGACAATATCGATATGAACTTGAGTTCAAAGAGGACATCAATTCCTGAGGCAAACCATCATCCCGTGACAACTAGAGAATTCTACCGACGAAGTACAAGAAGTCGAAGAAGTCCTGCATACTTCCAAAACTATCACATGTGATGAATGTGGTATCACATTTAATTACTTTATCATTTATATTTAACTTTACCTACTATTTGTAGATTCGTGAATAAAAGCCATTTATTCTCTCTGGTTATCACAATATCTTACTTTCATATGAACAGGTTCAGTTGTCACGTGCACGCTTATCTATCACATTATGGGACAAAATGAGTATAAAGCAGTCTACAGTCATTAATGATAGAGTGTATGATGCATATATTTCCATTCAAAAGCCAAGTCGTTTTAAACTCTTATTGATGATAGTGAGGATATATTTAGTTGGTTCAAGCGTTCTTCATATTGTTGGCTAGAGAAAGAGATGATGAGAGATAGGCACCATCAGATTTTTCAACGAAGATGCACGACATGAAAATTTTATATTTAAATAAAAAGAGTTAAATCCATAAAATTTCTCTCTTTTGAGTTAAATTATATTTTTTAATTAAATTTAATTAAATTTTTAATTAAATTATTGTTTAATTAAATTTTTTTAATTTATTTTTTAAATTATTTTTTGATGAATTACGATTTTCAGTTTAATTTTATTTTTATACCTAATTTCCTGTTTGATTCTATTTTCCATTTTTATAGTCCTTCAGTTTATAATATCAATTAAATTTAAATGATTTTGAAAACTAATATCATTATAGGCGATATAGGTTTTATAGGCGATATTAATATAGACATTCAGCAGGGTTAAGTACTTAAGACTATGTTCTTTTGCATATACGTCAATGAATGAACAGGTATTTTAGGTCCGAAATCACTATTATATGTAGATAATTTTAAAATACGGAAAGCGATTATATCATTATCTGAATGGTAAGCTTGCAATCAGGCATATTCTTGATTGACGATTGGGTCTATACTAATGAAACACAAATTAAAACCTAAAATTATTTTTGAATGTTTATAAGAGGAGTAGGTCTTCAATTCCACTTTCAAATATTATCTCAATGTACAGCCCATAGAGGTATTCGACTATGTCAAGAATCTAGATATGATGGTATCTGATGATTTTGAGGTCAATTTTATTCCTCGTCATTTTATGTACGCCTCGTCATAAGTATATCTTCGTACTTTGATAGAGCTTGATAAATTGAAAAATGTGCCCCGTCGTGAAACATAAATCATTGTTTATTAATAATAAGGATTTTCTTAAATAACTATATAACCGATAATAACTAAAAAGAAAAAGGCTAAGAGCGAAACAGTACAAGAAATCTACAAAACTTTTTGTCCAGTCTTCCAACAAATTTCTAAGGCCTCAGTTCCAGCGGTATCTGAGTCATCCAGCTGATCCAACACGCCTCTCTACGACTGAACCACCCGGAGTCTTTCACCCCCTTTCCTGAAAAGTCCAATCAAGGCGGACTATGCTCGGTAATCGCGAGATGAGGAGCTTAAGAACCCTTAGTATTTGCTCTGGGAGACGTTTTATCGAAAAGAAGACTAATCCCGAGATAGCCCAAGCACCCCAGAGGCGCGCTTGGGTTTTCCCCCATTCAACGACAGATGCTGAGCCTGTTTCAGAGCCCACCTAGCTTTCTTCAGGATACGTTTGAGTCTATCCAGGTCAGCTTTCGCTGATCAGTTCACCGTAATGATGAATCCTAGGTATTTTACTCGACTTGTGAATTTAATTTACAAATATGGAGGATAGAGCTGAGCGTGCTAATCTCTTCAATTTTTTCTTGGTGGCAGGGACGCCATGAAAGACGACCATCTGTGATTTTGAGGAGTTCAAAATAAGATATGGCATGATTAACTGGTCTTTTAATCTTTAAAAGAAACGGCTGATGTCCGAAACTACATCTTTGCAGCTGCGTCCAGAGAACAGGGCTGTGGTATCATAAGCTTATACCACTAGATGTTGATCCCGTTTAAATATCTTATATAGTTCAATGAAGGCAGCAAGATATAAGATTAGAGAAAGTGGTGAGCCTTGGGACACACCCGTTATATGGTAGAACGAACGTGTATCAGGGTCGTCTTCATATTAGAACCGCTTGGTGTACAGCAATATCTCCACCCTATTAACAATTTTTGCAGGCAACCCAAGGGACATGGAAGAAGAGATAACAAAGGTAATGGAGATGCAGTCAAATGCAGCAGAGAAATCAAGGAAAAAAGGCACACAAGTTGATGATTATTATCCCGACAAAACTGATTCACTTCACTAATTGCTGAATGGACAGAGCCTTTTGACAAACTCATGAAAACTTAGTGGGACTAAATTACGCATAATTAAATGATTGCGGATTCTACGCGCAAGCGCCTTTTCGTAGATAGATATAAGGAAATTTTGAATCGAAAAAGGCCGTAGGTCTATAGGAAATTAGACCGGATTACGTTTTGGTAAAACAATTCGACGACCAATATTGATGCCGGCTACGTCGGAAGGTGAGGCTAAAAGTAATATGACGGCCGCTTCTGTTCTTTAATCGGTTGTCAAAAGTTGACAGACTCGAGGAGATAGTGGAGCGACGGAATTGGAGGTACCCGGAAGTGAACCCCAGGAGTTTAGGATATCTGTGACAGATAAGTCCCTGCTTCTGATGTCGCCCTAAGGCGGGATTGGTTAAAGACTCAGTTCCAGCGGTATCTGAGCCCTCCAGCCGATCCAACACGTCGATCTACGACTAAACCACCCTGGGTCTCTCACACCCCGAAAAGTACAATCAAGGCGGACTATGCTCGGTAATCGCGAGATGAGGAGCTTAAGAAACCTTAGTCTTTGCTCTGGGGGACGTTTTATCGAACAGAAGACTAATCCCGAGATAGCCCAATATACTACCCAATATACGATCCAGGACGTCGCGGTTTTTATGAATTTCTCCTGAAAAAAATAGATAATTGACTATGCTGATGCGATTACCATTTTTAAAACTGTGATATAGCTAAACAAGACAGGGATGTACAAGAATAGTTTAACAGGAGGGAAGATCTTAAAGAGCGTTTAACTAAGGTTAGAATACTTTGAGATAAAGATGAGTTAAATGGGGTTATGTACGGAGTAAAGTTGGTAAAAATGTGCCTATGGATAAATCGAGTAATGTTCTGGGGGAGACGGATAGTCCGCGTATCCTGAAGGTCTATAACCTTGGCGAATCTACCAGATAAAAAGCTAAGGGCAGAAGCATCTCCCGAGTATCCTTGAAGGATATTCAGTGTAAAAGGCTCTTGACTACTTTGCATTGTGTTAATTCAGCTGAAGCGGGATTGCCTACTACTAGCAGGAGCCAGAAGGTTGTACTTTTCACTCAATTTACCACCAGAAAAATACACTTGCCCATCGGAATTGTCTTCATTTCGCGTGGCTATCGCCATTGCGATCCATTAGTCCTTGCAAGTTTCTTCGAAGCTAAAGGCAGTCTTACAGCAGGCCTCTTTTTGAACCCCTGTGGCCTCTTGTCATTCGATAAAACAGGAAGAGGGTAACGTGATTCCGCATGTTCTTTTAGTAAGTTGACAACAATAGATTGAAATTCATCTTTCAAGATCTACATCCTTGTATCCATCAAAGTCAATATCCTGATCGGTCATTCTTACCTCACAAGAATTGGCCGAGGCCACGTATAGCAAGCTGGTCTGGGTGCCGGTGTACAGATGTTTCGTCTTTTATAAACCTTGAATAAGGAGCAACATCTAGACCACGCCGGGTGTTTTCTTATACAGTTGGAGCATTGAGGGGAGAGGACCCATTTCCACCTCGTGGACTTTCCCAGCCCCACATAAACCACAAGTATGGGGCCTAGAGCAAGTGGAGGCACAGTGATCCCATCAATGGCATCTATTGCAATGTGGAAACGTAAGTAAGTCTGTTTTAATTACTTAAAAAACCAGGTTGTAACCCAAGAATGGGTTGCACTTGCTGTTAGCAAGGAGCTCAGCATTATCCACGGCAGTGGATCAGAACGAAATAGGAATGGCTAGACCATTTTTCCCCATAACGAAGCGAGTATTTGTCACTTTAAAGTCCTTCTTGAAGCTTTCAATATCTTCACCAGAGGCATATGCAGGAAAATTCGAAGCCTTTAAAGTTGCATGAATGGGCTTATAATCAGCCGAGTCATAATCAGACAAGTTTTTTGTGATGTAGTCTAGATATGAGTAAGTCAAATCTGCAAAATGAAATTCGAACTTTTATTGATTGTGCGTTTATTAATATAATTGAACTACAATAACATATTGCGCTTTAAATTTAAATTCATTAGCGATTCTTCGCGACATTGTTGATTTGAGATTAGCTTGGTAGATCCTTCACAATCCTAAACACATATTGTTCGGGTTTTAAGATCTTAAAACAACATTTAATTTACGCGGCTATTCACTATGTATGTCATCACTTACATGGTCATTCAATATGTCTATGTCATCAATCACTAAATGATTCACTCTAGAACTGTGCAATTTCGATAAGGCATCATTAACAATTAGAACAATCATGAGCTGGTTCGATTAAAGATATCAGAAAAATTCAAAATTGGTTTACTGAAAGCAAATTAGTAATTATTATAAATTACTGATAATTTATAAAACATTTATTATTAATTACTTTTTAATCATCAGTGATGCAATTTTGAGATGTACTCGTGATGTTGTCAAAGCAATAACAATTAAATATTATGACATATACTTTTATACAGAACGGCCGTTGTGAAAGGTCCGTTATCACGTATTTTTTCGCATAATTTATTAAGCATTTAAAATCTAAAATGAGGCAAGTACAAAAGACTGGAGACAACAGATGCACAATAGCAATACAACTTGAAAACCACTTTGGCCTATGATTCTGGTGTTCCGAAGCTCTACTTCCCAAAACATCACTATTTCAAAACATCATATTTTCAAACGTCATAAATCGTTTGAAACGAGTTATCGTTTTTATCGCTTTCATCGGGAAATTAGGGAAAGGTTGGGGGAATTAGGAAATCGGTGAAAATTCGGAAAATGATGCTTTGGAAAATTGACGTTTTGTAACAAACATGAAACATATCACCATTGGTGTGTTTATAAACTAAGGAATCTACTTGCTAGCTGTTATTTTCATAAAATTAAATGCAATTCATTTTATGATTGTAATTTAGAGCCTAATATTTTACTTTGTTCATCAAATACATTGATAAATGTTTAAAACATTGACAATGAATTTCGATTTCAAATCTTAGCATTTCAGATCGAAATTTAAAGTCAGCTAAATAGCCTGAGATGGCGACTAACGATGGGAATCGAAATGATCTGTTACGAATTTGGTTAGAGCAAAGTAAACACGTGATTGTCAAATGGGATTGGCTGCAGCAATGTGTTGAATGGGTATATTGTGAATATGGCAACGATATATCGCTAAATGATATGAAGCAAAAAATATATGAGCAGTGGCTACATAACGATCTGAAATGTGTATACGATATAGACGCAGGATGTTGTAGCAGCTCCACAGCTATCAAAGAACTTCACCGATACTTACAATCATCAATCACTACTAATCAACGTAAATCGTTTCATTTTGATGGACTCATCATAGTTCAGGTAGAGTGTTTCGATAATATAAGTAAATCAAAATATACACAGATTGAAAAGAATATTTCCGGACAATTATCAATTACGGATGATCAAGGTAACGAGCAAAAACAATGGACCGACGAATCAAGATTATTGTCTTTAATCTTGACGGATGGCATTCAAACTTTTAAAGCGATTGAGTTTGAGCCAATTCCTAAATTAACCAATGAGTTATGTATAGGATCCAAGCTTGAACTTTCTGGGAAGATAAAGTGCCATTTAGGCATCGTGTTATTGAAAAATCATAATGTTACAGTTTTAGGTGGAGGGTATAACATTCGTGATAGTGAATCAATACGACTAAATAGAATTTTAGATGTATTGGAACACAATTGTATTGATACTGATAAGCATAACGCATTAGTTCTGAAAACCCGTTTAAAAAAAGCGTCTAAAATAGAGTCAACTGCTGAGTCGGTTGACGTGATCAATCATTTATGTTTTTTAAAGTGTAAATTAAAAAATACCCATATAGCCCCATTTACTATTATCAATATATCAAGTAATATATTTATATAAAATATATTCTTATATAAGAGTGAATCAATTACATGTTAACTAAATTTAGACTTTTGATAATTTCTGCAAATATATTACAAGGTCAAACAATAAAATTGGCCTATTAAAAAACTTTTTTTCGTAAAATTCAAAATTTTACGAATTGCTCCAAATAAAATTAAAATGATATACTAATAATCAGTTGCGGGTAATCTATGAGCTTACTCAGATGTCTATTGAGGATACACATCAAAATTGAAATCCTTCTTAAAAGTATCCTAATTAAAAATGCAATTGAATAAATCAACAAGTCATATTAAGTACATAATTACTTAAGTTAATTGTGCTATAAAATAGTACTTCTAAACGTTTATTTATGAACCCTAGTGTTCTATTTTATCATACATGTACTCCGAAATACTTGTATGTATTTAAATATTATTCATATTTAATAATACGGTTAATAAATAAAAGTTACAGGTAGGTATTTGCTATTCATGACGTAATAGCAAATGAATTCAGGTAATTTCTCATTTATTGAGAGTTAATCATTGATTGAGAGTTACCCATTGATTGAGAGTCCGTCGATGTGGCCTCCCTTGTATTGCATCGAATCATTTTCAGTGACATCATTTGGATCAGGTTCCTTGTCCTGCATAATGAGCTCTCTTCACTTTATCACAAAAATAATGATTTCACTATCTTAAAACCAGATTAAAATTAAGGTGATGTTTCTGTAGGTGCTGATTCAGTTGTAGTTACTCAATGTTAATATTGTAGTGACGCTTGACAGTTGTAGCGCAATACTTACAAATACTTACCTCCTTTATCACATTCCACCTCCTCCGTTAACACCTTATCGACACATGATTTACATTTTTGTTTTGTTGTGGTCACGTAAGCGTGCGCTGGCACGCATTTGCCACGTTAAAATAAATCTTTTTTTAAGTGTCAGCTCTTATAAAGTTTAACATAATAGCGAATGAATCCAGGTAATTTCCGTAGACCACAGCATTCCCATTAGATTTTCAGTACTAATCCTTAATAAGACTCTTTTTCTTTTAATAGTTTAGTTGCTCAGCACCTTTCTAAAGTTTGTTGCAAAAATACCAGTCCAAACAAGTTGTTCCAACATATGTGTCTTCAAATCTTTCAAGGAGGCCTTCCTAAGATCTAAAAAGATTAACAGATCGGCAGTATCCAGGACTCTAAGTAAATACAGTAATTAATATGTTTATTTTCATATGTTTGTTTCATTTTAGCCTGTTTTATTAATCCTTGTGATATCGCCAAAAATTCTATATAAAAATACTTCTAATAAAGCCTTATACATTCCATGTGTAATTGAATCATTTTTATTAATAAATAAATAAAAATTCATCTTTGACCAGTTCGTATATTACCTTAACCAGGTAGCGTCTTTAACAATGTGTCATTCTACTTCAAGGCAGACACCCATTGCAACATTGCTCTCGTCACACCTAACAATGACAATGTTATCGAAATTTACCGTTCATGATCCCCGAACAGGATCTCACATGCCAGCTTATCCAATATCAACTTTAGATTAAGACGTTCTTCATCTGGGGTTATTTTATACCATTGTATGCCAGAGGTTATACGTTTTAGATAGCTATGTGATAATCTTAGCCAACCTTCTACCGGATAATGACCCACAAGTTTACCACATAAATAATAGAGTTGACGGCGAGTATAATTGTCTGTCAACGATTTATCCTTTTTACTGGGTTGGGACCCCCTGTGAACTCAAGATCATCGTTTATTTCTTTTCACTTCTCTCATTCTCAAGGTCTTTTAACTATAGTTAAATGCCACTTAAGATAATCCATCTTATTAAACTATTCTTTTCCAGCTATGTCTTGTTCAGTGATAGAACTCTGGAAGAACGGTGAACACATCAGGATAGCCAATTTCTATATCCGGCAGGAGAGATTCACAAGAACCGTGACGTCCTAAACCGTATATTGGGTAGCGGCTATGGCATGTACTTGGTGACTGCAATGACATAACTGGTCGTTGGATTAATGCAGCACTTCGCAGATCCAGGAACGTCTATCTTATACATAAACCACTATTCCCCACCTTTCACTGCACAAAAACAAATTCACTCCTCAACATAATATTGCTAGACAAGAAGTGACTGCTAAAGACTACCTGTATTGAGCAGTGGCGCCAACAATTGTCCACCTGGCCTTGCTTGCTTCACTGGCGATTAGAGGAAGACACACTGATGAGAAGGATGTTTCACTTTGATCCAATCAGAGTAGCCTTCTTCCAGACTGTGATCCAACTCGTTTCAGTTGTAGGAAATGCGAGTCAGACCCGATTTAATTCCTATCTGTCTTCGAAAGCTATATCGATTCTTTCCACCCCTATAAACGTCGTTTAACCAATCTAACCCAACAAAACTCAAGGTCTTAGCTAAAATGCTAAACCTTCCTAATCTCTATGTTTCTCTCAGGCAAGCCTTATCCAAAGAATACTGGAGCACTAGATATAGGCTTCAGCTGAGTCGAGATAGAGCGAGCATTGCTCGTCTTAATCCATCTCAGTATTCCTTTTGGAAGATTTTCAAGAAGGAGAAGTTTGCCTGCTGGAAGGAGAGCATATGGTTGGATTGGCAACATAGCCCTTGACAAAGTTTTTGAGGAGTCACTAACCTTACACAATTATGGAATCACTCAATCTCCTCAAACAATCTGGCCTTGTGAATTCAAGATCAAGGATTTATCGTTACAAATATCCTGAGCGTATGGGGTCCACTTCCGGCCAGCTCCAGATCTCATAACCGACTTTTTATCGAGTCTATCAGCTTTTGACAGTTAATCAGATAAGAAAAGTTTTTATCACTATGCTGTTAACCTCACCATCCGATGTGGCCAGCATTAATATTAGCTGCAGAGCATTTTTAGCAAAGAAAAAAGCTGTTTTATACACTAAAGATCTGCGCCCTATTTCGAAACAAAACTCTCTAATCTCCATCTACGAAAAAACGCTTGCGCGTAGAATCCGCGGCCGTCCTAAGTAGGCGTAACTTAATCCCATTAAGTTTCCATGGGTTTGTCAAAAGTCGTTCGGCCTATTCGGCGGTGGGTGAAGGTCACCGGTTCTGTCAGGGAAATAGTCATCAGCTCGTTGTGGCTGTTTTCCTTGATTTTTCCGCTGCATTTGATTGCATTTCCATTCCCTTTGTTATCTCTTATGTTAGGCCACTCGGGTTGCCAATTAGAATTGTTAAGAGGGTGGAGATACTGCTGTACACCAAGCAGTAATTTTATGAATACGACATTGATGTTGTCAGTTCTACCTCAATACACATGTGCCTCAAGGGTCCCCACTTTCTCCTATCTTATATCTTGCTGCTTCTATCGTACTCTTTGAAACATTTAAACGCTATCAACATCTAGTGATATACGCTGATGATACCACAGCCCTATTCTCTGGGCGCAGGTGCAAAGATGTAGTCTCGGACATCAGCCGCTTCTTTTCAAGATTAAAAGACCATTTATCCACGTCCAATCTTATTCTCAACTCCTCTAAATCGCATGTGGTTGTTTTTAATAGTGCCCCTGTGACAGAAAAAACTAAAGAGACTAGCAATCTCACTTATCTTTCATATTAAACAACCAACCACTCTCTACCTTTACACATAGAGTAAAATACCTGGAGTGTACAATTACTGTTAAATGGTCGACCGGACCAGACTTGACTAAATTCAAAACTGTAGTGAAGAGAGCTATATGGGTCCTGAAACTGGCCCAGCATCTGTCATTAAGTGTGAAAGCTCAGGTGCGCCTCTGGGGTATCTGGGCTATCTTGGAATTAGTCTGATTTTGTAGAGAACGTCCCTCAAAGCGGAGACAGATTTTTTAAGCTCATCGTATCGAGATTACCTACCATAGTACGTCTCGACTGGACCCTCATGTGTGTGAGAGACCCTATATGATTCAGACGGAAGGCGGCGCACTGGTGTAGGCTGGGGGAATCTGATGCCGACAATGTAAATGCCGACAGTTTCTTGCGTTTGGCATTAAATTCACTTTGGTATCTTGATTTTGTCACAACCGTGTAATATAGTAAATGCGATAATTTCTGTCTATGGCTTTACTTTATATCTCTATAGTAACGCGTGCGCATCCCAGGCAAGCAGCTGGAAGTCTAGTGAACGTAGATACTTGAACACCTTCATGTAAGTCATTAACAATACCTGCTCGAACAATAGTAGTGATGCAACTAGTATCGATCAAATATTATAATATTATAATTATATAATATTATATTTTATTCTCAAATGTTATACTTATTTAATTAATATTATAATTTAATACAACCGCGACCAAAGAACGCAAGCTCGTACAGGTTGGATAAAAACGCAAAATAGAAAAATAATTATTGGAGCTGGATCAAAGAAAAGAGGATTTTTTTGATATTTCGCTAACTTCTGTTAGCATTTTCAGGTAATTTTCTGAAGATGCTAACAGAAGTTAGTGAAATATCGAAAAAAATCCTCTTTTCTTTGATCCAGCTCCAATAATTTTTTATTGATAATGGATCATTATCAACTATTGAAAAACAAAATAGAGAATTAAAAAAAAGTTAAAATTACACTGAGTTTAGTATTTATTCAGAGAGTAATCTGTCGGGGCAGAAACGATTTGTTCAAGAGCTTATTCCATGGCTTCCACGTTCGGTCAACAATAGTGGTAAATGTTTTTAGTCGAGGATGCGTTTTTAAGGTGAGGCGATTACCTCTCAGTCTATTCAAATGACGAATTTTGAATTTTTTTTACAAAATATGTTCCTGTGTTCTCTTTGTCTTGTTATAGCATGCCACACGAACCCCAGATATGGTATTCTTAGAGACTTTTCGACCCTAGTACGCCTAGTGCTGTGAGCCTTGATGTAAATCGAAACTGTCGAGTGGTAGGTACGAGGTGTGTGGCTTTGTGCAAAATATTTTTATATAGATTCATCTCAATTCTATTCTGACGATAGCAAGCAGGAGATGTATATAACATCAAAGATAAGATGTATGCATTATATACTAGTCTAAAACTAGACAGGTCAAGCTGGCCAACAGTCCTTCAGAGACTCCCTATAATTCGTCAACATTTATTAATTATGTGAAGGATATGTGTTTTCGTCGATAGATTTTCATTTACAATCACTCCGAGATCTTGGAATTCGAAGACGATGTCGAACACATCACCATTTATATTATATGACGAGCTAAACGATGGTTGTTCAGTATGCATATGTTTTGACTTTTCAGGATTCAAAACCAGCTCTCGTTGTTCACAATAATTTTAGAATATTGTCGATGTTTTTTGAAATAATATTGGATCGAGATTATCGATGATTGGATGCCATATCTTCAAATCGTCTACATATAGACTGCATGAACTTGAAACAACGCTCCAAACCCGTCGATATAAATAATAAAAAGGAGGATACTGAGCACTGATCCTTTAGGAGCACCACGGTGAAGAGATATTAACTTAGACATAGCTTCATTGACTGAAACAACAGTTTGACGATTTTGTATAAATAAACAAATCCATCTGAGAATAATTTCACTGATATCATAATGCTCAAGCTGATTAAAGATAACATGGTAAGATATTCGATCGAAGGATTTGCTGAGATCAATAAACAGAATATCAACACCCACTTTAGCTTGGACCTGCTTATCCTCATCACTTTTCGCAATTACAAAATTTATGACAGTATATCTGCCTGGACGAAAACCATGTTGAGAATCATGAAATATTCGATTACTCTCTAGATGTCTGATGATCTTTTTTCGATGAGCTTTTCCAGCATTTTACAGACAACACATGTAAGACTTATGGATCGATAATTGCTTGCTAGATTGCGTTGACCATTTTAAATAGAGGATCGATACAATATTAAATTTAAACAAGTAACATGTAATAAATAATAAAATGAAATTAAAAATTCAAAATTTATGCAACATAAATTAGTGATAAATTAATAATTTAAATTGAAAAATATTAATTATTAATATTATACTAATATAATTGATATAATATTATAGGTTTCCTAGCAAATTTACACTATAAAAAACATTTACACATGTAATAATAACAATCATCTGAATTCATTACAAATTGATGATGTAATTTTTACGGAAGAAGATGTTCTGATGATCAATGAATTACCTGATGATCCCCTATTTCCTGAAAGGCCGAATAATATCACTAACTATGACGAAGAACGATATGGAAGCATTGATGATGAACGTATATTTGACAATGAAATCTTAATTGACGATTGTATTGAAAAATACGATAGCACCCTAATCTCAAGCGAGGATGAAAATCTTCTTGAAGTAGCAATACAACAAAGCCTTGAAGAATATTCTCTAAGTAGTTTAGTCAAGTCAACATTCTTTTGGCGTATAGGCCTTCAATCAACAGATTCCAATACTGTCATAGCATTTATTGTTTCAATAACAAAACGACTACATATTCTTGACGATAAATGGGCTTTGCATTGTCTGGCTACGGACGGGGTAACTGTTGAAGAGTGCCTAATGCATGGAGAAGTGCTTGATAAAATTATCGGCATGACTGCACTAGATTGTAAGCAAATGAGCGCAGAACAAAGAAAACAAGTGGATTCAGTGGAAGCTCGTACACGATGGCAAACCATATTGGCGAATCTTTGCGGGAGAATGGTTGTCAAACGAACTAACACAAATTTGGCATCACAACCAACCATTACCATTTGTGATGTATGCTTATAATTCATTTCCTATTTTTAAATTTTATATATTTGTTTTTTTGCAATGGAATATAGAAAAATTAGATAAACAAATTTTTAAATTTAAATGTATAATTTTATTTTTAATAAAACACCAGATAATTTATTGACTTTTATACCGCAAGAAGCCTCATCAGTTGCTGCAATGAGAAGCCTCATCAGTTGAGAAGCCTCATCAGTTGCAGCACATTCAATGTATACACATGAAAAACATACTATATATAGATTAAAGCAGAAAGAATTCACTATATGCTAATCTCATGACGTAGCTTTCGCTTTCGAAGTCAATACAATGCAGTGAATTCTTTTCAATGTAATAGACATCAGCGGGATCAGTAAATGACCGATATAATAAATAACAAAGGAAACAGCACCACCGCCTTCGATCCTCAGATGACCAATAAATAAATTAGAGGTTTGTTGAATTCTTTATAATAAATTCATCTTATTGAATTCTTCTTATTAAATTCCTTCAAAAAATTAGAGGTTTGTTAGTGAATTCTTTTCAGTGTAATAGACATCAGCGGGATCACTAAATGACCAATATAATAAATTACAAAGGAAACAGCGCCGCCGCATGAGACCCTCAGAGGACCAATAAATATATTAGAGGTTTATATATAATGTTCCATATGTATATATTATATATGTATTATATATATGTAAAATATATGTATTATATATGTATGTATTATATATGTATTATATATGTATATATTATATATACGATGTGGATATATAGAAGGCTGCCTGATGTTTATGCCTCCTTGTGAGGAAATCAGTGATTTATTTATGAGTACACCAGTGGGTGACCTAAGGCGGGTGTAACATCAAATTATATTTATTTATTTGTACACTTGAATGTGTCCTAAAAGCATCATTTTTATTAAAAAGAATTTAGTGCCAGATACATGGTTAAACTGCAATACGCACTGCCATGCACGTTGCTTATGCTAATAAACTCTCTCTGATAATTCAGATTAAGGTTATTCTGTTTTTCGAGCTTTAAACACTGTTTAAGCGTGTATTAAGGTGCCTATGGATGATTATTGAAGTCACGGTACTGATGAGCTCCATTAGAGCGAAGCACGTCGGCCGTCGGTAAAGTTGCTCGTTACACATCGGATGACTAGGCATACGTAGCGACTTTGAATATTGCGAGAATAATTCGGTTCTATTTCTTGGTATGATGAGAATAGATAGAATGCTATCTGGTGTTTATGTCATCTTGTGAGGAAAACACTTAATTATTTATGAGGACACCGGTGGGTGACTTAGGTCAGGTGTAATATTTTCAAGCGTGATAACCTATTTAATATCTAATTTTATTTTTTAAATTTTATTATCTTAATTGCTATGTAAATATTACATTTTATATTTTTATTGTAACATAAAATATAAAAACAAATGTTTTCCTTTTATGGAATTTATTGATATATGTTCATTTAGGCGTGATAACTTATTTTATATATAATTTTATTTCATTTTCCAAATTTAATTATCTTAGTTTTTATGAAAATATAGCATTTTATTTTTTTTATTTTAACATAAAATGTAAAATTATTTTATTTTGTCTCTTTATCAAATTTATTGACATATTACCTTCAGGCGTGATACCTTATTTAATATCTAATTGTATTTCATTTTCTAAATTCAATTATTAATTGTTATGAAAATATATTTTTTTTATTTTTTATATAATTTATAAAATTATTTTATTTTGTGCCTTTATCGAATTTATAAACATGTTACATTAAGGTGTGGTACCTTAGTTATTATCTAATTGTATTTCATTTTCTAAATTTTATTATTTTAATTTTGATGAAAATATATTTTTTTTTATTTTTTATTATAAAATACAAAATTATTATATTTGATGTATTTAACATTTTTTTAACTTTATGAATAAAATTGTAAAAATTAAAGCAAATGAAATTAACAAAAAAAATATTTTATATATATTTTTTAAATTAAACTCAATAATACATTTGCTTTAAAACTATTCACTATACACTACCACCATTTAATGCATATTATCGAGTTATTTTCAATGCATCCAGGCGGTAATACCAGACTTGCAGTGTACATCTACTAACGACGGTCGCCGTCTACCATCAACTCGTCAATGAAGATAATATTGAAACTGTTATTTATTTTATTTAAAGTCTTGTTATTAAAAATTGATTCTGAGATGATTTTTTCTTGAATTATCTCTAATCCATTCTTAGCAATATTGCTGAATCATTTACGATGACGAAAATGCAACAATAAGCCCCTATCAAATAGGATATATATGATAGACGAGTAATTCCTAATAATTCCTAATATGCAATAATTGTCGTGAATTAACTAACTTGTGTTTTAATTTTATTTGTTTTGTAGATGTTTTCAATAAAGCTACATTAGCCTCACTTTGGATCTTAACAATTTATTGAAAACATTTGTGTGAGCATTTGTTGTCAAGATGGACCCAGTCGGAAACGGATTGGCGAACGTTGATTATGCACGATATCCTAATATGCAATAATACATAGTATTTTTCTGCAACATTCACGATGAGTTTCCTTAAACGGAAATAGTTAACATGTCCAAATAGCAAAGTCCAAAATAATGTGGATAATTCCATCTCACCTCAGCATTACTCCATTTACCTTATATCTGTACTCAATCATTCCTCATGTCGTTAATGATAGCGTATTCCTCTGTCTCAACTTTGACAACCATCTTTCTTTCAAGCCATTTGTTTCCGATAAAGTCCGCTTAATCCGTGATATTCGCCGTATTCATAGGTTGATCGATTTTCACTCCTTTTCCTTGTATCCACCCTTTTATCTTCACGAATCGATTATTGACTTATCATGTTCTCTAACTCTCCCGAAACTTCTCTCCAATATCTCTAACGATGAGTTTCCTTAAAGGGGAATAGTTAACATGTAATATCAAAGTCCAAAATCATGGGATAATTCAGCAGTTCGCGTAAACTCACCAGTTCACGTTCTCTTACGTCTCCACCGTTTTGACGACATATCTTAAATTTTTTTCAATATTTGGCGTCTCATAATTAGCCATCATGCCCAATTTCGTTTGATTCTCCTGACCCATTATATACTTCATCACAATTCCCCTTCATACCTACATCTTATATATCTCGACGAATCTCGTTCTGTTTCTTTATCTTAAAGATCACATTATTCCCTTCTTCATTATACTCCAAATTATTCGACCAATTACTGCATCCGTTCCTTTTCTGTTGCTGCTCCTTTTGCTTGGAATTCCCTCCTTAAGTAGATCCGCTCGACTTCCTTGTTCAAAATTTATCTTCGGGATTATTTTTTATCACTTTTTTGTCATTTTTAGTGGGCTTGTAAGCGAGCCGTTGGCAAGCATTTGCCACTCAAAATAAATTTATCTTTTTTATTTCCATTGACGTTTTTAAAATTTAATTAAATTTCCAAAGACATCAGTTAATATGTATTAGGATACTGCTTATTTTCATAGTATCCGTTGATTTCTATGAATCAATTTCATTGATTCATAGAAAGTATCCGTTGGCACGCATTTGTCACTCAAAATAAATTTATCTTTTTTTGGAACATGTTATGCAATAATATATATAGGAAACACTTTCTAATATATGGGAAGTGTTTATTTTCTCATATATTAAGGCACTCATCACTGACATTATGCATTGTAGCAAAACTAAATATCTAGATTGCACTGTTTTCGTAATATCCTTTATGTCTACATTCGAAACAATTTAACAACTTAGAAATATTATAGAATATTTTATAGAAATATTTTTACAAATAGGGGTGAATTTGTTAAAAATAGTTCAATAATATCTCCTTTAATGATACGTTTAATTATGAATATTAGCTTTTAAATCCACAATGTGTCAGTATTGCATTGTAAAAGGCAATAGTGGCCCAAACATACAATGTGAATGGTCCCTATTTATCGCAGTTTCTATTCAATGGTCCCTATGTTACTTATCACAGTCATTACGAAGAAAAATTATCGAAAATATAGTCAATTTAAAAAGTAGTTTAAATTTAACTCGCAGTCAAATTCTACTTTGAATAAAAATTAAATTCCACAATTAGTTCATTCGCTTATCCCTGTTTTACATTTAATAAAATATGAAGTAAGAATTATTTAAATGATAGTCTCGGGGATCATTATTTCTGCTCATAGTTGTTGTTTTGCAACCATTTCACCTGTAGCTTTATTTTATCAGGAAGCTTCTGACACGTTTAGAAATTAATTTGATAACCATATTTTAAACTGTAAATGTTACAGTTCAACTTCTATTATTAACTCCCATATTTTATCCAATTGCATTGTAACAAACATGAATGAAACCAAAATTAATTAATTTTTTGCAAGCGAAAATATTTCATATTTAGTCACCTGATCTCAATCACCAATAGCATTTTCAATGTTTTTAAGAACAAGCGTTTATAACATTCAAATATAACCTCTTCACAAAATTTTTCCTTTGATTAAAAAATATATCTAGGTATGTATAGTATATATGTATTATATCTAGGTATTATCTAGGTTATGAAATGTTATAAATGACATAGTATATAATTACTTTCATCAGATAACTGAGTCTTCGTATTAAAAATTATAGGCAAATAATAAATGATTATTTTATAAGATTTTATACAATTTCTTTATGTATCAAATTTAAAATAAAAATCAACTTTTATGAATTGACTAATAAATAACAGACGATGTATCAGAATAATGATTAGAAATCATCAGGAGAAACTGTTATGTTATCAGGTTTCGGACCTTATTCATCGACCCAACATAGCAGCGGGGCCAAGTGCATGCTAATGACGTATTTCCCCTGGTAAATTTTGATTATGTAGTGAATCTTATTCTAATACAAGGTATATTATTTATTATTTATCCATAAAACAATTATTAATTTTATTATTTTCCAGATAGAAAAAAATTATCAAACTTAAAACTTAGATTAAACTTAAATAAAAAAGCTTAGACTTAATTGAATTGACTAATAAATAATAGGCGATGTAACAGAATAAATCATTTTCAATTATAAAATGACAAAATTAGATAAAAATTTATCTAATCAGCTAACTGAGTCTATTGTAAATTTGATATTTTAATTATATTTAATTGATTAGTACATATCCATTATAAAAAAATAGAAATAAAATTAACAAAACTTGCTTGAAATGTCGCATTTCAAGCAAGTTTTGTTATACATTTTTTAAGAATGATAATTGTCATCAAGATAAAAGCAAGAAAAAGATCAGATAGAAAAAAATTTATCAAACTTAAAACTTAGATTAAACTTAAATAAAAAAAACTTAGACTTAAATTTTGATTTAGCATTATGTTTTGTTTATTTTATAATTAAATTAAATACGTAGACTCAGTTAGCTGATTTGATTTGCTTGAAAATTAGCTAAAAAATAATTTCGTATCAAGAATTCATAGTTACAATATTTCTGAAGTAACGTCTTCATTCAAAAAAATGAATAATTTCTTGTTTAATTACATACTACAAAGTTGAACTTGTGGCCAATTATAATGTCCTGATAATCAATATTAGAGGAATATATGTATATTAAAGGAATCAAACGAATGAACGTATATCCAAATTGATAGTGACAACCAAGACGGAATTTTATGACTTTGATATTTTTAATGTTGACAGTGAGGCCGCTTTTTGACATATACATTTTTACTTTGTGGCTTTTTCAATATAACATTATATAATCTAATCTAATATGATATAATATATGATATAATCTAATCTAATATGATATAATGTATGATATTATCTAATAATAATCTTAAATATTAATAATCTTAAATAACAATCTTTAAATATTAACTCTTTAGAATATAATCTTATAATACAATCTAATTATTAACTTTTATTAACTCTTAATTTTAACTCTTAAGCGAAAAATTTAATGAATAGATAATAAACAATATGCTTTGTAATAATAAGGTGCACTAAATAATCAAATTTCATCAAAGGAAACACGTCATTATCATGTATTTGGCCCCGCTGCTATGCTGGGTCGAGGAATAGGGGTTAAAACCTCATAACATAGCAATCTCTCCTGATGACTACTAATAATTATTTTGATACAGTTTATCTTAAGTGGCAAATTTTTATGGATGGATAATAAATAATATACTTTGTATTAGAATAAGATACTAGATAGTTTTATCAGAGGAAATACATCATTAGCGTGTATTTGGCCCCGCTGCTATGTTGGTTAGAGGAGTTAGGAGCCTAAACCTGATAGCATAGCAGTTCCTCCTGATGACCTCCAATTCTTATTCTCTTACAACGTCTGTTATTTATTAGTCAATTCATAAATTTTGACTTTTATTTTAAATTTCAATTTTAATTTATTATAAATTTTAAAATATATTATATAATTATTTGATTATTTATAATTGATTATTTATTATTTATTAAATTTTGATTTTGCGTTTATTACATCACAGTTCAATTAATATCAATTAACTGGTACTTTATGATAACCTCTAATCCTTATTCTGATTGTTTGTTATTTATTATTCCACTCATAAAAATTGATAATTATTTAAAATTTCAATAAATATATTTATAAATAAAAATATTTATTTAATGAAATATTTACGTAATTTTTAAATAAAAAATAAGTAAAAAATGCGGTTATCTGATATGAATTTTTCATCAATTCAGATAAGATTTAAAGATGTAAATTTGAAGCGGTTTGGATATGAACAAATCAATTTTATTATTTTGTAAATTTAATTTTCTCAATTTAACTTTTAATGATTGAATTGTAAACCGCGATATCAGCATACAATTATCTAATTTACATTTAGCAACACTTGGAAACAAGTGTTGTTTCGAATTTAGCAACAATTTGCGAATTTAGATTCGCAAAATGATATTGTTATCAGATGCGAAATATATTGACTTGTTCAAATAACATACATTTCACACTTCAAGTCGCAACGAGACTGCATTGCTATGGCTCCATATAAATGTATCTGAACGACTTTGTCTAATTTACAAGTATCAAAATTATCCAATGTGCGAAAACGGCTTCTTTGTTTTAGTTTAGTTACATGCTGACTGTGTTTTTCAGTAGATTGCCGCAAATTGGCTAGCGATGATTTTGAGTTCATTATAAATGGAAAGATTAATAATATTTATTACCTTTGCTCAGATGTGCCGCTTTTTACTATGCGGTCAACGGTACGTGGCACAGTTTCAGTTAACTATTAAAATGTCATCACTTTACACGTTTGTGTTAAGAGTAGAAAAATAAAATTACGCAAATTCAACCATAAAGATCAGTTTCAATGATTCCGCGATTAATGTTTATTGAATTTGAACAAAGTGTTAAATTGAATATCGAACGAGTACATGAAATACTAATTTATGACTGATAAATTGATATGCATTTTTTTTCACAAACTAATAAAATTAACAATTAAATTACAACTTGAAGTTTAAATACATGTTGACATTGGGCTGTGGATTTTGCTGTCCTTATTAGATATTTCAGAAAAATATTTGCGGGGATATTTCAATAAGTCATGTAAAATAGCATTGTCTTAGTGTCTTGATTTCTAAAACATACCATCAAAATCCTATTAGATTTTACTAAAATTTAATAAATCAGATAAGATAACTGACTCGACGGCAGGATATATGGCAATAAAATGAATAACGAACCATTACAAATATTTTGCGGACGGCAGGACAATAAATTAAATAACATTCCATTAATGCATTTAATAGATATCATCATTTTTACAAAATCATGATATGAAATGAAATTCATAGAAAACAAAATAACCATCAATCAAATATTCAAAGTTTTATTTTTAAAAGTTGCCTCAGATTGTACACATAAATTGTAAGTAAAAGTACACTATTTTATGTACAACGTAGTCATGATGATTATCAGATGATGGGTTTGTGTTCAGAGTTGCCGAGATTGTACACATATGAGTTGTAAGTAAAAGTACACTCTTTTATGTACAACGTAGTCATGATGATTATCAGATGATGAGTTTGTGTTTATAGTTTAGGCAATTTATCAGTTTACAGTTTACCTGCAAGTCTACGTCAGTTCTCAAAACTGCCGTTTTTGCTTTAAGTATAAAGCATTTAAACTTATATATGTTATAAGCTTTTGTTTAAACTTTTCATATATAGTTATATATAATGGACATTAAATTACAATAAATTACAGTAATTTTCTGAAGATGCTAACAGAATAAAGCGAAATATTAATAAAAATTTTCTATTTTCTTTGATCCATCTCCAATTCTTTATCAATAATGGATCATTATCAACTTCTTAAAATATATTAAGATTACAGTTAATTTAATGATAATTTTCTGAAGATGCTTACGGAAGTTAGCGAAATATCAATAAAAATTTCCTCTTTTCTTTGATTCAACTCAACAAATTCTTTATCAATAATGGATCAGTATCAATTATTTAAAAGTAATTTTCTGAAGATGCTAACAGAAGTTAGCGAAATATCAAAAATAATTTCTTCTTTCCTTTGAGCCAGCTCCAATAATTATTTATCAATAATGGATCATTATCAACTATTTAAAAGCAAAATATAGAATTAAAAAAGTAAAAATTTAATGAGTTTAGTATTTATTCAGAGAGTAAGCTGTAGGGGCAGAAACGATTTGATTTGAGAGCGTATTCCATGGCTTCCACGTTCGGTCGACAAAAAAGGGTAAAATTTGTTACAACTTTTATTTACAAAACGAACAGGAAAAAAGGGCTAAAAGATGTAATGCCTTTTAAAAACTTTATTGGGAAGCTTAACCTGATATGCTCCTACGATAAACATATCTAATATTTGATTTGAATTAACGAACGTTGCTTGTGAATGACGTTGTATTAATGTGATGGTGGCTAATTCTTCGACGAATTTGCTATTTCACAAAGGATTATAACGTTCGTCATTAGACCGTTTTAAATAATCACGTTTTCGAGTTTCTCTAACAATAAAAGTGAGTGCAACATAAATAAACCAATGCATCAAATTTTAGTCCCATGGAGATACAGTCAAAGAAGAATTAAAGGTACGTGATCTTGCAAATATCTCTGTTTATAGCACGAAGGATGAACTCCTTCCTGTACCAAAATTAAATATCTTGGTAATGATAAAGTAGAAAAACCATCAGAGAAAATCTCTCTTTAACATTTTTTTGAGAGTTCGGTTCGAAATTTCAAAAGAGAGTTCTCTTTAATTCTATTCGATTCCTCGAAGCGGAAATTCGAATTTCATTTTGCAGATTTGACTTACTCATATCTAGACTACATCACAAAAAACTTGTCTGATTATGACTCGGCTGATTATAAGCCCATTCATGCAACTTTAAAGGCTTCGAATTTTCCTGCATATGCCTCTGGTAAAGATATTGAAAACTTCGAGAAGGACTTTAAGGTGACAAACACTCGCTTCGTTATGGGGAAAAATGGTATATCTATTCCTATTTGGTTCTGCTCCACTGCCGTGGATAATGTTGAGCTCCTTGCTAACAGCAAGTGCAACCCATTCTTGGGTTACAACGTGGTTTTTAAAGTAATTAAAACAGACTTACTTACGTTTCCACATTGCAATAGATGCCATGGATGGGGTCACTGGGCCTCCACTTGCTCTTTGCCCCAACCTTGTGGTTTATGTGTGGCTGGTAAAGTCCACGAGGGGGAAATGTGCCTTCTCCTCACAATGCTCCAACTGTAGAAGACAACACTCGGCGTGGTCTAGATGTTGCTCCTTATTCAAGGCTTATGAAAGACGAAACATTTGTACACCGGCACCCATACCAGCTTGCTATACGTAGCCTCGGCCAATTCTTGTGAGGTAAGAATGACCGATCAGGATATTGACTTTGATGGATACAAGAACGTAGATCTTGAAAGATGAATTTCAATCTATTGTTATCAACTTACTAAAAGAACATGTGGAATCACGTTACCCTCTTCCTGTTTTTTCGAATGACAAGAGGCCACAGGGGTCCAAAAAGAGGCCTGCTGTAAGACTGCCTTTAGCTCCGATGAAACTTGCAAGGACTAATGGATCGCAATGGGCGATAGCCACGCGAAATGAAGACAATTCCGATGGGCAAGTGTATTTTTCTGGTGGTAAATTGAGTGAAAAGTGCAACCTTCTGGCTCCTGCTAGTAGTAGGCAATCCCGCTCCAGCTAAATTAACACAATGCAAAGTAGTCAAGAGCCTTTTACACTGAATATTCTTCAAGGATACTCGGGAGATGCTTCTGTCCTTAGCTTTTTATCTGGTAGATTCGACGAGGTTATAGACCTTCAGGATACGCGGACTATCCGACTCTCCCAGAACATTACTCGATTTATCCATAGGCACATTTATACCAACTTTACTCCGTACATAACCCCATTTAACTCATCTTTATCTCAAAGTATTCTAACCTTAGTTAAACGCTCTTTAAGATCTTCCCTCCTGTTAAACTATTCTTGTACATCCCTGTCTTGTTTAGCTATATTACACTTTTAAAAACGGTAAACACATCAGCATAGTCAATTATCTATTTTTTTCAGTAGAAATTCATAAAAACCGCGGCGTCCTGGATCGTATATTGAGTAGTATATTGGGCTATCTCGAGATTAGCCTTCTGTTTGATAAAACGTCCCCCAGAGCAAAGACTATGGTTTCTTAAGCTAATCATCTCGCGATTACCGAGCATAGTCCGCCTTGATTGAACTTTTCGGGGAGTGAGTGACCCAGGGTGGTTTAGTCGTAGATCGGCGTGTTGGATCGGCTGGAGGGCTCAGATACCGCTGGTACTGAGGCCTTAGAAATTTCTCAGAAGACTGGACAAAAGGTTTAGTTGATTTCTTGTACTGTTTCGCTCTTAGCTGTTTTTTCTAAATAAATAAATAAAGATTATCTTAATAAATGACAACAGATAGCTAATTTAAAAAAGGAACCATGCTAAAAAAGTAATGTTAACGTTCTTCCCAAGTAAATATTTCTTTCGTCTTCAGATCTGTTACGGCCTCAGGTCCAGGCCATAACATATCTGAGCTGTTGTTCTTTTTCGTTATTATCGGTTATATAGTTACTTAAGAAAATCCTCATTAAAATCCTCACAATGGTACGGTAACGTTCTCCGCGCAATAGAAACAAATGGCGACACAAAATGCGTACTCCGTAACGAAGCGGAACAAACGTTGAAACGAAAATTATAATTTATAATACATATGTAATTTATACAATACATTATTAAATAATAAATATAAAATATCATGTTATAAATTTTATTAAGACATAATATAATTTAAATTTTATAATTTTTTTATATTATGAAATTATTATATTTATAAACTTTTATATAAAATTTAGATCAAAATATAAATTTTAATTCGAAATATATAGATACTGATGTATAGAGTAGAATTTATTTTGTGGCAGATGTAGATGGCGCCACTTATAGGTGTACCAATAATAAAACAGAGTATAAACTGTTATAACTTTCGAATGCTTACCTATTTCAATTTTAAAATATCGATGTACCATTTCCTCTTATTTAAATTAATAATTGGCAAATTAAATTAAAACTCAAAGATTATTTTTACTAAAAAATGTGTCAGGTAGAAAAATACATAAATGAGCGGTATGTACAGAAAATAACGGCTGTTTTGTGTGACTCCTTATTTCTCCTAACATTTAATTTACAGAACAGGAACATTCCAGTCTACTGACTCCAAAATAAGCATTTCAACTTGAGCAAGTTCGTAGTCTAATACTTCAGGCACAAAATCTGATATTTCCGCATAATCAAAGAAGCTGCTGTAGAACTTGGCGGCTATACATAGGCTCACGACAGAGATAATCTTCACCTCGCCAACAAACTGTGGACTCAATCTCTCAATCGCTTTACTGGCCATTATTATGCTTGCTAAGAATATTTTCACGTCTAATCCATAGCTTTCACATATCTAAACATAGTTTAAATTATTAGAAACTTTTAAAAGAATCGTCAATGTAATTGTATATTACGATGTACTCGAAATTGTGTTCGCCACACTTCATTGAGATTAACAAATATTCACTCGCATTGATCAACAAACGTTTAAGAGTCGAAATGTTAATATTTAAAACGATGATTAGCACATAAATGAGATCAGATAACTGAGACTACGTATTTTATACTATAAATCAAAAATATAGATAAGCACGTTAATTCAATTCAAATGATCATCGACTACGAAAAATCTAACGTATATAAGTTATATTTATAATTATATTTATGATTATAATTATATTTTTAAGTTATATTTATAAAAATATAATTATTTAAAAAATAAATAATTAAAAATAATAATTATAAATAAATTATTAAATAAATAAATAATTAAATGCATTAAATTATTAATTATTATTTATAAAAAATTATAAATAATATACAATTAAAGGATATTATAATATATATCAAGTTAGAAATTGAAATTGCGATTTAAAAAAGTCAATCATTATAAAGTGACTAATAAATAACTCATGATGTATCAAAGGATTATAGATCATCAAAAGGAACTGAAATGTTATCATGTTTCAGCCTCTATTCGGTCGACTAACAGTGACAAAAACTAATCTGTTCAGATGGGATTGTTCCGATCCCATCTGAACAATTTAACTGCTTGACTTTCTCATTTTTGTTTGTGGACTTGTAAGCGTACAGCTTGTACGCATTTGCCACATTAAATAAATTTGTATTATTATTATTATTAATCAAGTTATAATTTCAATTTTTATTAATTAACTAATAATAGACGATGTGTAACTTATAACCGTATAATGCGAGCTATTACTACTTATAGCTAGCATTTTGGACACACAAATACGAATTTATTCGTAACTTTGAACTTTAAGATATTTACCTTTCCAATTAATGATACATGATCGCAAGAAAGTTCATCGTCCATCTTTTTTTCATATTTTTTACTTTTGCGGTAATCCTCCTCGGGTATTAAAGTTTCGTAACATTGAAGATCCAGATAATCTTCAATTAGGTATGTCATTTTCACGATATTTAAACAATTCCTAAACTTGATTTTGCTTCTGTTTATTTTTGCTAAGAGATCCCTTGACGAAACAACCACCAGTGAAAATCACAGTTTGTATTTATATCAAGAGTACACACTTTGATTTCGTTTCAAGTAAATTAGCATCTATTTTCTGAATTCTGGTTGTAACTGCAAATCAGAATTGATAAATGTCGGCAAAACAAAGATAAATCAAAGCGCTAATTGAAAAATACAAATTGGCGAATAGGAATCGGGGAATAAAGAATTACAAAAACTATCTGATAATGGGAACTAATAAAGTATGTGTAATCAATAAATAATTGCTGTTTCTATTAATAATAATTAAACATTACAATTATGTAAAGAAAAATATCAAGAAATAAAATTGATCATAATATAAAAATTATTAAACATTATATCACAAATGCAGTTTACTTTATTTCAATGCTAATACTTTTAAAGTTTTAACCCTCAAAAATATAAATTATTAAATTTATTGCTTGAAATTTTCAAATGACGCACAAAAATAAGTCTACATTTGGTGTTGAACCCAATATTATTTCAGGATAATGCTTGTTTCACTTGAATGAACTTCTTAATTATTTCTCTCTATTTTGTCAATAATTACGACTAAAAATCATTCAAATAATAAATTATATAAATGCGAAATGTTAAATTTGAATATTTAAATATTCAATTTTAAATTTAATGTTAAATTTTGAGAACATAAAAAATGTTTAATTTTTAATGCTAACATTTTAAGGTTTTAACGCTCAAAAATAAATTATTAAATTTATTGCTTGAAATTTTCAAATGAAGCACAATAATAAATCTACATTCGGTGTTGAACCCAATAGAATAATTTCACTTGAATGAACTTCTCAATTATTTCCGAATTTGGTAGGAATAAATAATTTGCTTATAAATCAAATCATATTTTGCATCAAATAAAAATTAAAAAAATAAATGTTTTAATCTTAAGGTTTTTAAATTTATACTTATACGATGATAATTTTTAAAATTCAATGTTCTTAAAGTGGTTAATAGTATATAAATATTATTATAAATAAGATTAGATGCATCATGAAAAGATGTTATCATGTTTTGGCCAATTTTTCTGGACCCAATATAGCATAAATGTAATGTCGTATAACTAACGTTTTGTGCTGTAAAACGTTATCCATTTGACTACATAATAATCAAAGACCAATTTTATTGAGCTTTTAGTCACTAAATTTGACTACTGTCAGAGAAGTTTGTAATATACATTAGTGAATTAATGAAAAATAAATTACTTAAAGTATTTTAAACATTTGTCTTCCCACAATCTCTTCACCTTTAGATTTTATAACCAATCTGATATTTTAATAAATAATATTTCCCTTAAATCCGATAAATAGCTTCATTTCAAAATCTATTTAATATGTCGGAACATGTTATCTTATATTTAATTCCGGTGATGTAGTCATTACTGAATTTGAAGATGACGTGTAAACATTTTTACGATCAATATGAGTCAATTATGAGTCATAATTTAACCGACTAATTACATCGTAAGCTAATGATGTGTTTCCTATTACATTAGAAACTCACTTAAGGTAAGTTTCTAATGTAATATTTTATTCTGAAACAATATTTACTAAAAATCCATGAAAATAAGAAGTTTAAATTTAAAAATATAGATTTTTTAATTATTGAAGGAACTAAGAGATAAAAATTATTGTTTATATTTGTAGAAATAAAATTTTTATTTTTTAAATATTAATTTGAAATTATTTTGCGGTTTGTGAAATGTTACAATGTCAAGTATTTTACCGACAGATAATTGTAACAATATTTAAATTATTAATCCCTATGATATTAAATTATTTAAAAATCGTAAATAATCGTATTAAATACAATTTAATTTACCATTAATTTAATCGTAAACATTTTACGTAAACATATTAGAAATAGCTTGCATTCATAAATACTGTTATATTGGCTAATGCTTTTAAAGCGCTGTATAGTGTATTTTGAAAGTTGAATAGGTGCCGACCAGTGTAGTCGTTTTAATTATGTTCTAATTTTATAAGGCTTTTTCAAAATAACAGAATTCCATTTGGATTATTCACGTTCAATGTTTAATGTTTATAAAACACGATAAGTTTAACTAAAATAAGCCAAAATATTAAAATGGCATTGACCACCAGAGATTGGATGTAAACTAGAACTAAAATGTATATTAATATTAAATGTAAATATTAAAATGTAAATTAAAACTCTAAACCATTTTAATTGCGATAAAAATTTTCACTTTATTATTTTTATTCTTATTTTCAGGCCAGTTTGATGAAATTTATCTCTATTTATTATATTGGAGACGTGTAAATCGGCAATGAATGGATAATAAATAATATACTTTGTTAAAATTTTATCGGAGGAAATACGTCATTAGAAAGTATTGGTCTCCGCTGCTATGTTGGGTCGAGGAATAAGAGTCGAAACCTGATAACATAGCAGTTCCTCTTAATCCTAATTCTGATACATCTGCTATTTACTAGTCAATTCTTAAAAATTGACTTTTATTTTAAATCTTATCTTTATATAAAAAAAATTGATAACCCAGTATTTGCATAATTAAGATTATATATAGGTTTTATATATTATAATATATTAGTATATTATATATTATTTTAATATATATTATATATTATCTATATTTTGTATATTATATTATCCTTATTCTGATACGTCTGCTATTCATTAATTATTTTTTTCAAATTTTAATTAATTTAATCGTTATATAAATATTAAATATAAATTATTTTTTTTTAAATTTATTATTTATCAAATAAAGAAGTCGCTCGAGATAGAAACCTTCTAAACTATACAATTTTTAGTTTTCTCACAAACTATACAATTTTTTTCTGTAACATTGATCTTTATTAAAGGTTTATTTTTAATTTATTTATTGTATTTTTAAATTATTTTAGCATTTAGCTGATCCGATTGATTTAAATTTCTGAAATAGTGCAAATTTTGTTACAATTTTTAATATTTAGTTCGTAACGATCATTCTGTAGATAAGTTCAAAGCATTTTACTTGCATATTTTTGATTGAAAATGATAAATAGTTGAATTTTAATAATGGCTATTCAAATGAAGTGCGTACATGCATTTACTAATTTGGTCACTAATGATTTGATTCAGGTGTGTGTGATATGCGACTATCAGCGCTAAAGCTGAAATACAGTTTTCATCACGAAAACGCAATTCGTAAGATGGTTAATACATATTTTATCAAAACGACCTTTCAATTTAAGTAATCGTTTCTAAGTATCGTTGCAATTCTTGTTCTGAATGTATTAATGTAATTAATTGATGTTTTTGTGACTATACCTAATTATGAGTTGGTGAGAATTTATTTGAATGATGTTAAACTGATGAGCGTGTTCCGGTTGGCTTACACCACCCTTCATGCCACTTAACTTTGCTGACATATATACATGATCGATTAACAGGTACCTGTAATTTTTAATTTTGTTTACATTTTTAATGCTGTCAACAAGGTCATCTGTCCGCCTATCAGCAATAATGTATTTACTTCAGATAGCAACATTTTCATGATAGTTGAAGTTAGTTCCTAAACGCATCATTTAAATTTTACAATATAATAACATTTTGTGATCATTTTCGGTTAAATTTTCTTTTTTCTTTTTAAGGTTAAATTGTTGGATTGTATATATGACAATTCTGTTATCACTGATCTCCATATTATAATTTTATTCTCATTGTTTCCTTCGTGATCTTTTGATGAATCTTCCAAAACAATGTTGCCGACCAATTTTCTCTATATTTAGATGTAAAATCACGTATTCGGCGTTTTTGATATTTTATTTGTCTCACATTGTCTGAAAAATAGTTAAAATTTAAGTAGATTGCAGTTGGCAATTAATAATCCATATATGCTCAACTTTAAATGTAACAACTCAAAATTTATTGAAAATGTAAATTGCCTTGTGAAATGGCTATATGCCGATCCTGGGTGAATTGAATAAGATACCGTGTGATATCTTAATAAATTTAAAATTGTGCTGCAGGCTTTTAATTCTTTGTTTGTCTTAGGATTAGAACAATTTTAAGAAATCTATCCTGATTTTAACACTATTCAGTGACTTTACATAAATTATAATGTATTATTAGAAATACATCTTTGAGTTGAGCTGAAACTTTTTAATACAAGATTGCGGTTAAGATGTGAAAATATTTCGTCTTTAAAATAATTTTGCCTTCAGGTTTTATATTATATTTTGAAATTACAGTAGAACGCAATGTCGGATACACAAAAATCTGTTGTACAAAGACAGAGACTAGACAATGTCATGCTCTCAGGGAATTTACTTTCCTTGACAAAATAATAACATATTATTGTCTATCACACTATTTTTCTAGAAATTTATGAGGGAAATACATTGGTATTAAAATGGAAAGTAATTTTATAGTTTAATTTAATGAATGACGGTTGTATTTTTGGTTAAAATAATTTAATATTAGGACTAAAACTTTATTTTAAGACCAAAACAGATGGCTGTTCTAGTGTCTAAAATTTTAACAAACATTTGTTTATCCTGATATAATATCATTTCGACATTGTATTATACTTCAAATTTATATTTGATGCCTTGTAAGATACAAATTGTCAAATTAATTCAACATAATTGAAGATTAGTAACGGTTTAAACATTTAAAAATTACGATTTTTTCACTTCGCTTTTAAAAGTAAAAATCATCTTTTTATCAAAAAACAGTTGGAGTGTTACATTTAAAATAATCAAAGGCAACTTACAAGTACAAAACTATCATCTTCAATCTTTTTGCATTCTTTCGTTTTTGATGTATTTTCTTTTTTCTTTGTAGTCAAACTAAGCCGAAACATCATAGGTCCAACAAGTGCTTAATTAGTTCAGGGGCTTTATCTCATAGGAACTGCATACATTGGATAGATTAAAGCGCATGAACAACTGGCGGTTCGCAAGCCGGATCCGGTCTGCCAGCATTTTTATCCGGGCCGCTGCCAGAATTGGAATATGATATATACAGATCGACCAAGTGTGTTTTACAAATTATTACATTTATTAGTCATTTCATAACAATTGATTTTTATTGATCCTTGTATAAAATACGTAAACTCAGTTATCTTACCTGATTTACTCCATTGTTTCTAGGAATACAGTAACAATTAAAAAGTTTTATTGAAAATGAAATTTCAAACCGACAATATTTATATTGTCGGTTTGAATTCAAACCGACAATATTTATATTGTCGGTTTATGCATATTTAAATATAATAAATTTGAATTAAAATTTATTATAAATTCAAATTTCAATTATTAATGATTTGTCGACAAAGCAACTAGTCTTGAATCTCATGCTCGCCTCATTGCTACCGCGTCAAAATGGTTTGAAACTTTCCTCAGAGCGTTACTGATAGTTTTCCTTAGTACCCGGCTTGATGATCGATCATTGTGTACCGCCGTTGCACTCAGACTTGGCGTTTAATGTGTTAAACAAAACGATGTATATGCGGAGAAGCGGTCTGGAAAAACAGCGACCATGATCAAGTCTGCAACAAACCAAAGGCAGAAATGTACGCCATTCAGCGGTCAATGAAATTGTGAGAATGACCCAAGCGTTCGCAGGAATTCTATCCAGACTGGAACCGTCGGTATGACTGGACACGACGGTAAGCGGGCCGACAAAGCTTCGTTACTGTCGTGGGAGTCGGGGCGAGTGCTTGTTTGGGACTACTCGTGCCAAACACTCGCAGCCGATCGCGTTGCGCGCGCAGTACATCCTGCAAGTTCCGTTTCTGATCATGCTGAACTTGTGAGGCGTACCAAATGTAGCGGTAGTACAAATTCATTCCGATCGCCGTCGAAACGCTAGGAGCTGTTGGCACCGGTGCAGCGGCTTTTTTTGCAGCTCCTGATAAAAATTCGTTTGGTCGACCGGGGATAAACTGCAAAGAGTTTCCTCATTCAGCGATTTAGCGCAACGGTGCAACGAGGAAACGCGGCTTGTTTTGCGAAGTCGGCAGGATAACCATCACCATTTTTAAACTTTATTTCTTTGTATATTTTCAAATGTAAACTTAATATAAATTATATAAAGACGTATTTTTTTATTTTAACTATTTATTTTTACTTTTTATTTATATAGTAAAAATTTAAGCAATATCTCCTGATAACCTCCGTTTCTTATTCGAATACATTGTATGCTATTTATAAGTCAAATCATAACAATTATTTTTTATTGATTTTGATAGTATAAAATTCGCAGTTATCTGATCTGATTTATTCTAATGACAAGTTATTATTGACATGTGGACTTTGTTTCCTCTGTCATAGGTACAAATCTGATCTAATTAGTATATTACATAAAATAATTACATTTTATAAATTTTTCTTTTTTTTATTACCTTTTTTTATTTAATTATTACATTTTATAAATTAGTTAAATCTTTCAGGTTAGAACATATATATTGGCTCAAAACGCTTAAGCTATTCCATGACTAAAGACTAGATAAAAAGAACTGATCACAGCAGCTCTAGACTTTAAAGAATACCACAAATTCTTCGTTTACGAGTATTTCCAATTATTATCTAGTATATTATATATTATATTATATTATAGTATTTTTATATTAAAATAATATATGATATTATAATAATATCATATATCATTTTCATTATAAAAAATAATAAAATATTTTATTTTTATTGTAAAATGCAAACAAATATTAAATTGAAATGGTATGATAACCTAAAAATATTAATATGAACTTATACGATATTATTTTATTAAATCGTCAGTGCCGATAAGCTTCACATTGATTTGCTTCACCTTACAAATCATTTCAATTAGCAGTAAATGCGTCTTAGCAGTTCCTCAATTACTTCACAATATAGTGAATTCATGATAAACAAGTAGTCATTTAAATCGAAATGAATCACTTAAATAATAATCTGTGATTATCAAAACTGTAAGCAATAAATAAATATCGCAAAATCTCAAGAAGTTTGGTCAATCAATGACAATTGACCACAAACTTAAAGACTTCTCAAATAGAGGGTAATTTAATACAGATTATCTTTTTATGCAATTAAAGAATAATTATCCTTTTATATCTTTAGAATTCTTAAACGATTTATACTGAAATACAAATATTAATTGATTGTAAAATGCTAACCAACTATTGCATAATTAATTCAGCTAACTGAGTTTACGTATTTTATATAATTATAAAATAAAGAATAAATAAATAAAAATAATGCTAAATCAATAAATCAAAATTTAAAGTTTAAATAAAAAATGAAATTTAAAAAAGTTGAATAAAACTTTATTCTTGTATAAATCGGTAAACTTCGAAACATACAGTTTAATATTTTTTGTCCCTCCAGCGATACGAAAATTTGATCGTAATGCTATGAGGTTTCTTCACTGGGAAAGTTCCATCAGCTCAGTTTGTGAGTTAGAAAATAAAGCATATAAGCTATATAAAATCTCATAACAATTATTTAAATTTATCTGATTATTAAATTTTGACTTATTGATTAAGCATTATTATTTTATATTCATTTATTTATTTATTTATTATGATTGTATTAATTACCTAGACTCAGTTTGCTGAATTGATTTATTTTTATTTAGTATTATTATTTATTAGTCAATACATAAAAATTGACTTTTATTTTAAATTTCAATTTTAAATTTTGACTTTATTTCAAGTATATTAAATCTTATATAAACATTATTTCTTAATTTTATTATTTAAAATTGATAAAATCAATTTAATAAAAATTATTTTTTATAATTTTTTATCTAATTTTTTGAATCTGTAAATAATATAGAAACGTAAATTCAGTTATCTGATCTGATTTTAAGTACTAATCGGACAATAAACGTAAATGATAACGAAAATATTTACAACTTTTAAGAGATAATAGGCTTAAAGATCTTTTATTTAAATATAAGAAGTTTTTCTAAAAATATAATTTGTACAATAAATTAAAGATTCATTAACGATTATGATAGGTTAAGTTGTATAATAGACAGTTATTGTTATATAAAATACTATAATCGGACAATAAATTTAAATAATAACAAGAACAAATATACATTTAACATATACTTCATTAATAAATTTATAGCATAAATATAACATAATAACATAAATATATTTCTGGAATAAGGTATAAACTTTTACCGTCATTAGGACAAAAAATTGTAATTTTAATAATGAATTGAAATTGTAGAAGTTATTGTAATATAAAATATAAAAAACGGATAATATATTCCTAACATATAAAATATTATAAACGGATAATGAATGTAAATAATAGCAATAAAAAAGATACACTAACCATAAACTTCATTTAAAAATGTATAGATAACATAATTATAGTGGGACTAAAATAATACTAAAAGTAAAGAAATAATAGGGTCAGATTTGAGTAAATATATTCCTAAAATAAGGTATAAACTCCTACCACCATTAGGACGAAAAATTTGTAATTATAATAAAGAAATAAAATAAATATGTAACGATAATATTAGAAACATAATGGAAACAGAATGCAATTGTAAAAGTTTTAGTTTTGATAAAATAAGTGAACATATATGTACCCATAATCTAGAATTAATTGAAAATTGTGAATTAAGAAAGCTGCTATCAAAAGGGTATAAATATAGATTAAATAATTACAACAACAAAATTAAAATTTACAATTCGCTATATAATGACTTAAATGCTTACTTTAGTAAGCTGATTAATAGTAAAAGCTCGAATATATCTAAGATAAACATTTGGAAAGATTATATATTTGATAAAATTAAAAATAAAACGAAAATAACAAACAATTATAAAAGGAAAGAAAAAATTAATAAAGATATGTATGCAAAACTTACTAAATTAAAGCATAACTATATAATCACAACTATTGATAAATCTAGTAATAACATTGACTTCATATGCAAAAAGCTTTATTATGATATACTAATGAAAGAGGATAATTCTAATGATTTAAATGTAAATTCAACATATGAAGGCAGTTAGTTAAGTTTAGACACAATTATTACAAGTCACTGTTATATAATGTATAAAAAGGGTATAAAGGTTGAATCAGATAATAAAACTACCTAAATTACATTGGAATCCAAAATTACATAAAAATCCAATAAAACCTAGGTTCATATGTAGTGCGTTTTATTGTACATTAAAACCACTTTCGGTTTATATAAAATACTTAAAGTAATTAAAGCACATTTTAAAAAATATTGCAAGGTAATCGAAATTGATACTGGTATAAAACACTATTTCAGTATTAATTCTACAAAAGAATTTTTAGAACACATAAAAGGAATAAGTTTTCAGAATATAAATACGTACGATTTTAGTACGCTTTATACAAATCTAGATTTAGCAGATATTAAAGATGCACTTGAAAAATTAATTATTCTTATATTCGGAAAAAGATATACATATATATGTTATAACAACTATAACGCATACCTAACAAAAATTAAACCATAAAGTAAATATAAATATATGGATAAAATTGAATAATTAGAATCCTTAAATAATTTTAATAAATCAAAATTATTTAAAGGTAACGACATCTATATTTCGACAAATAAAGGGTGTTCCAATGGGTGGTAATAGTAGCCCAATTGTAGCTGTTATTTTTAAGCCTTATAGAGTATGAATTTGTTTATAACTGTTAAAAATAAGTCTAATTTATATAAAGATATGAAATATGTGTTTCGATATATTAATGATATATGTGTATTTAATTCTAGCAATTTTTATTCTATAAGCGAACAAATTTATTTAGGTAGCCTCATTCTTAGTAAAACCAATATTAATGATAAAGAAAGTATATATCTTGATATGAGCATTATATTAACATCAATTAAAACTACTTTTAATATATATAGTAAAGATATATCATGCACATTCCCAATTACTCTAACAACTACGGCCTCCGATCCTTATTCGTCAGCTCAATAACCTGGAATTGACTCCATTTGGACGTCCGCCGCGCTCCCTTCTTTATCACATTCAAATTCCGCCTCCGCTCACAACTTTTCGACACATAATTTACATTTTTGTTGTTGTGGTTAATAAGCGTGCCCTGGCACGCGTTTGCCACGTTAAAATAAACATTTTCTTTTTTTGTGCTAAAAGACTGGAATTCGATCATCAGCTCTATCCGTCTAATGTATTACTCCGAGACGTTCCTAACCCCAAGCAGTCATTGTCAGTCCAATGAAGTGGTTAGGGTGCGTTTCGACTGCTTTTATGACTGCTTAATATACATTACATACACATATATACATTCTTTGTATGTAATCTTAAGGTTTTGTTAATATTTCTCGAGCAATACCGATACAAACAAAACCTTAAAATTACATAGAAAGAATTAATCCACTCAATCTCGGTTTCTTAGAGTCAAACATCGGAAAGTTTGATCTTCTGGTGGTTAATGATGGCTTCTATTGCAAATTGTAGGATTTAAGAGCTAACGCCACCAACAATTTTAGCTAGATGTCGGAAATGCATTTTCACAATATTACAGAGGTAGCCGACACGGCCTGTGATAGTTAATCTTACTGACGATAACTACGGCCATCACATGACCGTCTAGTAGTGACGAGAGTTTGTAGGCTGAAGAATATGCTCGATTCAAACACCTACACAAACATATGGAAAGTATTGCAAATCGCAATCTCGAGCGAAACCGATTGAATCGAAACTTTCAAGATTACATAGAAAGAATTGATCCATTCCATCTCGGTTTCTTACAGTCAATCATCGGAAAGTTTGATCCTCTAGTGGTTAATGATGGCCTGCATTGCAAATTGTAGGATTCAAAAGCTAATGCAACCACTAATTTTAGCTAGATATCGGAAATGCATTTTAACAATGTCACAGAGGCAGCCGAAACGGCGTGTAATAGTTCATCTTACTAGCGACGGCCGCTTGCTTTCACATGACCGTTTAGGAGTGACGAGAGTTTGTAGACTGAAGAATATGCTCGATTCAAACACCTACACAAACATAAAGAAAGAATTGCTAATCGCAATCTCGAGCGATACCGATTAAAACGAAACTTTCAAGATTACATAGAAATAATTGATTCATTCTATCTCGGTTTCTTACAATCAATCATCCGAAAGTTTGATCCTCTGGTGTTTAATGATGGCCTGCATTGCAAATTGTAGGATTTAAGAGCTAATGCCACCAACAATTTTAGCTTGATGTAGGAAATGCATTTTAACAATGTCACAGAGGCAGCCGAAACGGAGTGTAATAGTTCATCTTACTGACGATGAACGCCGGCTTTCACATGACCGTCTAGGAGTGATGAGAGTTTGTAGGCTGAAGAATATGCTTGATTCAAACACCTACACAAACATATAGAAAGAATTGCTAATCGCAATCTCGAGCAATATCGATTCAAACGAAACTTTCAAGATTACAGAAAGAATTGATCAACTTAATCTCGGTTTCTTACAGTTATCATTCGAATGTTTGATCCTCATGTGGTTAATGATGGCCTGCATTGCAAATTGTAGGATTTAAGAGCTAAGGCAACCAACAATTTTAGCTAGATGTCGGAAATGCATTTTAACAATGTCACAGATGCTGCCGAAACGGTTTGTGATAGTTCATCTTACTGAAGATGGCCGCCGGCTTTCACATGACCGTCTAGGAGTGACGAGAGTTTGTAGGCTGAAGAATATGCATGATTCAAACACCTACACAAACATATGGAAAGAATTGCTAATCGCAATTTAAAGCGATACCGATTAAAACGAAACTTTCAAGATTACATAGAAAGAATTGATCCATTCTATCTCGGTTTCTTAGAGTCAAGCATCCGAAAGTTTGATCCATTGGTAGTTAATTACGGCCTGCATTGCAAATTGTAGGATTTAAGAGCTTATGCCACCAACAATTTTAGCTAGATGTCGGAAATGCATTTTAACAATGTCACATAGGCAGCCGAAACGGCGTGTGATACCTCATCTTACTGAGGATGGCCGCCGGCTTTCACATGACCGTCTAGGAGTGACGAGAGTTTGTAGGCTGAAGAATATGCATGATTCAAACACCTACACAAACATATGGAAAGAATTGCTAATCGCAATTTAAAGCGATACCGATTAAAACGAAACTTTCAAGATTACATAGAAAGAATTGATCCACTTAATTTCGGTTTCTTACAGTTATCATCCGAATGTTTGATCCTCTGGTGGTTAATGATGGCCTGCATTGCAAATTGTAGGATTTAAGAGCTAACGCAACCAACAATTTTACCTAGATGTCGGAAATGCATTTTAACAATGTCACAGAGGCAGTCGAAACGGCGTGTGATAGCTCATCTTACTGAGGATTGCCGCCGGCTTTCACATGACCGTCTAGGAGTGACGAGAGTTTGCAGGCTGAAGAATATGCTCGATTCAAACCCTATATATATTGATAGATTTTCAAATCGAGCCAACGAAAATTTAATTTGTTATTAGCAAAAATAGCTTTCGGGATTTCTCTTTGTCCAGATTACGAATTATCAGTCTTATATATAATCGTTGATCTTGACGAAAATCGGAGTTCGATTACAAGTAGAGCAGACTTCGTTATCACTCCTAGACAAGCTTATGGTAGCCGACTGTACTCATCAGTAGGGTTAACTACCATCAGTCGTTTCGGTGTACTTGTGACATATTTAAAGGCATCACGGTGAATTCGCTTACGTGTTAGCTTGAACACAGGGTCTTTACACTAACCACATGCAAATCCAACTCATCCTAAATATAAAGTTTTAGACATAAATAACATACAATTGAAAAAATCCAGCAAAGGGCGAAACGTCTTTTACAATTCTCATATATACAGTACTTTGATTCACGACTTTCAGTCACCATGCCACTTCTAGACAACCAATGAGTACCCGCCAACACTCATCAGTAGAATGAAGTATTCATTGGTCGTTTCCGTTGCCTGTGTGACATTGTGAATAAAGGCGTTTCCGACACTTTGCTTAATTGTCTGAGGCTTTCGCTCTTAACCAGATCGAATTGCTGTGCGGACCATCCTTAAACACTAGGCAGATGTTGTTGCTGAATTGTCGCTGCACTCGTTGGATCCTAAATGGATTCGGCAGGTATAATAGTAGTGCACGGATGTGCTGAGTAGACAACGGTCCAGGATTTCTTACGAAATACGGCATTTATACTAAATGGTGTTGCTTGATAGACTGGACTTAGATTCACGACTTTTAATCACCATGTCACTTCTAGACGACCACTTCAGCATCGAAATGATGAGTACCCGGCAACACTCATCAGTAGAATGAGGTATACACTGGTCGTTTCGGTTACCTGTGTGACATTGTGAATAAAGGCGTTTCCGACACTTTGCTTAATTGATTGAGGCTTACGCTGTTTACCAGATCGAATTGCTGTGCGGACCATCCTTAAACACTAGGCAGAGGTTGTTGCTGAATTGTCGCTGCACTCGTTGGATCCTTAATGGATACGGCATGTATCGATTAAGGATATCCACAACGGCCCAGAATATCTTTCGAAATACGGCATTTATACAAAATGGTGTTGCTTTGTATACTGGACTTCGATTCACGACTTTCAAAAACGCCATTTTTACAAATGCCGTTTATATTTTTTACATTTCTTAATATAAAATGTAAAATTATTTAAATTAGATATTGTAGCAAAGCAATATGTGAAATATATGATCCTATATTCAATCTTAAATTTAATTCTATATAATATCAGATAAAACGAAAAATTTCAAAAATGTTACAATTAACATGATTTTAAAATTTTATGTAAGTTCACATTTCAAATAAAATCACTTCTATGTAATATCAGATAAAATCAAAAATTTCAAAAATGTTACAATTAAAATGATTTAAAAATTTTATGTAAGTTCACATTTTAAATAAAATCACTTCTATAGATTGAATATAGGTGATTTTCAAATTACCTATTTTTCAGATCAAATTTAAATTTTTTACATTTCTTTAATATAAAATATTTTATATATTCAAATTAGATATCGTAGCAAAGCAATATTTGATAAATATCTGATCCTATATCTGATCTTATATCTAATTCTAAGTAATATTAGATAGAATCAAAATTTTTATAAACCTTATAATTTTCTGATTTTAAATGTTTGTATAAGTTTAAATTTGAATTAAAATCATCTCTATAGATTTAGCATATGTGAATAATAAATTACCATTCTTCCAGAATAACTTTTATTTTTTAACATTTCTTCTTTTATAAAATGATTTAATTATTCAAATTAGATATTGTAGCAAAGCCATATATGATAAATATCTGATCCTATATCTGATATTAAATCTGATTCTATGTAGTATCAGATAACACCGAAGATTTACAATAAGAAATCACTGAAAAGATTATATATTTGATGAAATTAAAAAAAATTACAAACAATTATAAAGAAAAGATTAAATTAGTAAAGGTATACATTTAGAACTTACTAAATTAAAGATAACTATATGATAACAACTATTGATAAAGCTAGTAATAACGTTGTTATCATATGCAAATCCCTTATTATATACTGATCAAAAACGTAATGAATGTAAACACAAGATATGAACGTAGTGAGTTAAGTTTAGAAACAATTATTACAAATCACTGTTATATAATGTATAAAAAGGGTATAAAGGTTGAATCAGATAATAAAATTATACCTATATTATATTGGAATCCAAAATTACATAAAAATCCAATTAAACCTAGGTTAATATGTAGTGCTATTAAATGTACATTAAAACCGCTTTCGGTTTATATGAATAAAATACTTAAAGTGATTAAAGCACACTTCAAAAGATATTGTAAGGTAACCGAAATTAATACTAGTATAAAACACTATTTCAGTATTAATTCTACAAAAGAATTTTTAGAACAGACAAAAGGAATAAATTTTCAAAATATAAATATGTACGATTTTAGTACGCTTTATACAAATCTAAATTTAGTAGATATTAAAGAAGCGTTAGTAAAATTAATTAATCTTATATTCGGAAAAAGATATATATATATATATATATATATATATATATATATATATATATATATATATATATAGTTTAGATTATTTATTCAAATCAGCTCCGGGATCCTTTGACATATATATATATATATATATATATATATATATATATATATATATATATATATGTTATAATAACTATAACGCCTATCTAACAAAAATTAAACCATAAATAAATATAAATATATGGATAAAATTGAATTAATTGAATCCTTAAATATTTTAATAAATCAAAATTATTTAAAGGTAGGAATATCTATATTTAGACAAGTAAAAGGTGCTCCAATTCGAGGTAATAGTAGCCCAATTATAGCTGACTTGTTTTTAAGCTTTATAGAATATGAAATTCTTTATAACTGTGTAAAAACTAAATCTAAACAATATAAGTAGTGCTTTTAAATAATCAATAAAATCCTTTATATTTATTTAAATTAAATATATAAAGTAATTAAAACAAACTTTAAAAATATTGCAAGATATATCAATCAAAATTAATACTCGTAAATTAAATAAATTTATAAATTAAACAAAATAATTTGTTGAACACCCAAAAAGAATAAATATTCAAAATATAAATACGTACGATTTTAGTACGCTTCATACAAATCTAGATTTAGTAGATATTTCAAAATTAATTAACTTATTACTAATGATTATATATTAATTAATTAACTTTAGTTGATAGTAAAGAAGCGTTTGTCCCTACTTTTAGATTTAAACGTAGGGACATCTATATTTAGACAATCAAATCAGTTAAGTGAGTCTACGTATTTAATATCTGATATTTAATCTGATTGTAAGAATCATATTTTATTTGATAAAATTTAATCAATTAAATTAAATCTATAGGTACATTTCAGCTGTTTTATAGCGTGATCTTTAGATAAATAAAATATTAATCTGATATTTAATCTAATTGTAAGAATCAGATTTAATTTGATCAAATTTAAGCAATTAAATTAAATCGATAGGTACATTTCAGCTGTTTTATAGAGTTAAATTTAGATAAATAAAATATTAATCTGATATTTAATCTGATTGTAAGAATCATATTTAATTTGATCAAATTTCAAACTTCCAAGGTAATCAAATCAGCTAACTGAGTCTACGTATTTAATTTAATTATAAACTAACAAAACATAATAATGGTAAGTCAAAATTTAATAATTAAATAATAAAATAATCTATGATATCAAATTGTATTAAGCTAATTAATGTATCGGGATCATGTGATTTGATAGTTTCTGTCTGCAATTGATATAGTATCGGAACGTTGAGAAATTTTATTGATAAACTGCGACTTTGTTTAACTTTCAAATTATTTTAGGCGTACCTGCCAATAGTGAAATGTTTGACAAATAAATGATATGACGTTTTACCACGATGGATCCAAATGATGTTAAAAGGTAAGATAATATTAAATTCGTGTGCTTTACATAGTTAAAGTCTATCGTATAAATTTGAAATTAATTTCTTTTGCAAAAGCGCCATTATCACTTAATGGAAATAGGAAATAGTTTAGATTTATTAAATATATTCATACTAAGATATTTAAACGTTAATTAGTTTAATTCTTTAGAAAGTCAGATTTTTGCCAGCATAATAACATTTTGTCCATTATATAACTAATAGGTAACGAGCTAATATAGAAACTTTAAGTATAAAAATTTAACGCTTATTCGAACAATTACCATCAAATCAGCTAAGTGAGTCTACGTATTTAATTAAGTTATAAAATAAACAAAACATAATAATGCTAAATCAAAATTTAATAATTAAATGATAAAATAAATAATTGTTATAAGATTTTTTATAATTTATATCAAGTTAAAATAAAAAATTGAAATTTAATACAAAAGTCATTATTATAAAGTGACTAATAAATAACAGACGTTGTATCAGAATAAAGATTAGAGGTCATCAGGAGGAACTTCTATGCTATCAGGTTTCGGCCCCTAATTCCTCTACCCAACAGCGGGGTCAAATACGTGCTAAGGACGTATTCCTCTGATGAAATTTGATAATATAGTATCTTATTCTAATACAAAGTATATTATTTATTATTTATCCATGAAAATTTGCCAATTAAGAGTTTAAATTTATTCTTTATATTATTGTGTTGATTTATATATTTTACTATTTTTTGTTTGATGGTATTTTTATAGTAACCTAGTTTAAAATATGTATCTATTAAATTATTTAAATGATTTTGAAGAAAGCCAATATCAAGATTGATAAATTAGGTATTCCATAAGCTTAATAAATTTTAAGGAAATAAGAAGATGGGTTATTATGATGTAAAAATATAAAGATAATATTTTTATATCTATTAAGATATGAAAATATGTTAATTGAAAAAATATCTCATAAAATCCTTTTTATTAATTTGTCTGTTCGAAAATTCTTTTATGAATTAATAATGAAATTGGTTTTTATACCAGTATTAATTTCGATTACTTTACAATATTTTATGAAGTGTGCTTTAATTACTTTAAGTATCTAAATTACTTAAGTGTAATAGTTAGTTAAGTGTCTAAACTTAACTAACTGCCTTCATATGTTGAATTTACATTTAAATCATTAGAATTATCCTCTTTCATTAGTATATCATAATAAAGCTTTTTGCATATGAAGTCAATGTTATTACTAGATTTATCAATAGTTGTGATTATATAGTTATGCTTTAATTTAGTAAGTTTTGCATACATATCTTTATTAATTTGTTCTTTCCTTTTATAATTGTTTGTTATTTTCGTTTTATTTTTAATTTTATCAAATATATAATCTTTCCAAATGTTTATCTTAGATATATTCGAGCTTTCACTATTAATCAGCTTACTAAAGTAAGCATTTAAGTCATTATATAGCGAATTGTAAATTTTAATTTTGTTGTTGTAATTATTTAATCTATATTTATACCCTTTTGATAGCAGCTTTCTTAATTCACAATTTTCAATTAATTCTAGATTATGGGTACATATATGTTCACTTATTTTATCAAAACTAAAACTTTTACAATTGCATTCTGTTTCCATTATGTTTCTAATATTATCGTTACATATTTATTTTATTTCTTTATTATAATTACAAATTTTTCGTCCTAATGGTGGTAGGAGTTTATACCTTATTTTAGGAATATATTTACTTAAATCTGACCCTATTATTTCTTTACTTTTAGTATTATTTTAGTCCCCCTATAATTATGTTATCTATACATTTTTAAATGAAGTTTATGGTTAGTGTATCTTTTTTATTGCTATTATTTACATTCATTATCCGTTTATAATATTTTATATGTTAGGAATATATTATCCGTTTTTTATATTTTATATTACAATAACTTCTACAATTTCAATTCATTATTAAAATTACAATTTTTTGTCCTAATGACGGTAAAAGTTTATACCTTATTCCAGAAATATATTTATGTTATTATGTTATATTTATGCTATAAATTTATTAATGAAGTATATGTTAAATGTATATTTGTTCTTGTTATTATTTAAATTTATTGTCCGATTATAGTATTTTATATAACAATAACTGTCTATTATACAACTTAACCTATCATAATCGTTAATGAATCTTTAATTTATTGTACAAATTATATTTTTAGAAAAACTTCTTATATTTAAATAAAAGATCTTTAAGCCTATTATCTCTTAAAAGTTGTAAATATTTTCGTTATCATTTACGTTTATTGTCCGATTAGTACTTAAAATCAGATCAGATAACTGAATTTACGTTTTTATATTATTTACAGATTCAAAAAATTAGATAAAAAATTATAAAAAATAATTTTTATTAAATTGATTTTATCAATTTTAAATAATAAAATTAAGAAATAATGTTTATATAAGATTTAATATACTTGAAATAAAGTCAAAATTTAAAATTGAAATTTAAAATAAAAGTCAATTTTTATGTATTGACTAATAAATAATAATACTAAATAAAAATAAATCAATTCAGCAAACTGAGTCTAGGTAATTAATACAATCATAATAAATAAATAAATAAATGAATATAAAATAATAATGCTTAATCAATAAGTCAAAATTTAATAATCAGATAAATTTAAATAATTGTTATGAGATTTTATATAGCTTATATGCTTTATTTTCTAACTCACAAACTGAGCTGATGGAACTTTCCCAGTGAAGAAACCTCATAGCATTACGATCAAATTTTCGTATCGCTGGAGGGACAAAAAATATTAAACTGTATGTTTCGAAGTTTACCGATTTATACAAGAATAAAGTTTTATTCAACTTTTTTAAATTTCATTTTTTATTTAAACTTTATATTTTGATTTATTGATTTAGCATTATTTTTATTTATTTATTCTTTATTTTATAATTATATAAAATACGTAAACTCAGTTAGCTGAATTAATTATGCAATAGTTGGTTAACATTTTACAATCAATTAATATTTGTATTTCAGTATAAATCGTTTAAGAATTCTAAAGATATAAAAGGATAATTATTCTTTAATTGCATAAAAAGATAATCTGTATTAAATTACCCTCTATTTGAGAAGTCTTTAAGTTTGTGGTCAATTGTCATTGATTGACCAAACTTCTTGAGATTTTGCGATATTTATTTATTGCTTACAGTTTTGATAATCACAGATTATTATTTAAGTGATTCATTTCGATTTAAATGACTACTTGTTTATCATGAATTCACTATATTGTGAAGTAATTGAGGAACTGCTAAGACGCATTTACTGCTAATTGAAATGATTTGTAAGGTGAAGCAAATCAATGTGAAGCTTATCGGCACTGACGATTTAATAAAATAATATCGTATAAGTTCATATTAATATTTTTAGGTTATCATACCATTTCAATTTAATATTTGTTTGCATTTTACAATAAAAATAAAATATTTTATTATTTTTTATAATGAAAATGATATATGATATTATTATAATATCATATATTATTTTAATATAAAAATACTATAATATAATATAATATATAATATACTAGATAATAATTGGAAATACTCGTAAACGAAGAATTTGTGGTATTCTTTAAAGTCTAGAGCTGCTGTGATCAGTTCTTTTTATCTAGTCTTTAGTCATGGAATAGCTTAAGCGTTTTGAGCCAATATATATGTTCTAACCTGAAAGATTTAAGGTAGCCCTTTTCTTAATAAAAACAATATTAATGATAAAGAAGGTATATATCTAGATATGAACATTAAATTAACATTAACTAAAACTACTATTAATTTATATCGTAAAAATGACATATTTAAATTTACAAGAAACATATTTTTGCATGAGCATTCATGCATACCATATAATATAAAATATAATACATTAAATAATGAAATTTTAATAATTACTATAAATCATTTAAAATCATTCGAACAAAATAATTTTGTGTTTGAAATATATTATATACTTTGCATTAGAATTAGATGCCCCACATAAACAAATTTCATCAAAGGAAATTCGTCATTATTATATATTTTCCCCTGTGCTATGTTGGGTCGAGGAATATGGGATGACACCTGATAGCATAAAAGTTTCACCTGATGACGTCTATTCCTTATTCGAATAAATCGTTTATTAGTCAATTCATAAAAATTGATTATTATTTTTAATTTTTTGTATAAAAATTAATTTTTAATTGTTAATTAATTATAATTTATTTATAATTATTTTTTAATTTTAATACGTTGTTGGTCTAATTAGTTTTATATATTATTTAAGAAATATAACAAGTTGTCATTCTTCTAATGGTGACTAAGGTTAATTAGAAAGTCAATTAGCGAGTACGTTTAGGAGCGTACTTTGCTGATTTACTTTCTAATCAATCTTTTAGAACTTTTAACACTACTTTTTTAAAAAGTGGTAAAAATGTTTTTAAAAGGTCATTTTTTACTATTGTTTTAGCCAATGAAGTGGCTACTATAAAAAGTATTAGAAAAAAATCTTTTTATAAATCAAGTGAAATAGAAGAAATAAAATGAATTAATGTTTTTAACTCATTGTAATATCAACTTTTAATTTGTTTGCAGCAGTACGAGATTCTAGTTATTACTATAAGTAGAAAGCGCTTTCTAACTTTTAAGTGACAATTGCTAAGAAACGATTGAGTCTAACGACACGAGATGTTCCATAATCAAAACTGGAGGAGTAACTACTACAAAAATAAGCAGCCATTATATTTTTACGTTTTTCCGTCAAATGCATTTTGCCTTCTTTATTTTCTCAATCATCGATCAATCTGATGCAACAAGAATGCTTTAACTGTGACAGGATATATAGTTATTAGATCGAATGCTATAATTTATTATTTTTATGCTCTCTTTATATCTGTTGTATAAAGTTGTAAACCAGAGTATGGAATATAGTGAGAAATATGATACTAAGACGAAAAAATATAATTGAGTTTAGTGCTTTTCATTAGCAACGGCAGACAAAAAATCGTCTTTTTGTTCTTCTATAATTGCAATTGTCGAATATGAAAAGACAAGAATGCGATCACTCTGGAGCGGTGTATCACATATTACATGAACATTCTACGTGGATAGTGGTAATAATCCTTCGAACCGGAGTTTATGCTTTAATGATGTCAACCTTTTCATTGAACGTTTGTCGCTAGAGTAAATGCTGCAAAGTATTGCTGCTAATAATGATGAGGTAAATCGTTAAAGCCATGTTCCGTCACAATGTCTGCTAAAAATGCCAAATAAGAGCGTATCTTTGATAATCAGCACTGACCATCTCGATAGTTCGGTAACTGAATGCTTAAGTGATTCAAAAGAATGGATTTCCTTCGTATTATCAAGTGTTGTTACTTTCTTCGGTGGAATTATTCTCCTACTTATTACTGCTATATTTCGAACAATGTTGCTGGTAGGATTTGCTACAAAGACATACAAATTATTCGGAAGAACCTTTAAGTTTAAATGGGTATGTACCGGATTTATTTCAATGATTCGCAAACAAAAATCATTTACTGATGATCTCAATAAGAAGTGCTTTACAAATTGCAATAAATTAATTATTTAGTTATTAATTAAATAATTATAATAATTAATTAAATTATAATTATTATAATTAGTTAATTATTTAATTAACAGAGTCTTAAACGTATATTCAAGATTTATTTAAATTTATTTCACTGGTGCAGTACTTTTTAATAACTTTCAAATGTAAAAAATATGTTTAAATAATATTTAATATATTTAAATATATAGTTCATTTAATTACATGTAAATATATTTTCAAATTTAAAAACCAAACTTTTCTTAATTAAGGTTTGCACTGAACCTTCTCTATCTTTCAAATTGATTTATTGTTAATTTTTTTATTAATTTTGTATTTTAGTTATTTATTTTATTAGTTTAATTTTCTGATTATTGGATATAAATTAATTAAACTTTTATTTCGGCATTAAATTGAAAAACTTTATTATACATTTATTAGTTTAAATTTAAAATACATTTAAAGTTAAAAAAAATAATTCACTGATCTCTATTTAATTTTAGCGCTAAATAAAGAAAGACTTTAATTTCTATTTTTATTTTAATCAAAAGATACATTCTAAGCGCCCGGTGAATTTCTAAGATAAACTATGAAGCGCCCGGTGTTTTAGTTCTTAATTTGTTGTTTTATCTGTAAAATTATAGCTACATTTTTAATATTCGGAATACAAATATTAAAATCTTATTATAATCTGTAATTTGATACCAAACAGCAATTTCAAAAGAAATAACATTTTATAAAAATACGTTGTTTTTATTTATCACATTTATGTTACTGTGCATTTCATTATTTATATGTTGTGATCTGCTAATATCTCAACTTGCGTTTACTAATATGTATCATAATAAACCTGAAATTATGATTATAATTTAAGTAATTTTATATTTAGAGCAGAACAAAAATTTTTTTTTAAGAATTAAAAATGATGAAAAAATGATGAAATCAACATCAAGTTGTAAATTGTAATTGCTCTTAATTTTAATTTTTATGATCTGAAAATAAATTGGCTTACAAAAAATTTCATTCATAATTCAATGTAATTTGCAAATCTGAACAAGTCCCATTTCCGCGGACTTGTTGCTAGTGTGAGGATTGCTTGTCTTCGAGCCCCACATTATCGGCGGTGTCATCTGTCGTCGTGTATGAGTGAATCAGTTGATACTGTATAATTAATCCATTCTCTTCGTACTAAAATGTGAATCCGACAGTTGGACTTGCCATCGACGCATGGAATTCTGGAAACTCGATAATTTGGTTGCTATCCACGTCCAACTCGTCGCTTACGTCCTGCAGCTCAAGATGTAGCGTGTTCTTTCCAAGGGATTCTTTGGTCGCCATTGTGCCATCGCTATCCCTATCGAAAAGCGAAGAACCCTCCTTCACCTCTGCAAACTACTCTTCAAAGGGCTGACCTGCTATAAACCCGTTCGCATTCTGCTTTGGGTAGATAGCACCGCCGTTAACTCTCTTGTACAAATAAGAGTGAGCGGCGGCGGTATCGTATTCGTTCGTGAGGCCATCGAATTCGGAAGCGCTAGGTAGATTCTTTAAAAATGCACCCGATTACTTTGAGGCAACAATAATCAAACTTGCTCGCGAAGTCGGGGTCGTTGCTTCACCTAGCATACGTTGATAACGTGCATTGTAGTAGTGGGTCATCCGCTGTTTTTGATATATTGGTTACGTTAATACAACCGCTAGAAATACAACACGATATAGCGTGGAGGCATAAACAAAGTATGGTTTTTGTTTTTGTGGCAGGCAAGGCGAGCAATTCATTGGCTGGATTTTCAGCAACTTGTCAGAGCCACACACCGACAATCCGAAAGCTAAAACCGCATCTCGTGCGCAATTTGTAAGCCAAGGCAGCTGAGTCTGATTGGTAATATGGAATGATCACATGCCTCGTAGTCGAGTTCAGTACGTTCGGTACGTACTGAACTCGTAAGTACGTTCAATACGTGCGTCTGCTCGTTTAGTAAGGTGCTAAGGATTCGACGCACTTTAAAGTCGAAATTCAAGATTTCCCCGCACCGAAAGCAGGGCGAACAACGGAGCAGGAAGCCAATTTTCGGTACGCTGACTGAGTTGTGGAGGATGACGAAAGCGTTGTTGGCGTTTAGCTTAGTAAATCGTGAACCGTCACGAAAAACCCTAGTGATAGAACTCTGTAAGACGTTGCCTATGCAGAGTTGGTTTCCAATCGGCACTTCGAGGATTATAGCTTCGCCTGGCATGACGGACTTGCAATCTGACATTTCATCGATATGCATCGACTCGTTTCGCAGCAATCGATGACGGTTTCGCAATTCTCCAAATTTAAAATCTGTCCAATTCTGTCTCAGCAGTCTGAATTGTGATGATATCGGAGATTGTGTCTTCAGGTGTACTGCTAAGTATCAACCATCGAGATACTACATGATCATTTCCTATTTGAGGCTGTGAGCAAGTTCGTTTACGGTAAGACATAAAAATACGTGCCCAAGGAGGTCGCTCTGCTGAACGCGTCACAGACATGAAACGCCGGTCGCCAAAAATTAGGAGGTCGGTAGGGAAGTCTTAGCGGAGAGTGACGAATGATAGAATTTACGGTACGTCGCGAGCGACGCATCACAATTTAGCATATCTGCTCGCACTGTTAAAAGAGTTGCAGAAGTCCTGCTTCGCTAACGCCTGGTTAATTAATGAAATGTATCGTAACAGCGTGCCGGAGGCATACACTAGGGCTTTTCTATTCTGCCCGAGATGCCAACGCCCAGCTTGACAGGGAGCATGCCGTCGACAAGGAGCTCAGTTGCGAATCGGCAAGTAATCTTCGCTGCAATACTTCGAATAGTGAGGCTAACAGCGATCAGCCGGATTCCGCAATCTTTCTTTACAAACGCAAGCAGCTTGCCCCCACAAACGATGCTGGTAATGTTACTGTGGACTTTGCCGCTGAATGACACTGCGATGAACTTCGCCAATTATAAAGCAAGGCGATTAGCGGAAGCGCCAGTAGTGAAAACGAGCATATTCTGTAGGTGCAGAGGGCTTAGGCCGTCGGGGCCGAACGTTTAAGAAGATGGAAACGACTTTAATGGCGACTTCAGCGATTCAATGGTAACGATAGGAGGTACTTCTCCAGATTGTAAGTTCTCTAGTTGACGATAGGCCATGCTCCGTCAACGGAGGATGCTTGGCTTGTAACGCGTCAGCGGTAAGGTTGCCGTACTGCAGCAAGGTGGAGTCGCTGCAAACGATACGAACTGCCCCTCTGATGTCACTGTCTTCAACCTTCTCGCAAGTTTTCCGTCTGATTTGATCGTCTTCTCTTATTGAATTGCTATAGAGATATGAGTAGTATGCGTGGTTGCCTCGGTAGCATATGATATTTAATGCAGGTTTCACGCAACATAGATAATTGCCACCATGCAGAATCGTCCAAAGGGTGAGAAGCAAATGCACTTATAAGATCCGAGTGCTTACATGCAACATCAGGTATCGCGGCGTTTAGTATTCGCCGGATGACTTGAATGCTCCCGGTTAATATTTTTTATTTCAATAGCGTTGTCTGGCGAAACAGAAGGCTGAACGGCGGTGCCAAATCACATAGCCTGCGGGGTTGCAGAGATGCGGTCGCGTGCTGGCGGTAGCCCTTATCCGTTGCAACCTGAAATCCGGCCATGTATCCATATTAGACCGTTGGCATTGACGACCATGTGCCGGAGGCAGACCGAGCACTGAAAGTAAAAACTGAACTGACTAGTTTTACTTAAAAATTTTAAGCTTACTTCAAACTGTCATATTTAGAAAGTATATATTATATAAAGTTTATGTAAAGTTTTTTATTTATTAGTGGAGAGAGTGAACAATCACTCTCTCCACTAATAAATAATCCACTAATAAATAATCCAATATGAGTGAACAATCAATTTATAGTATAAAGTTTATTATAAAGGTTTTATTTAATTATGATATTACTCGAATGGAAGTAATAGCAATATAAAAACAATAAAAAATAAATAAATCAAAATTATTTAAAAGTATGGATTTCTATATAAATAAAATAAATACTCTTTAAAAACACTATTTCAGTATTAATTCGACAAAAGAAATTTTAGAACACACAAAAGGAATAAATTTTCAAAATATAAATACATAAGATTTTAGTACGCTTTATACAAATCTAGATTTAGCAGATATTAAAGATGCACTTAAAAAATTAATTATTCTTATATTCGGAAAAAGATATACATATATATGTTATAATAATTATAACGCATATCTAACAAAAATTAAACCATCACGTAAATATAAATATATGGAACTCACAAAAAAATAAATTTACAAAACATAAATACTTACAATTTTAATAAACTTTCAGAATATAAATACTTACGATTTTAGTACGCTTTATACAAATCTAGATTTAGTAGATATTAAAGAAGCGTTAGTAAAATTAATTAATCTTATATTCGGAAAAAGATATAAATATATATGCTATAATAACTTTAACGCATATCTAACAAAAATTAAACCATCACGTAAATATAAATATATGGAACTCACAAAAAAATAAATTTACAAAACATAAATACTTACAATTTTAATGAACTTTCAGAATATAAATACTTACGATTTTAGTACGCTTTATACAAATCTAGATTTAGTAGATATTAAAGAAGCGTTAGTAAAATTAATTAATCTTATATTCGGAAAAAGATATACATATATATGCTATAATAACTTTAACGCATATCTAACAAAAATTAAACCATCAAGTAAATATAAATATATGGATAAAATTGAATTATTAGAATTCTTAAATATTTTAATAAATCAAAATTATTTAAAAGTAGGAACATCTATATTTAGACAAGTAAAAGGTGCTCCAATGGGAGGTAATAGTAGCCCAATTATAGCTGACTTGTTTTTAAGCTTTAAAGAAATATTTGTGTGTTAGCATTCATAATATTAAATATAACGAAATATAGAAAAAATATAATTAAAGAAATTATAATTATATTTAAATATAATAACCTAAGCACAATGCTCGTGCATTGTGCTTTAGCTGTTAACAAGCGTGTGTTGAATGCAATATTAAATTCAATATTTACTTAGATGCTTTAACCTATTAAATTTCTTTAATTGTAAAGAAATATAATTATAATATAAATGTAATCTAACTTATATAAGAACAAAGTCTAATCACTAACGCATATTATTATCGACTTAACATTTAAATTCAAGAATAAGATAAATAAGATAAATTAAATAACAATTTAAATGTAATCTAAAAAATTTAACCCGTGAATAGTTAAATGTGCCGTTGCCCAATTAAGTTAGGCACTATTAATTAATTCCTATGAGCATAAATGTTGAGAGGGCAACATTTGATGTTATCATATATGCTTACATTGATATATGTTTTGCAGTGCTTGTCTTTTTTGTATTTTAGTATTTTTATGTGCTTGGTTTATTTTGAATGCAATTTAAATTTGCTTGTTTGTAGTCGATTTTATTGACTCTTAATAGTTATTATACTTATTATAGTTACACTTAGTTACACTTTATCATAAGTGTTTAATAATAAGTGTTTTATAAGTGTTTTTTAATTAGTGATTTTGTTAAAAACAACCTTCCTTTTTGACATTTTCTACTCTTCACATGTTGATATGATGGAGGAAAGGGCAAATTCTTACGAATTATCAGTTTTTCTAGTTGCCGATAGAGAAGTGGTTGAGCATTATAATGGTGAAATTGGTTTTATTGATGATGTTGGGACAGTTTCACAAATTATAGAAAGGAGGTGAATGACTATGGCAAAGCTGAATTTGAATATATCTGTGATATTGTCGAAAGTGGTGACGATCTTAGATGATAATAAAAGAAACAATGTTCATGCAGACGAGGACCATGGTAAAGCTTAGGTTGGTATCATCGATGACGGGTGAGAGATGTAATGACGTTTTCAAAGAAATAACAATTAATGTAAAGATCTTAAATATTCACGAGGATTATACATGAAATGTTTATGAAGGTGTGGGAAATGATAAAAAATGTTGAGGCTAAATAAGCACCAACAGTATCTTCAACAACTTTTATGTAACTTTTTCTAACATAATCACGGCCTTAGGTACAATGGGATCACCAGCGCGCAGACTTTCGACTGAACCATTCAGGGTATCTCATACTAAGAGTCCAGACGTGGCTGACTATGGTTGGTAATCTCGAGATGAAAAGCTTGAAAAACCTTAGTATTTTCTCTAGGAGACTTCCTCTAGAGAAGAAGACTAATCACAAGATAGCCCAAATACCCCATAGGCGTACTTGGGTTTCCCATTCAATGACAGATGCTGGGCCCGTGTCGGGGTCCACCTAGCTTTCTTCAGGATACGTTTGTTTCTAGCCAGATCAGCTTTCGCCGATCAGCTCACCGTAATGGTGAACCCCAGATATGTTACTTGACTCGTGAAGGTGGGGAGTGGTTGAGACTGCAAAATGAAGGAGAGAGCAAAGATATTTAATCTCTTAAGTGTTTTCTTCGTGTCGGAAGCGCTATTAAAGACGACCACCTACGATTTCTCGTAGTTCAAAATAAGATTGGAAGGGGGTAGCTGGTCTTTTAATCTAGAAAAGAAATAGCTAATATCTGAGACTACATCTTTGCATCTGCGTCCACAGTACAGGGCTGTGGTATCATCAGCATATACCACAAGACGTTGATAACGTTTAAATGCCTTGAATAGAACAATGGAGGCAGAAAGGTACAAGATAGTAGAAAGTGGGAACCTTGAGGCACACCTGTAATAGGGTAGAAATGAAGTGTATCAGGGTTATCATCATAATAGAACCGCTTGGTGTAACACAAAATCTTTACCTGTTAACAATTCTCGCAGGCAACACAAGGGACCTGAGAGAGGAGATAACGAATGGAATGGGGATCTGGTCAAATGCAGCTGAAAAATCAAGAAAATCAGCCACAGCAAGCGGATGACAGTTATCCAGACAAAACTGATGCACTTCACCAATTGCTGAATGAAGCGAGCGCCCTTCGACAAACCCATAAAAACTCGATGCAATTAAATTAGCCTACGTAAATGGTCGCGAATTCTACACGCAAGCGTGTTCGTAAATGGAGATGAGGGAATTCAAAATCGAGATGGGCCGCAGATCTTTAGGACAAAACATCAATCTCTTTTTAGGTAAAAAGCTCGACGGCTGATGTTGATGTCAACAACATTTGACTGGTATGCTAATTGCATTGTGATTGCGAGCTCCTTTCTATGACTGTCTGTTGGAGAGTGGCGCGTTGGGTTTGGAGAATCTCGGAAGTGGCCCTAAGAGTTTAGGATATCTGGAACAGATAGATCCCTACTCCTGAAGTCACCTCACGGCAGGATTGGTTAGGGATAGTGACTCTTCCAAAATTTTGTCAAGGCCTATACTACCGATCCAAGCAAAGGCTCTATTCTTCCAGCAGACAAAATTCTCCTTCTTGAATATCTTCCAAAAGGAAGACTGAGAAGGGTTAAGGTGAGCAATGCTCCCCATTTCCCTACTCTGCTGGAATCTATATCTCGAGCTCCAGCATTCATTCGAGTTGACCTGTCTGGCGGAAACAGAGATTGGGAAGGTGTAACATTTTAGCTAGGACCGTGAGTTTTGCTGGAGTGGGATTGTATGTTCGACCTTTATAGTTAGTCGAAAGGATCGCGATAGCTTGCTATAAAAGGTATGAATAAAATTCGGTCAAACTCTCATTTCCAATTCTAGGGAGGAGTTGGATAGCTGCCTGAAAGAAGGCCACTCTGATCGGATCAAAGTGAAACTATTTCTAAGCAACGTATCTTGCTGTGGCTGCCAGTGAATTAGGTCATGAGAGGTGGTATGTTGTTGGCATGACTGCTCTGTGCAAATTGGTTTTAACAACCACATCTTATGAAGTAATAATATGTCGAGGAGAGAATGTGTTGTGGAACATTGAAACGTGGGGAAGGTAGCCTATGAATAAGATAGTCGATCCTGGCTCTGCTGAGTGCTGCATTAATCCCACGACCAGTTATGTCGTTGAAGTCACTAAGTAACACGTCATAAGTGCTCCCCAATATTCGATCGAAGAGGTTACGGTTTTTGTTTATTTCTCTTGCCGAATATAGACATTGGTTATGCTAATACGCTTACCGTTTTTACATGATGATATAACTAAATAATATAGGAGTTTACAAGAGTAGATTTTAAGGACGGATGATCTTATAGAGCTCTTCACTATGGTTAAGAGACATTGAGATGAAGAGTACTGAGAGGGTTATGTTCAGAGTAAAGTGGGTTTAGATGTGCTTAAGGATAAATCGAGTAATATCCTGGAGGAGACGGATAGACCGCGTCTCCTGAAGGACTATAACATCTGCATCTCTACCAGATAGAAGGCTAAGGGCGGAAGCACCTCTCGAATTCCACGGAAGGATATTCAGTGAAAAAGGCCCTAGATTACTTCCCATTGTGTTGATTTAACTAAAGTGGGGCACCTTCCCGCCTAGTCGGAACCAGAGGCGGAATGGTTGCCCTTTCTAATTCCCGTTTTAACAGGATAAGACATTTGTCCACGGGCATTATCTTTATTTCCCTAGGTTGGGACTGCCCATAATGAGTACATGCGAACCAGCTTCTTTGGTTGTATAAACTGTGATGAACCATTTATCTTGTTGGGCTTGGCTTAATTTCTTTTGTTGGTCGTCGCCCTTCCAACTGGGCCGGGCCTAGATATAATTCCCAAGTTGAGTAACTAAATACTTAACTAGAATTTCAAGACGCTCGATGGATTCCTGATATCTAGCATCCATGAACTTCATTATGCCAGCATTAGGAATACTTTCTTCTTTATTCCCGTATGTGACAGTTGCAGCAAAACTGTTGTGTTTGGGCATATCTGGCATGTGCCTCTTTTGGTAGTTTTTTTAATATATATATATATATATATATATATATATATATATATATATATATATATATATATATATATATATATATATATATATATATATATATATTGAATATGCGGTGTGCTAACCCCGCAGTTCAAGCAGCACGATTTGCTCTCGCATTTGGTTTGATGATCCGCATACCCTTCATTTCAGGGACGAGGAGCAAATGTATGACCAGTGCTCTCACTGATGGCAGTTATTACAGTGGGAGTAGGTTACTGTATCTGTCTCTAATAGAGTAAATTTTAAATTGTACTTATAAATGGGTTACATGAAGTGTTCATTAATATTTGAGCAACATCCATCGGTGCGCTGCATAATGCTACTGGTATGGAAAACCATTCTTGCTAGTGATGAAGCGGATGTAGGAGATGTTATATTCTTCTTTTAGAGCTGCTACATCTTCCGTGAGGTGTGTAGGGATATTATTGATTTTGACTGATGACATAATTGGTTTAGATAAGATTGTGGCTATATCCGACAATCTACCGTTGAAGAATTCGGTATAAAATCTGGCCAAGTGGAGCGAAAGATATTTTAACTTCACCTTCATAGTATTTGATTGTTTTGAATATAATTCGCTTATTAAATTAATTGGTGAAGTCTCTTAAGAAAATGTTAAAGAGGCTTCAATAATTTGATCACTATTAAGTTCACTAACTTGGGTACAGTACCCAAAATAGACAAATCTTTACTTACTTCTGTAGCTGGAAAATGCGATTTTCTCGAATTGTTTGAGAGTTCCGACAGCATGTGACTTACCATTTTACTTTTGGATTAATATTAAAAATTGTAATACATATATAATCCTGACGCGAAAGAATAACGGATGCCGTTTCGTCATCACAATGACTCATCAGTGCCAGATCCCTCCCACTACTAGATGCAGAGGAGGACTAGCAGACGAAATCAGCGAATGAATCATGTGAATGATGTACTAGAAAATTTCTAGTAACATCATCTAGAGTGCTGAATTAGCACTACAATAGCTTCACCGAATTGGATCATTAGCAAAAGCACTGGCAAATGCCAGCGCAAGGTATCGGCTTACTTCTATATGAATTTACTCAAATGATACCATACCGCTTGAATTTCTTGTAATACATATAAGCCCGACGCGAAAGAATGACGAAGGCCGTTTCATCATCACAATGACTCATCATTGCCAGTCCTCCTCTGCATCCATCTGTCACTGATGAATCATTGTGATGACGAAACGGCAGTCGTCGCAGTCTTCAATATAATATATTATAATATATTATATTATAATATTATAATGTAACTTCATTATAATTATTAATAACTTCATTATAATATTTATTTAGTTTCTTTAACCCTAGTTCCAGAAAAGTTATTTAAATAAAACGTTTATTTTCTCTAGTTACAATGCTATATTTTTATATAAATATAGCATTTATAATATAATATATTTATATTATATTTATAAAAATAACTGTTGTTATATTACCTACATAATATATTGTTTTTGTAGCGCTATATTGTTTTTGTAGCGTATTCTGTAATCTTTTCGTTAATAAAAAACGGCGAGTGATGATGTAATTTAAGTTAAAAACAGTGTCAATTTACATTTACAGTAGCAAATTGAAACTTGTTTTTTGCTGTCTTCTTATAAATCGACAACGCATTGCGTTTTAATTTCGAATGCATTACTATTTTTTCTAAATTAAATATTTAATTTAGAAAAAAATTTAATTTATCATTAGTTGTCGTATTGAACCCTCATTGTTCGAAAGCAGATTTACTAGCATCTAAACGGTTCGTCTCATTAACCAGACAAAATCCTATAGGCTTAAATTAGTAGCCAATTTATAGATTTAAAAAATGTGTAGTTTTGATGTTATCCATAATCTCCTCCGTAAAAGATGCGGATATCATTTAGAATACGAAATACATTTTGATAATGTTATTTTGAATAATTGTTTTACTCCGAAGATATTGGCACATACATGAATTTCTAGCAATTGAACATTATAGCATCACACATATTAATAAGTTAATAATGGCTAAACACAAAATGTATGATGATAACCATATAAGGAAAATCAAGATATACGTGATAGCTAAGATGCATGCGGTCAATTAAAACGAATTTTATGTGCCAATGTGTACTGTTATTCAAGAAAGCAATGGCTGCTGGTAGAGACAACCGATCAATAAGTTCACAGTAAAGAGATTTTTCTCTTAAAAATAACGCTAAAGTGTAAGACGACATCTTTCTAGATAGTGAAAAATATGACTTAAGGTAATTCCACTTTATTCTGCTAATACTGCGGAAATTAGTTTGGATAAGATCAGACCAGTTATGTTTATATCGTACTGATTACTCAAGGACCATAGCTAATTCTACTGGCTAGCAGTATCTAAAAGAACTTAAGTGCTGCATCGAATTATACCATTCTGAAAGAAGAGTTTTCTAATCTTTTGAAATTACATTTACAGGTTTTTAATATTTTTATTTTTTAAATAAATAAAGTTTAGAAATAATTTTTTAAATCTTCCAAACTTATGCCATATCTATTGTAAAGAACTCTATCGTAATGGAAAAAAGTTCTAATTGCTTAACCCGATGACATTTGAACTTTCTAACGATCGTAACGGCACGGAAATATTTTATAGCCAAAGTTCAAATTGCTTGTTTTTTTTTGTTGTTGTTGTGGTCATGTAGGCGTGCGCCGGCATGCATTTACAACGTAAAAATAAATCTTTTTTTAATCTGATTACAATATAAAAATTGCGACGGAGATAAATAAAGATCAATATACGACGATCTTACAACTATCTATACTAAACCTCATAACTGCCTCAGCATTTCGCAAATTCTCAAAAATCCATCATCCTACCCCTACAACGAATAATCAACTCTGCTGTTCTAGTGCTCTTTCGTCTCCGTCGCTTCAACCACACAGCCCTATATCTTGACTAACTCTCCCGGCCTACCATCCACATCCACATCAAACTCCGCCTTCTTCTCGTAACTTTTCGTCTCATCGCTGTCGGCTCCCCATCGTTCATCAACCTTCCTTTCTTAGACGACACTTGCCTCACCTTGCTATCGCTGCGTTCCCGTCATACATCTTACTCTACGTTTCTAATTACTCCAACAACTACGGTCTCCGATCCTTCCTCGTCGCCTCCTCACTCGTATGGAATCAACTCCTTCTCGACATCCGCCGCGCTCCCTTATTTGTCACATTCAAACACCTCCTCCGTTCACACCTTCTCGACACATTATACGAATTTATAAATTTCTATTTGAGCTTGTGTAAAATAACGCAATTAGTAAGAAGATGAATTATTAATTCGAATAAATCCTAATAAAATTAATAAACAATAAATTAATAATTTATAAGTTAATAATTATAGAATTAATTAATAAATTAATTATATTAATCCTTATAAAATTATTCAAAATTATTATAGAATTAAACTTTGATTCTTAAATTTAACTTTTATAATATATAAAAATACAACATTGTAGGATATTGCCATTTTTTAAATTATTTAAAATTAGTTTATTTAATTGATACTTGATTCTCAAAATATAGTGAAAGCTATATATTCATATTCTCGAATTATTGCTGTTTTAGCTTTTTATAAAAAAATATAAAAATTCAAATTTATAAAATGTCCAATTTTTGTGTTTTAGTTGAAAACATGTGAAACAACATTACCCGGAAATTCACTATTGGGAGAAGTTAAAGATTCTCATGTTAAGCCTCGCAAACAAGACTGGCCAACATATTCAAGAGAAATTGCAAGAGAGCTTGTTACTGCACAACGTCAAAGTGGACGGTTTTTGGTATTTAAATGTTAACGTATTTTCTTATCAATCACCTCTTTTTAAAGGCGACGTGCGTGTTGTTTTGTAGTATCGGATCACTTGTAATGTACATTATCGACACGTATCGAAGGTATTTTCATCCTGTTTCTCAAAATAGCAATTGAGCGTTGATATTAGTTTCAAAATCAATTTTTGAATTAAATTTTTAAAATTATTTAAATTTTAAAAGATATTTTTAATTAAATTGTTTTCAACTTTACAGTGCTTCAAATTTAATTCAAAATAAATAATTAATATTATAAATTAATAAATAAATAATTAATTAATATTTATTAATAAATATATAATATTTATTCCAAATAAATAATACCAATCATAAATAATAAACAATCATAAATAATATGATTGATTCAAATGCATACTACATTGTTACGACTACCAAGTAATTTTATGAATTTCCAAATAAATTTAGCTATTAAATTACAAAGATTTTATTGTAATTGATTTAATACTTCACAAAAGTTGTGAAGACATCATTTTATATTAAGATACCTAATCAATTAAGATATTTAAAGGTGAAATTTATTTTAATAAAATTATCTGAATGAATATTTTTAACTAAATTATTTATAACCAAACTCCTATTTGCCTTTATTGATTTTAATTAAATTAATGAATTCAAATAATTTATTTTAAATTAATTTAAATTAATTTTATCTAAATAACCTTATCGGTTTTTACCAATAAAATAACTGAATTATTTATAACCAAACACATACCTTATAGGTGTTTGTATAATTCAAAACGATGTACGCTTTTATCAGAAGACATACTGGAATTGGAAAGAAGTGAATAAACAACGTCGTCTTTACTCGGTAGCTTATCAATGTAATTGAAGAAGTGTTCTAAACTTATAAATATAATCAAAACAACAAAAAATCATGTCACTCTTAAATAAGTAAAGCATTACAGATATCAAAAATGTCTTAACATGTTTACAGCAAATTATAAGACTTGTATTATGCATATAAGAATTTTCAAGTTTATTCAAGGGTATGTCAAGCTTTTAATAAAGTTGAAAAAATGTAGGTGCAAGATATGTAATGAATCATAAAATTGTTTTAAATATAATACATTATTTACATACATTTGCAAAATAATTGACTATAAATTTTCACAAATCTTATTAGAAGATTTGTGATTTATTATTTTCGGATCTAAGAAAACTACAAAGATTAGGAAATTTGCATATCTCATATTGTTCAGCTTTAAAATGCAATATTTTTTATTGTTTTATTAATGCATGTTTGTCAAAAGTGAAATTCAAATCCAAATGCATTATATGGAATGCGAAATAATTTTATGTATTAATGGTACACGTGTGTACTAAAGGTACAGTGTGTACTAAGGGTACACGTATGTACTAAGTGTACATGTGTGTACTAAGGGTATACATGTCTTAAACATGTATTCATGTCTTTACATGTATTTATCTTGATTTAACAAGTGACGAAAAAAATGAATGCTCAATAATGGCATCCATCTGACATTAAGATTTTGTAGACGTGAATCGTCATCATGTATCATCGCGTTTTAAGATATGCCGCCATTTAAAGCTGGTATTATACTGTTATTATTCTGATTATATAATTAAAAATTATATATTTTAAATAATTAATTAAATATTAAATATGAATTATTAGATTTTACATTAAATAATTAAATATTAATTATTTAATATTTTAATTAAATAATTAAATATTAATATTTTGATAGATAATTAAAGGGGTTCTAAATTTAGATGTCTTACTATATGCGTACCATCTCGGATTGTTTTAATAGTTACATTAATGCCGCTATTATTTACATTTGAGTTTGATCCACAGAAAATAAAACGAGTTCTTAATATAGAACCCTTTATTTAAGGCACACTTTAGATTATGCTCAATATATCCTAAAGTAATAAAAATTTGTAATGATTTTGTAAAAATACAAATATATTTTATCAACTTAAGATTGTAAATTTCAGATTACATTTCTAAATCAAAGATAATGAATTTTAATTTTGGCTTGTTTATTTTAAGAAACATGATGGAACAAGTATAAATTGAAAATTTCATCTTATTTGTTTTATGCATTTTGGATAGAAAATAATTTAACTATTTTCATTTAATTACAATTGTTCATAAAATATTTATAAAATATTTCGTAAGTTTTTCATTAAATTTGCTTAGTTTAGTAAGGGAAGGGCATGTCTTGCATCACCATTTTACAAATTACAGCTGCTTGATCAATGTTTCAACATATTCTTTCTAATTTTCTTCTTTATAAGGGTACTGTAATCCATTAAAAACAATATTGTTAACCCGTTATTTTATTTTATAGTTTATTGCAGCCTACAATAAATTAGCATTTTGGTTTGAATTATCAAGTTTGGTCGATTTTTTTACTGTACCACCGTCGTTTGTTGCACTGTTTCTTCACAGAAATTGGCTAGGTGAGCTGTTGTGCACATATTGTTGGGTAATATGATTTAATGAATTCTAATTTTTAGACAATAAAAATAACGAATAATTACTAAATACTTTGAATTATTTATTTTCTAACTTTATATAATTTATATAAAATATAAATTATAAATATAAATATAATATAATATATTATAAAATATATTAATAAAATATTTTATTATAATAAAATATTTATTATATATTTTACCTATAAAAAATAAAAGTAAGCCTGAAAATGCATATTTTTGGCATTTGTGAAAAATGACAGATCGATTGTATACACGTGGTCTACAATTTAAGAGTCCATCAAACATTTTGTCTCTTCGAATCTTTTATCTATCTCATTATGCATATACATTCATAATGGGTGTAGTATATACGACAATTGTTTCTACCATTATTTCGAAGTAAAATATAAGAGTTAAATTCCGTTTATCGATAAATTTCGACTAAATCTCATATTTAGCAAATTAATTATCGACTATTTTAATAGTCAATAGTTATATGTGACAGTCGTTAAAAATTCGATAAATTTTTAATGACATTCAATAAATTTTTATATTATTTATCATAAATTAATAGAATTTAACTAAAATTAATAGCAAACAAAATAGAAAACTCAATAACAATAAAGTAATTTATATTAAATTATAATTCAAAATACTTAATGATTTTGAAATTATTTATACTTTAAAATATCATAATCGCATTAGACATTGTTTTATTCAGTAAAATGAATGATAAATTTTTAATATTTTATATTTTACAATTTAAATTACTAAAAATTGCTATTACAATTTCTATTAGAATTAAAAATATTAGAATTTTTATAAAAATTTTACAGAGGCCGAAACCTGATAACACAGCAGCTTCTGATAAATTCTAATATTTATTCTGATTCATCATATGTTATTTAATAGATCATTCATAAAAATTGACTTTTATTTTAATGTTCTTTTTAAATTGATATAAAATCTTTTATTAAATTTTTAAATTATTTATTATTATTTATTATTTTATTATTTTATTTTTATTGTAAAATATTTTTATTTATAAATATTTATTCTTTATAATTATTTACTTTTAATTTATTATAAAATTCGAAACTCAGTAAGCTAATCTGCTAACATAGCAGTTCCTCCTGATAATCACTAATCCTTATTCTGATTCATCATATGTTATTTATTAGATCATTCATAAAAATTGACTTTTATTATAGCGCATATTGATGCTGATAAATGCGCTTGGAGAATGTTTGTCGGGTTTGTCCTACATAGCCCGCGTCACAATCTTGGCAAGGAATGCGGTATACGCCACTTACAGGAGACAATTTAGGTTTCTTTTTGAACATCCCAGATAAAGTGCAACTTCTTTTGTGGTAATTCGAATATTCGTCAATCCTGAGCGCTTTAGATCGTTTTGTAGTGATCTGCTGCACGAGTTGTTGATAAAGGTAGTGCCAATATACGAGGTCAGACTTGGGACTGTGTTTGTTCTAACCTCATCAGGGTTAGATAAGTTCATGCGACGACGTAGGAGTTTTTTTGACTGTTTTTCAGCCATAATGATTGCCCATTTTGGGTATCCTCTTTGTGTTAGTTTTTTCTTTACGGTCATTTGTTCGTAAAAAGCGGTTCGTTTAGATGAGCAAATAAGAGCTCATCTAAATCTTTATCAAATAAGAGCTCATCTAATTCTTTATAATTATTTACTTTTAATTTATTATAAAATTCGAAACTCAGTAAGCTAATCTGCTAACATAGCAGTTCCTCCTGATAATCACTAATCCTTATTCTGATATATCATATGATATTTATTAGTTCATTCATAAAAATTGACTTTTATTTTAAATTTTAATTATAAATTTTAACTTGATATAAATATAAATTGTATGAAAACTTGTATAATTATTTATTATTTATAATTATTTATCTTTATCTTTATACAGTAGAAACTACGTAGATCCAGTTATCTGATTTGATTAGTATATCAAAGTATTATATTATTTATTATGATTTATTACAAAAATAAATATTTATATATTAAACTAAAATTAAATCAAAGGACTAACCTTTTTTTTATTAGGCTTTAGATTTCTTAGAGCAATTCGTTTAATCAATATTCCTGATCTTCTTCTTTATACTGGTGTACTTCGATCCACCAGAACTATTTCAATATCAAGATTATGTGCCAATTTTGCAGCGTTCCTTATTTGTGCCGCTGGGTTTGTTCATTTGGTAAGTTTTAAATAGTAAGCAAATAATTAAGTTATTTGAATTATTAAATTCATTCTAAATTATTGTTGTTCATTAAAAGAAAATTAATCTGCGAATTCTTTTTATCAACTACTTTATTTTATATTATTTTATTATTTATTTACAATTTATCCCTTATTTAAATAAATTGATATTTATTTTATAACTCAAAGATTGATAACCTTTTTAAATAAAATTTTTAAAGATTTAATTACCTTTTTTGAAAGTAAAATAAGTAAACAAATTGACAAATTAGATTTATGAAAAGGCTAGAAGTATCTAGCGACTGTCATATAGAATCAAATAAGTACATTAAATAGATTTTCGATAATGTGGTAACGAGTAAACATTCATACAATGATATAAATAAATATGATATATAATCCGAAATTTAGATAAACGTGAGCACATCCGATTGATATGATATTGATATATTTTTATGAAGTTTTGTCAACATCTAGATTATATTTTCACCCGGTCATATTTATATTTTTGTATGTAGTCTTTGTTGTTATATTTCGCCTTATATCCAATGGTCAAAATTTTTAATTGTTTATTGTTCGTGTTTCGAAAACGTCTTAAAAGGCGAAGCTAGTACAATAAATTCGATTTTTTTTCAACAGTCGTAAGTGGCTGGCTAGATTATCTAGCAATGCTTTCATACATTTTTTATCGTAAAGCAGAAAACAGACACGACAAATATTTTTTTATTTAAACATTTCTTTATTTCAACATTAGGAAAATTGTAATCAGATTAAACTGATTACAACTTTTTCAGAAAAACGTTATATTTGTTAAATTTTTTAAATCTTGTTACAATTTTGCTGACGAAGCCGAGAGGCAAAACTGTTTTCTGTTTTACGATATATATTGTGTTAAAGTATAAATTGAAAAGCAGCCCAGGATCCACGAGGGATTCCATTTATGTTAGAAATATTAATGGAATCCCTCGTGGATACTGGGCTGCTTTTCAATTTATAATTTAACAAAATATGATTTAATCTATTTATAGATCAGCAGATAACTACATAGATTTGTTTCAGTGTGTGTTAAGGTACCATTAAATAAGAGTCATGTTCACGCTACTGAAGAGTCTCGTAAGGACGAAACACATGTCTAGCGTTGATTTCATTGCGTTCGATTACGCATGGTTTGAGTTCATTGGATTACTGGGCGCACACTTTGGTAAATAGATGTAGTTCGCTCCGGTTTCAATCTGAACATTATATATAGACAGTCCTGGTTGAATCAAATCTTTAATTTATTTATTGGTCCTCCGATGATCCCAGGCGGCGGTGCTGTTTCCTTTGAAATATATTATATTGGTCATTTAGTGATCCCGCTGATGTTTATTACACTGAAAAGAATTCACTGCATTGCATTGACTTCGAAAGCGCAAACTACGTCATGCAATTAGCATATAGTAAATTCTTTCTGCTTTAATCTATATATAGTATGTTTTTCATGTGTATACACTGTATTGCTGCAACTGATGAGGCTTAAAGGCGAAACGGTACGCCGTCTTGCAGTGTAGAAGCATGAAATCCTATATATAATTTAATTGCAGAATTGTTTACACTGTGGTCCGGGAGCCTACAAGCTACAGTTTTATAATCAAGAATTTTGCTAAAACCGGAGTTTGATTACAAACAGATCAGATTTTGTTAGCACTTCTAGACGAGCTGATGGTAGCCTGCAGCACTCATCAGTGTGGTGATCTCCATCAGTCGTTTTTGCTGCCTTGTGATATATAGTTTTAAATATATCACAATGCAGCCGAAACGACTGATGGTAGTTCACCCTACTGATGAGTGCTGCCGGCTACCATCAGATCGTCTAGAAGTGCTAACAAAATCTGCTCTACTTGTAATCGAACTCCGGTTTTGACAACATTCTTTTATATATAATTTAATATATATCATATATTATAATATATATAATATTATAATATATATTATATCTAATATTATAATATATATTATATATTTTTAATATATAGTTTTGTTCTCAAAATCACAATATTTCTCTTTAGCTTCAGCTGTTATCTTCAAATTTTACCGAAATACAGAAAATCATAACATAAACTACGAAATGTGATGATCATCACTTTTTTGTTCATATCAATTCTTTTAAAGTATACAATTTATTCTTTATTATATATATCTTGTATGTTTCGAGTAAGATAAACTATGAATTTATGTTTTAGAACTGTATTTTGTTTTGTTTTTTTATTTAACAAATAAATGCTTTGTTTTAAAAAAATTTGAAACAAGATTTATAAGTAAAGTTTCATACAGTCAACATGAAAATATGAATAATAAGAGAGCTAAAGCTTAATTATCTTATCATCATTTTATATTATTTTTAAAATTTTTATGCGAATTATTGAATTATTATTGCATATATTACTAAATCCAACTAATAATTAAAAAAATTAAATTATTAAAATTAAACATTTAAATTTAATGTTAGAAGCTTTTCATGAAATAATTGAATATATAAGTGCATATCTTACATTTATAGTTAGATATTTTACATTTATAATTTTGTCAATCAATTTAAGTGTAAACAAGTACTTAATATTAAATATTAATATTAGATTAATAATATAAAGGTATAATAATATATAATATAATATAAGAAGTTGTACACAAATTAAGTAGAGATAGTTGCTTGTTTGTATTTTATAACATTTTCACTTTTATTTAATAATAATTATATATAATAATATAAAATATAATATAAAGTTAATAATATTATAAAGTTAGCTTAGAATATTAATCTAAAAATGTGTTTAAATATTTCTATTGAATTACTTAAATTTAAGAATATAAATGTTCTAGGTTGAGAATTCTGGTGATTTCTTTCTTAATTTCAAAAATTCACGAGATATATCGTTTTTCGATTGTTTATACTTCATGGTCGTTACATTAACAACAGTGGGCTATGGAGATTTTGCGTGTGTTACTTACACGGGGAAAGCGTTCATGATGGCGTTTTTGATTGCAGGATTGGTAAGTAAAGACTTCCTTTATTAACAATTTTTATCTTTTATGATTGAGTACATTGAATGCGTCAACGTGCTGTTATCTTAATGATTTTATAGAATGACTTAAAATGATTAAAAATGACTATAGTTTCAAACTCATTATGTTCGAAAGAATATTTAATAAAGTCATTATAAGGAATACAATATTGATTGTATGACACCGTTTATGATCATTGTCATATTAAAACAATATATTATTTAGCCCTTTATACACTTTACTTTTGTATATATTGATAATATAAAACTGTCTAAATTGTGATAATATGTTTTATTGTATTAACTATTCTTCAAAGTTATTATGCAATTAACTTAAATCAAACCATGAACATATATTTTCATTCTAGAATTTCCACTTTTTCAAGTCCATATTATGATCATCTAAAAACACGTTACGTTACGCGGTTAGAGCTGATCCACTCTAATGATAACGACAGTGATTTAACCCATTAATGCACTTGTTTGATCAACACATTTTTTTGTAGTCGATATTGTGAATAAAAGATTATGGTGTTCCTACCGTGCCCTAATAGATTTAATAAATTTATAAAGTATGAAATAAATATATACTTACAATATATGAATATGAAATAAATATATACTAACAATCGGTTCGCTGCTTTCGTCGAACTAACAAATTCATCGACTAACAAATTGCTCAATCAATTTGATATAACTACAAAGAGTTAAAAAATAGTAAGAGATATAAATATAAAATCGTGTGACTACATAGAAATTCCACCTAAGCACACAATATCTACAATCTCTGAAAGAAATGTCTGAATATACAACAGAATTGGACAAGCAAATTCCCAAGGACATTCCAGATAGAGATACAAAATGTTGTAATTGCAACTCATATGCTGCAAAATGTATTAGATGTTAATATGGAAAGGCACAACGTTAAAGTATTAACTGTACGGCGTTGAATTACTCACTCAAATTGATGCATCGGGCTTACGGGAACAGTACAAATGAAGTGTCTGGACTCTCAAGTTGCGAGTTGGCACATCAGCAAATTGCTTTTGTATAAATGCTTGAGTTGGATGCGAATTACCCGAATTATTTTTATAGTGAATTCATAAAGTGGAAGCGTAAATGAAGTTATCGCGATGCACAGCGAACAATTTATTAAAACTGAACTCATTTTATTTCAAGTAAGCCTCAAATAATTCGATTTCAATTAATTATATAAAATAAGCCACACTATTTTCACAGTTAATTCTCTAATGCACTCAATCGAGAAAGATTTCTTTAATTCATAATAATGCACATACCCATCACGCTGCACACTTTACCTGTCTTGATAAATCACATATCATTGTGAAAGAGTGTATAAGGACTCATGGTGAAGCGGTCTTTCGGCAATTGACTCGGATTTATGGAGATGCATGCTCACAAGGTTTGGTCAGAAATCTCGTTTGCTAGCTCGTGCATTGGCTGATCTCGTTGTGTGTATTTCAACTAAAAAATGAATGTTGACTCGTAAGATGCACTTACTGCTTGTAGCTTACTAGCTATAAAGAAAAAAGGTGGTGGCGTCGGCCCAATTGGAGTTTGTGAAGTACCTCAACAAATAATATGCAAAGCATATTAATAATATTAAACCTTACAAAATCGGTATACAGAGTGCTGCAGATAATTGAAAGATCTGATCCAACAGTAATTCAAAGATGATTTGCTCTTCATTGCCACACTAAAAGACTTGGATAGAGTCCGGGATGTTCTAATTACAGAAGGTCCCAAATTCGGCTATTTTGTGATCAGTTCAAAGTCTAACCTTCTTTGCCATAAGCATCTTGAACGCCAATCAATTTTTACAGATATTAATCATGAATCAGATAAAAGTGCTAATACTTACATCTATTAGCACGCACGATTACGTAACTAATTTCACGTCATAAAAATGCATGTATTGGTTTTTGTTGGTTGATCGCCTTGGTGATATTGGTCAGATTGATTCCATTATAGCATTTTCTGGATATACAAAGTCTATACAATTCAAATAACTTTAAAATTGCGCACTGTGCAGTGCGACGATTATCAAGTATTGAGTTTAAGTGATGTCATCTTTTAGAAGTTTATTCCGATGCTATTGGGCCAACAAATTGTTGTCAACTTATTGAGAATATTGCTTTCATCGCTTTGGCTTGGTGGTAGTTGCATCCATGATCCGACGTTTATTAGTCGGTTATAATATGACTGTTTTCACCTTCTCTGCGAAACTTAAAACAATGAAGTTTCAGTTGTCGTACTTAAATGGCTGTAAAGGCAAGTATGCCAATATATCAGTGACTACCGCTTGAGCACATTCAAGACGAGATTTTAAGTATATGTCCAAAATAAACCTGAAAATATCAAAAACGCAATTTCTCACGCTACAGTAAATGGTGCTTCATCTTGGCTTAGTCATCTTTCACTTTCTATACACAATTATCATTTGAGTCCGACGAAATTCAGGGATGCCCTTTGTTGTTGGATTAAATTAACTCCAGGTGATTTAGGTATCACATCTTGTGTTCGCGTTTCGCAAAACGATTTTATTCATCAACTTAGATGTAAGAGAGAGGCTTACCCTTGGTACGGCATGACACTGTTAAAAACGTCGTTGCTACTTTTTTGTCTGACGTATGTTGTCGTGTTGAAGTTGAACCTAGGTTGCAACCTGTTCCAGAGTCACTGTACTTTGAGGTTTTTTCCACAACCAGAGAATACCAAGCACGTCTAAATATAGCGTGTATAGGATTGGGGATGAAAGATTCGAGTAACGATTTTGAAGCCAACGTATATTCAATATTTGCTCTATCTAATAGTGTTAAAACTCCAGATGCAGCTTTTAAATACAATGATTCGCGAAAATCGGCAAAATGTGAAGAACGTGTACAACATGTGGAAATTTGACGTTTTGTATTTTTAGTCTTCACAGCGTCTGCATGAATTAGGCATTGTGCACATTTAGTGATCAAGCGTATTGCCTCAAAAGCGACGAGAGATCATCTAGTCGTTTAAGCTAATGCGGTGGTCTATATCTATAAAACGGAAAATTGCTTTTGCGTTATCATTAGCTACTTCGACATATTTTCGATGCCAGCAGACAGAAGGATTTTACTTTTAATGAACATTTGATTCATTGACTATATAATTATTATCTAATGTGGGACCAATTTGAGGGTAACCATAAAAATGTATATTATTATATTAAGAAATTATTTCTTTAATAATTATTATAATTTATATTTTGACATGATCTTAATGATAAAAAACATGTGATTTAAAATTTGATAAAAAACATACGAGTAAAGTTTCACATTTAACATGACCACATTAAATAATGAAAAAATATTGTTTCAATTTTAAATATTTGAAAGTAGAATATTTGATACAATAAGATTATTTGCAATCTTTTATAACATAAATCTGATTTTTAATTACTAAATTTTATCTATTTGTGTCGTTAAAACAACGAAAATTCTTAAGGAGAAAGTGTTCTGTCATTACGTTATGACGTATGTTTATTGGCCAACAATACAACTGGAGCAAATACGATAATTTTCATTGAATGTTTTAATATTTGCTTTTTCGAATTAATTACAAAAAAAATCAATATTGGTATTTTTCTTTTACTTACATAATTTACCAATCCATTTCAGTTTGCCTGTAAATCAGTTTGTCTGTTAATCATGGGAGATTGTTTGATATAATTTCTAATATATAGTTTCGGGTGTAGACACAATCGTAGAATTGAAAATACTTTTAATTATAAAATAATAAACAAACTTAAATTAATTTAATTTTTCTAATCTGCTTAATTATTAAGACGAATATATTATAAAAACGTTGACGCGTTTATTTCTTGCATATGCCTAAAATATTAATTCAAAAATGTTGCCTAGGCATTTTTTGCAATGTTGGTCCCACAGCTAAATTCTCTATTTGGAGTGGATAGGAGATTTGCAGGCGCATACCACGCAGTTCGAGGGCGCAAGTATTTTTATTTTGCTTGTTATAATCAGCGTATTTTAACCATGTTTTTTAAGGCATGTCGTAGTGTGCGGAGAATTAAATTTTAGATCACTATCCGCGGTGATTGTTGACTTTCTGCATCCAGACAGGGAGGAGTCTCGAGATATAGATGTATGCATTCTAAATACGTAAGTAAACAATTCTTTGTCTTCATATTTTAAAGATTGTATAATGAAAAATCTAAAGCAAATTAACTAAAATTAGCAATCGAGTTGAGAAACAAAATTGCGAATTTAGTTTAACTTTTTACTAATAAGGTATTATAAATATAATTATATATTATCTTCTGATTTATATTCTAGATGATATTTGACACAATCGACTAAGACATTTGGTCAATATTTTGTATTGACCCAAATATCTCCAAGAAATAAAATTTTTACATTTTAAATTTTGAAATGTAAAATGTCAAAATTTAAAAAGCTAAAACTGAGATTTGAGTTTATTGTTTTCGTAAAGAAAGTGCATTTTGTGAAAAATAATATTATCTCAATGACATTAATTCATTAAATTTTATTAATAAAATAAACCAATTATAAGTAATGAGTGATATAGTGGGTAATATTTATAGATTTATAAATATTTAAAAATATTTATAAATATTTAGAAAACATATGGCTTACGCTTGTTATTCTCATTTAGTTTTAATTTACGAAACACTTTTAATTTAAGAAACTCACTCTCGCACTAAAAAATAATTCTTTAATAAAAAATGCTAAGAATATTTATGCTAAATTATATGCTAAATATTTGTAAAATATCATTACATTATAACGTAATGATATTATTAACATTATCATTACCCAATAACGTAATTTCAAATAAAAACATGCGAGATAAAATGGCATTCTACAATTTTAGATATCACAATATTTCTTTTGAAAAATGAAATATCTTGCTGCTATCAGATTATATTAAATTAGATTTCATTAAATCTTATTGCCAATAAATCAGACGAGTCAAGTGATCGTCAACCAACATTAAAAGTACTGAAACGTGAAACGTAGGTATTGAATCAGTAGCTGATGAAGTCCACCAATACTGAAATGTAGCGTACTGCTGTTAGCCTATAAATATGGTTAAAGTAGCGTTCAGAATAAAAATAGTCATCAAAATTTTAATAGTAACAATGACTGCACGTGCATATTAACTTAAAAGCAGACGAGTCGAGCGATCGTCAACCAATATTAAAAGGACCAAAACGTGAAGCGTTGGTATTGGATTAGTAGCTGATGAGGTTCATTAATACTGAAATGTAGAGTACTGAAGTTGGCGTATATAAATGATTAAAGTAGCTTGCAGAATAAAATAATCATCAAAACTTCAATGGTAACAATGACTGCACGTGCATATTAACTTAAAATTAGGAAACAAACTATAGATGACTAGTTTGATAATAGCAATCAATTGCAAAAGTAAGTGGATTTTCAAACTGAAACTAGCACCTTTCCCTACCAACACTGTTTTTATTTAGAACTAGAAATGATTTCAATTAAATTTGCAAAATAAAAGACGAAAGTCTTTCATTAAATCTAATTGTCAATAAAGCAAACTAGTCGAGTGATCGTTAGCCAACATTGAAAGAAGCGAAACGTGAAGCGTAGTTGTTGGATCAGTAGCTGATAAAGTCCATTAATACTGAAACGTAGCTTAATGCTGTTGGCCTTTAGATATCGATTAAACAGCGTTCAGTTTAATCAATTTAAAATAAATTATATATTTGTATTAGAATAATATACTATATAATCAAATTTTATCGGAGGAAATACGTAATTAGCGCGTATTTGTACCCGCTGCTATGCCGGGTCGAGGAATAAGGCCGACTCTATAAACATAGTAGTTCTTTCTGATAATCTTTATTCCTTATTCTGATACTTCGTCTGTTATTTATTAGTCAATTCATGAACATTGATTTTTGTTTTAAATTCTTATTTTATAAAAATTTAAATTATATCATATCTTATTTATATCTTATATCATATAATATTCTGTTATTTATTAGTCAAATAGCGTTAAAATTTTTATTTTTGACTTATTTTATTTTTAACATTCAAGTTCTTCCTGATGACCTCCAATCCTCTGATACATCGTATATTGTTTATTAGACAATTCATAACAATTGATTTTTATTTTGAATTTCAATTTTAAATTTTAACTTTATATAAATTATATAAAATATTATATAACAGTTATTTATTTTTTAATTATTTAATTTTCAATTATTTAATTTGTATTCAGCATTGATTTTATTTATAAATATCTTTATCACAATTGGCTAGTAAGCAATGCATGTCAAACTTATTGACAGATAATTTTGACCATATCCCACTCATTAAAGACTGGAATGACTAATGCTCTCTTTCATATAATTAAAATAAGGTTATTTCTCTACTCCTTGAGTACTCAATATACGAAGTTACAAAAAATAAATGAAAATAAATAAAACTATATGATTATTAACCATTTATAAAATGTAAATTTGTAAATTGATTGGTTGCTCATTTATTTATAAATTATTGGATTGTATATATAAATTATAATCTAGTTTTTATATTTTCAATTTTCAATAGCTAAATGCAATTATCATCAGGGCAAACTATACACGAAACAAATCCTAATTTTTGTTTTTCAACGACTAACAATGTTTGAACACTTTGTAGTTTTTGTGTGTGCTTTTGTTCTGATGATAGCAGTTAACTATTAAACATTCGACTTCGAAATAAATATTAAAATTTTTTCATGATTCAATTTAATATTAAATTTTTATTTAATTATTTAATATTAATCCTTAATATTTAATCTTTATTTTAAGGATTAAATAAATTTAATAATTATTAAATAATAAATAAATAAATAATAAATAAAAGAAGTTATACAACATTTTGAAAAAGAAACTAATAATGGAGTTGTAATTATAAAATTTCTTGTTTAGAATGCAATAAAATATATGTGTCAAACAGGCCAACCATTAGAAATTAGATTAAATCAACACAAATACACACTCCAAAAGAGCCTAAGTAGCGCTATTGTATACCACAGTTTAAATTTAAATCACAATATCGACTATAATAATACTGTTGTTTTAGCAAAAGAAACCAATTGTTTAAATAGAAAAATTCTTGAGATTTTTTAGATTCATAAAAACTTCAATAGTATTATGCCGAATAATAAACCTGACGTGACTTTAAATATTTTGTAAAGATGTTGTAAACGATTCTTTTGTTTAAATAATCCTTTCTATTTTATTTTTATACTTTATTTAGTTTTTCTAGTACTTTAAATTAGTATTTTTATATTTTTTCTGATTTTTTCAAATTATTTATTTTAAATGAAAATATTATGGTAATTATTTTTGCTTTTTAACTATTTTAAATCGTCCTTTTTCATTGAGTTTTATGGACCTTCAAAACTTGCCAAAATTGTGTCAAAAAATCAAACAACAGTAAAAGCAGCTGGTTATCGCTTACAACAGCAGCACTTGCCCAAAGCAAATGGCGGTGATCGTTTTAAACTTTTTTATATAAGCATGTACATTTTAAAAACATTAATTTTCTGAAGATGCTAACAGAAGTTAGCGAAATATCAAAAACAATTTCTTCTTTCCTTTGATTCAGCTCCAATAATTATTAATAAATAAACAGTTCATAAGACAAAAATTATTATTTTTATATATATTATATAAATAATATATATTTTTATATATTATTTTTAAGTGTTTTTTTTTATCAAAATACTCATTCCGTTAAAATAATAGAATTCATGTGAAGTATATTTTCTATACTTAGAACATTGCCGTCGATTGAATTGGAAGCTTTAATGAAAAGGCATTCTCCTTTCGTTAGCTATTTTCTAGGAAGTGCAATGCAGAGAGAACACTTGAACAGAGTTTTGGTAAAGTAAATATTTCTCTCATTTGTTTCTTTTGCTTGGGTGTTTTTCATAAATTTCCTGTTAATCATTTACAGATTTTAAAATAAATCAACTATGCATAAATTCTTTATGTGTACTATAGGCATGAAGAATGTCGCATTTGGCATAATGCAACGCGACGCATTATATTTACAAAATTGCATTCACTTATAATGCATTTACTAATGTCGAATTTACTCAGTTGCATTTACTTATAATTTATAAAAATCGCAATAAATTTAAATTTATAAGTGATTATTTATTGCTGAGTAGAAATTATAATATTTTTTATGGAGTAGTATTTATATAGACTGCTTTTTTCAAAGTTAGTCTAGGGTTTGAATGACCGATATAACCGCTGGAAGTTGTTCCAGCATTGGAAAAACTGTATATTCCACAAATAACCGTATAATATTATATAACTTTTACTAAAAATAATATAATTAAAGTATAAAATATTATTTTGTTATAATATTAATAATATTAAACTATAATATGATTTGGTAATCTGGCATAAATGTTATTTTTCATATGACGAATATAACCACTGGAAATTGTCCTGTACATAGTAAACTATGTATATTCCATAAATAATCGAATAATGTTGGATGGATTTTTGTGACTACTATTTCATTGTAATTTGACGAAGCTGAAAAGATTACAATTCATAATATATAAATGTTATTGAATTCACACAAAAAGGTGCTTTATTTTCTATACAAGTTCACATTTGAAATCAATTTTTTTATGTATTTTATTTTAATATTATTTTATTATGTTGTTCGTGCAATATTTTGTAGAAAGAACTAATCAGATTAGTGCAACATAAAAAATAGTCGTAAAATAATTTAAATTTGTAAAGTTTAGATGCGAGATGCAGATGCTTGCATCATACTGGTTGATCGAGAAACGAATTTACCGTCCGAAACTGACTTCGCAAATATAATGAGAGTTATCGCAATTAAGAATTATAGCCCATCTACAAAAATATTGCTTCAGCTGATGCATTATGCTAACAAGGTAAAAATTTAAACAATGTTTTGGATATTTAGCTTTTATTAAATTTGATTTTAAAATGGTGAATTAATATGTCAAATTGGTTGGACAACAAGTTAAAGTTAATGGTTTTTATTTTTTGAAATAATAAAGCAGTGAATTAATGTGTGGTAGTGGTTTTACTAAGCTTTTAGAAACTGCACAAAATTAAGTGCTAATTAAATATTCAAATTTATTGCTTGTTTAAATATATGATGTATAAATATATAAATATATAAATGTATTAATAAATAATGCATGTATATATTTAAAAATATATGCATGCATTTGTTATAAATAAACGTGTGATCAAAATATAGCGAGGAATTTTAGATAACCCAGGTGCTTTTAACCACTGCTTTACTTATTCTACATATGTATTGAAATATATCATTCGAAATGATATACTTTATATGTATGACCCGAATAACATGAAATTCTTATGTATCAGTGCTATGTATATACAGTTGTTTTTTTTTATTTTATTTTTTGCTTGGTAAAGACGCTATCGTCGAAAGCTTGCACACTTATTCGACAATAAATCTTATCGTGTCTATAATATCTATCAACCTCAAGAAAGTTCACTTTGACAGTAAAGCTAATCTTGAATAATATGTCTTTTAATATAAAATATTAATATGTTAAGAAAATATTAATTTGAATAGTATGGATAATCGAATTTAATGTATTAAGTTTAATTAATTATTTATTTATTATTTATTATTAATAAATATAATATAAAGGCATTTTAAGAAAATAAAAGCCTTCAAAAGTCTATTAAGAAATGAATTTCAAAAGTATACGTGTAGTTATAACTAATTTTAAAAGTATAAAAATATGGAAAGCATAATTAATCAATACTTTTTATATTTTTTATTTGTAAACGTTTCTTACAAATGTGTTTCTAACATGCAATATTACAAGTAATATATCTTAGATATTTTACAAACATATAAAAATATACTTTTATACTTATATAAAAAATATACTCTTAATATTATAAGAAGTAAGCGCTAGAGAAGACAACGAAACTGCTAAAAGTAATAGCAAATATGAAATTTACATAATAATTATTTATTTCTTCTGATATAATTTGATTGCGGGGGCATTAGGGGTCAGGATGTCTTATGTTCCGTTCATGTGGGGTATGTGGTTCGGAGAACGAACACACTGGTAAATGCGATAGTCCCCCGCATTGTTCGAATTGAGGGTGGGGACCACCCTGCGTGGTCACGCAAATGCAATAGTTTTAAAAACTACAAAAATAAGCATTTTGGTGGTCCGGCGATGCCGTCTAACTTCACCGAAGCTTGTAATACTGACAAGAGGATGTCTGACCTGGACATCATTAGATCACTTGATGACAAGCATCAAGCCTCCGTTAAGTTGGATGATTTGATTCTCACAATAACGGGAAAGATTGGTTATGCGGCATAGAATCTGCCTTCATTAACGTCTCCTACTACAACTAAGATAGCCCTTGTGTCCAAAAAGCGTCGTGAAGCCTTGACGAAAAGCCTATCCTATATTAAGCTATCCAGATAAGGAAAATACTGGGAAATGGCGCCCCCACCTAGGGAGATGAAGATAGTGCATGTGGGCAAGCAACTTTGTCTGTCGTGACAGGAAGCGGTAATGGCTACCTTTACGCCTTTAGTCACGACTAGGTGAAGGGCGTCCCACTCTGGTAACACTTACGCAATGGGATATAATCAAGAGCCATTATCACTAAATCTCCTTCAGTTGAATTTGGGAGGTGCTTCCGCCTTTAGCCTTCTACCTGATAGAGATGCAGATGCTATAGTCCTTCAAGAGACGTGATATATCCGTCTCCCCAAGGACATTACTACATTTATCCCAAAGCACATATATACCACTTTACTCCGTACATAATCCCCTCACTCATCTTCATATCTAGGTTTTTTAACCCTAGTGAAGAGCTCCTTAAGATCATCCCTCTTATTAAACTATTCTTGTCCAGCCATATCTTGTTTAGTTAAATAACTATATAAGGACGGTAAGCGTATTCACATAGCTAATGTCTATATTCGGCCAGGAGAAATTCACAAGCGCTAATGGCATGTTACTTTATGACTTCAACAACAGAACTGGTCGTTGGATTAATGCAACATTCCGCAGAGCCAGGATCGACTATCTTATTCATAAACTTCATTCCCCACCTTTAATTGTTTCACAACACATTCTCTCCTCGACATATTATTACTTCATAAGATGTGGTTGTTGAAACCCATTTGCTCTGAGCAGTCGCGCCAACAACATACCACATATCATGACCTAATTCGCTGGCGGTTAGAGGATGATACGTTGCTTAATAGAAAGTTCCACTTTGATCCAATCAGAGTGGCCTTCTTTCAAGCAGTTATCCAACTCTTCCCCCGATAGGGAATGGGAGTTTCATCAAATTAAATTCCTTCCTCTCATCGCAAGCAACCGTGTTCCTCTCGAGTACCTATAGAGGTCGCTTATACAATCCTACTCCAAGAGAACTCAAGGTCCTAGCTAAAATGCTAGATAGTGCCTTGGGCTAGATCGGTAGCATATGCCGTGACAAAGTTTTGGAGTAGTCACTATCCTTACATAATTATGAAGCCGCTCAATCTCCCGAACCAATCCCGTCTTGGGGTGACTTCAGGTGTAGAAACTTATCTGTCACATATATCATTAACTCCTGGGGCTCACCTCAGAGCACGTGCCAGCTTATGACATACAGTCAGCGAAATGAGGTTACCGTCACAATGCTATTAGCCTCCCCGTCAGATGTTGCTGACATCAATATTAGCCAACGCGTTTATTTACCAAAAAAGAGAATGATTTCATGTCCTAACGATCTGCGGCCTATTTGGTTTCAAAACGCCCTCATCTCCATTTACGAAAACGCTCTTGCCCGTTAAATCCGCGACTATCTATGCAGACGTAAGTTCATCCTACCAGGCTTTCATGGGTACGTCAATGATCGCTAGGCTTATTCAACAATAGGTGAAGTGCATCAGTTCTGTCAAAATAACAGTCACCATCTCGATATGGCTGTTTTTCTCGACTTCTCAGCTGCATTTGACCGTATTTTCATTCCTTTCGTTATCTCTTCTCCCAAGTCCCTGGGGTGCTGCGAGAATTGTTAACAGCGTGGGGATATTGCTGTATAACAAACGATTCTTCTGTGCAAACAATCCTGAAACACGTCAGTTCTACCCTATTACAGGTGTGCCTCAAGGCTCTTTACTTTCTCCTATCTTATATCTTGCTGCCTCCATTAAACTTTTCAAAAAATTTAAACGCCAACAACATCTTGTGGTGTATGCTGATGACACCACAGCCCTGTTCTCTTGACACAGGTGCAAAGACGTCGTCTCTCACATCAGCCGTTTCTTTTTAAAATTAAAAGATCAGTTACACTCATCCAATCTTATTTTAAAGTCCAACAAATCGCAGGTGGTAATCTTTCATGGCGCCCCTGCAACATAAAAGAAACTTAAGAGACTAGCACTCTCTGTATTCTCCTCTATTTTTCAGCATCAACCACACCCCTTTTTCAGGATTCGAGTAAAATATCCGGAGTTTACCGTTACGGTTAACTGGTTGGCGAAATCTGACCTGAATAGAATTGACTTATCCTGAAGAGAGCTTGATGGGCTCTGAAACGAGCTCAGCATCTGCCATTTATTGGAAAACCCCAAGTGCGCCTATGGGGTACTTGGGCTATCTCGGGATTAGTCTTCTTCTCAAGAGGACGTCCCCCAGAGCAAAGACTAAGTTTCTCAAGCTCTTTATCTCGCGATTACCGACCATAGTCTGCTTCGACTGGACACTTAGGGGGATGAAAGACCTCAAATTGGTCATTCGGAAAGCGGCGTGCTGGTCCGGCCGGGGGCTCAGATACCACTGGACCTGAGGCCGTGAATTGTATTGCTAAAGACTGCTGATGTTCCAAGAAATAATAAAAATACTCAAAAAGCATTAATGATATCATTAATTAGCCTGTCTTACATGTTAATTGTTATTTATTTAAATAAAAGTGTATTTTATTGATACTACTTATAGTTCATGTGAAATTCAATTCACTTTACTTATTTAATTTCGCTAAGAAGTCTATGAGGATCCCATATAATTTTTTTACCTTGATATGGATGAATGCAGCCAATTCATCATTAAAATTACTGTCTTGCTCTATAAGGTAAAGGGACAAGATTAGTACAAATCTAAAAAGGTTGTATATCTGTTCTTGTTATACATGTAACAAGCAATTTTTAGACGAGTCATGGCGCCAAATGAATCAATGTCCAATCAACAGAAGAAATTATGTAAGCCCCATCAAATGATAAGATTGTTAATCACTTGTACGATTTTTTAGACCATATGATAAGAACAGTAATTTTAGAATCAAATATAAAATATAATTTAAAAAGAAGAAAAATAAAGAGCGTTATCGAATGGGTCAGCTAACGACTGATCAACAACTAAACAATAGCATTGAAATTATTTTGATATTTTTTAAGGCTGAACATTTGTGTTGTGTTGACAACTATTGTGCTTTGCATTTTGTAAACCAAATCTTAAAAAAGATACGTCGAAATATTGATAGAAAATAAATTTCATTTTTTCCAGTATAATATAATATATTAAACTAGATCTAATAAGATTTTAAATAATTTATATTTATGAATTCTTAAACTTAGAATTAAATTTATTTAACTATTATATTTATTGAATATAATTATTACTTAGATTTATTTGATGTTTAGCCACTTGTATTGAATATACCTCATTGGACTTCATCTGACGAAATAATATGCATATCTGAAATAAAACTTGGTTTATTGTCACAAAGTTGTCTTGCATTTGGATTTTCTACAATGATGGCTAATATTTTTCGAGTTACAGCCGATGAACCAATAAGTGTATACTAAACTATTTCATTTTTTAAATATTGATTTACAATTTTAGAGGATGTCATCCTGGCGAGATTTGTATTGTCAAGGGGCTTCAATGGAAATTTATACGTGTCTATTTTCTCCCTATTTTGAAAATAAAACATTCAAAGACGCCACGCTGTAATTTTGAAATGAGTAACGTATTTGCCTTGACATTTTCTTTAATAGGGTATGTTTCAAAATGGGAATTTTGCTCTTGGCGGTTGAACAGCAAAGCAAATTTGGAAATATCGAAATATTTGTAAATCCTGGATCAAAATACATTATTAACGCAAAAACATCAAGGGCGTTTGTTCTTGCCAGCTCTTCAGAGGAATCTAAAAGGTGTAGTAAATATATTAAGGGACAGTTAAGAAACAATATGCGATTTGGGCAATCACGTTTAACTAAAAGCGAAAATGCTTGCATGCTTGCATAAAAAATATGTTTTTTTTATGATTGTAAAACAAATGATCACAAGCAGCTATTAAGTTTCTGATTAAAAATATATTTCTTTCCAAAACATTTTTGAAATACTAAACTGTACAGAAAACAATTTATTTTCAAATCTGTTTGTTGTTAAATCCAAAATATGTTTTTGATTATAAATGTATTTTTATAGAATGAAATGTCGGAACAAAAATAGTTATTTAAATCTATAATCTCAGTTAGTAATGTAAAGATATCTGTATTTTTTGATAGCATATTTTGATAAAAATACATTTTTATTAATTATAGTGGAATTCTATTGCAATGAATTCCCATATTAAAAAGATACAGGATTTGAGTACTGAAAATCTTTATTGACACTTATGTGTCAATAAACTTTATTGGCACTCAAGAGAATTTTGAAATATATATTAATAAACATCATAAATTCATCATAAATGTTTAATGGTTCAGACGTTCTTCAAACTTTGATTTTGGGACAGCATCCATTAAATACAGAGATCATTATGCTAGCATCTTCTGAAGATGCTAACTTTATAAATGTACATTTTTAAAAACTGTAATTTTCTGAAATTTTATCGATATTTTAGAGTAATTTTCTGAAGATGCTAACAGAAATGAGCGAAATATTTCCTCTTTTCTTTGATCCAGCTCCAATTATTTATCAATAATGGATAATTATCAACTATTTAAAATAAAATATACTAATTTTTCTTAATTAAATTTCGTTCCAATGCGCGTACATTGTCATCTGTGATTTTTTTATTTTAAATCCAAATATTCAATGTGTTTAGATCATAGGATGTATTGCACGGAAATAAGTTAAGTGAAATATTAATGTTTCACTTAACTGTCTACAAAATTACCAGATTAGCTATTTTAGTATTTCTGACAGAGGTTATATTACCGGGAAACAATCCACAGGCCAACAATAATTTGTCAGTAGAACAAATCATATCAGATAACATAGTCTACGTATTTTATACTATATATAAATCAAAAAAAGATAGATAATAATTATATAAAATTTTATACAATTTATATTTATATATCGATAGAATTTATAATTGAAATTTAAAATAAAAGACAATTTTTATGAATTGACTAATAAATAACAGACTTTGTATCAGCATAAGCATGAAAGGTCATAAGGAGGAACTGCTAAGTTATCCTGTTTCGGTCCATATTCCTCGACCTAGCATATCAGCAGAGCCAAATACGTGCTAATGACGTATTTCCTCTGATAAAATTTGATCATCTGGTATCCTATTCTAATACAAAGCATATTGTTTATTATCCATAAAATGTTTTCTCTTAAGAGTTAAAATTTATTTTCAATAATGTTGTGTTGATTGATATATTTAATTATTTTCTGTTTTATTTTCTATTTATAGTAGCCCAGTTCAAAACGTATCTATTAAATTAGTTAAATGATTTTGAAAAAAGCCAATATCATTACAAATTGTTGCAATTCATAAAATTTTATTTTTAATGTATTATATTTAATATTATATGCATAGATGCTCATTCAAAAGTATTTTTCCTGTAATTTTAAATATACAATTTTTTACGATATAAATTAATAGTAGTTTTAATTGATGTTAATTTAATGTTGCTATCTAGATTTGAACATATTTAAAATATGTATCTATTAAATTAGTTAAATGATTTTGAAGAAAGCCAATATCATTACATATTATGGTAATTCTTAAAATTTTATTATTTAATGTATTATATTTTATATTATATGGTATGCATGAATGCTCATGCAAGAATATATTTCTCGTAAATTTAAATATTCCATCTTTACGATATAAATGAATAAACGTTTTAATTGATTAAATCAGCTAACTGTGTCTACGTATTTAATATAATTATAAAATAAACAAAATATAATAATGCTAAATCAAAATTTAATAATTAAATAATAAAATTAATAATTGTTTTTAGATTTTCTATAATTTAAATCAAGTTAAAAAAATGAAATTTAAAATAAACGTCATTTTTATGAATTGACTAATAAATAACAGACGTTGTATCGGAATAAGAATTAGAAATCATCAGAAGGAGCTGCTATGCTATCAGGTTTCTGCCCCTAACTCCTCTACCCAACATAGCAGCGGGGCCAAATACATGCTAATGATGTATTTCCTCTGAAATAACTATCTGGTATCTTATTCTATACAAAGTATATTATTTATTATCCATCCATAAAAATTTGCCAATTAGGAGTTTAAATTTATTCTTTATATTATTGTGTTGATTTATATATTTTACTATTTTCTGCTTGATGTTATTTTGATAGTAACCTAGTTTAAAATATGTATATATTAAATTATTTAAATGATTTTGAAGAAAGCCAATATCATTACATATTGTTGCAATTCTTAAAATTTTATTATTTAATGTATTATATTTTATATTATATAGTATGCATGAATGCTCATGCAAAAATATGTTTCTTGTCAATTTAAATATGTCATCTTTACGATATAAATTAATAGTAGTTTTAGTTAATGTTAATTTAATGTTCATATCTAGATATACACCTTCTTTATCATTAATACTGGTTTTGTTAAGAATAAGGCTTTCTGGATAAATTTGTTCACTAATTGAATACAAGTTATTAGAATTAAATACACATATATCATCAATGTATTGAAACATAAATTTCATATATATTTTTATAGTTTAGATTTAGTTTTTACACAGTTATGAGCAAATTCATATTCTATAAAGCTTAAAAATAAGTAAGCTATAATTGGGCTACTATCACCACCCATTGAAACACCTTTTACTTGTCTAAATATAGATGTCCCAACTTTCAAATAATTTTGATTTATCAAAACATTTGAGGATTCTATTAATTCAATTTTATCCATATATTTATATTTACTTGATGGTTTTATTTTTGTTAGATAGCCGTTATAATTATTATAACATATATGTATATCTTTTTTCGAATATAAGATTAATTAATTTTACTAACCCTTCTTTAATATCTACCAAATCTAGATTTGTATAAAGCGTACTAAAATCGTATGTATTTATATTTTGAAAGTTTATTCCTTTTGTCTGATCTAAAAATTCGTTTGTAGAATTAATACTGAAATAGTGTTTTATACCAGAATTAATTTCGATTACCTTGCAATATTTTTTAAAATGTGCTTTAATTACTTTAAGTATTTTATTCATATAGACAGAAAGTGGTTTTAATGTACAATAAAACGCACTACATATGAACCTAGGTTTTATTGGATTTTTATGTAATTTTGGATTCCAATATAATATAGGTATAGTTTTATAATCTTATTCAACCTTCATACCCTTTTTATCCATTATAAAACAATGACTTGTAATAGTTAGTTCTAAACTTAACTCACTACCTTCATATGTTGGATTTACATTTAAATAATTAGAATTAACCTCTTTCGTTAGTATATCATAATAAAGCTTTTTGCATATGAAGACAAAGTTATTACTAGCTTTTTCAATAGCTGTTATTATACAGTTAACCTTTAATTTAGTAAGTTCTGTATACATATCTTTATTTTTTCATCTTTCCTTTTATAATTGTTTGATATTTTCATTTTATTTTTAATTTTATCAAATATATAATCATTCTAAATGTTTATCTTAGATATATTCGAGCTTTCACTATTAATCAGCTTACTAAAGTAAGCATTTAAGTCATTATATAACGAATTGTAAATTTTATTTTTGTCGTTGCTATTATTTAATCTATATTTATACCCTTTTGGTAGCAACTTTCTTAATTCACAATTTTCAATTAATTCTAGATTATGGGTACATATATGTTCATTTATTTTATCAAAACTAAGACTTTTACAATTGCATTCTATTTCCATGTTTCTAATATTATCGTTACATATTGAATTTAATTCTTTATTATAATTACAAATTCTTCGTCCTAATGGTAGTAGGAGTTTATACCTTATTTTAAGAATATATTTACTTAAATCTGATCCTATTATTTCTTTACTTTTAAAATTATTTGAAAGTCCGGCTATATTTATGTTATCTATACATTTATTAATGAAGTTTATGGTTAATATATTCATTCTACAGCAAATGTTAACATTTATTATACGATTATAGTATTTTGTATTACAATAACTGTCTATTATACAACTTAGCCTATCATAGTTGTTAATTAATTTTTGATTTATTGAACATATGATATCTTTAGAAAGCTTTCTTATATTTACAAAAAGATCGTTCAGCTTATTATCTCTTAAAAGTTGTTTTAATATCATGTTTTAAGATTTATTTACCTCAATGCATCTTGGCATTGGGAGATCATTACATGAATATGCATAAATAAAGAAAACAAAGGATGTAATAATTAAAAACGACTTTTATAGAAAAAAGTATCGAATTGCATGAAAAATAAGATCGTAAAATATAATCGTCTTAATTAAAATTGATCACATTAACAATTACATAGAAGGCATGTATATGACTTTGATTTTTCGTGCATAGCACGGAAAGCAGCACGTACACATCAGAATTTATCATGATACCCATAAGATTTGTCAATTTAATTACAAAAAATTAATAAAATTAAATTGTAAAAAATCTGTCATGATATAAACTTTGTTCTGATAAACAAGAATTGATAGTAAATTGTATTTTTAATTTTCAATATTTGAAAATTTGATTATTTTATGTTGGAATATTTGCTTATTTTATAAGCTTTCACTTTAACCTTGTGCGATAATTTAGTTTTATTTAAAATATTTTAAAGTGTTTTACATTAATTATTAATTAATATAAATATAATTAACAACTTTATTAATTTTAACTTTATGATAAATTTAATATATTATATACGATTTTAAAGCTGAAATATAAAAGCTGAATTAAATTTTGCTGGAATATTTGTTTAGTTCACAGGCTTGCAATTTACGGCTTGTTTCAAAAAAAATCAATTTTTTTGAAACAGTTATATTTGCTTATTTTACAAGGTTGTACTTTAACTTAGGTAAGATAGTTATTTAACCTAAATAAAATTTACTTTAATTTGGATTCGATTGTATCGTAGATACGATTTTTAAAATAAAGCTGTAATATATTTCTTAACTTGTAACACGATCATATTAATTTGTGTGTTAATTTACACAAACATTAAATTTACAAAATTACCTCAAGCAAAATTGTTAAATATAAATGTTCGATTACGGTAGAATTAAAAAGTAAAATTTTGAAATTACTCCTTAAAGCTAAGGGGATAAAATATGTAATGTAGCATGGCATATAACTATAACATATGAGATTAGTCTTTATTTGGAATGTTCTATAAAGCTTTTATACCATAAGTAAATTCAGGATTAAAATTTCATTATTAATATGCGAACTTTTCTGTATTGTAAATGTTTTTCTCAGTCAATTGTTTTACTTTATTATCTCTTTGCTTTATAAAAAAATTTCATTTTATTGAAACTTCATGAGTAATATTGAAAACAAAACCATTCTTGTTTAATAACGTTAATATTTTACAAATTTATTATACGTTTACATATTTCTTCTTATTTATTCTTCAATCCTTCCACGTATTAGGATTAAATTGTTGTGCAACGTATACCTGAAAATACGAATTTAGATCATCATATAGAGACATTAATAACTATGAATAATAATCGTTGCATAATCGTTGTTATTTATTAGTGACAATATTTTAATATATTTATATATTTTTTAAACTTAAAGGTAGTAAGGAATAATTATAAATATGTATTTTTTTAATTAAGAATAGTACGGAAGAATTTAGATTTCTTCATTTAATTAAGAACATCACGAAAGAATTGCAGTTTTTCTTTATTTAGATGAAGAACTATGATGAATAAAGTCTAAAACCTGATAGCATTGCAGTTCCTCATGATGACCTCGATTCCTTATATATAGTCTGTTATTATTTAATGTTATTAGTCAATTCATAAAAGTTGACTTTTATTTTAAATGTTAACTTGATATAAATTATATGAAATCTTATATAACAATTATTTAATTTTGTTTATTTATTATTTAAAATTATTTAATTTTTGCTTAGCCTTATTTTTAATTTATTAATAATATAAAATACTTAAAACTTCTTATATTTACATAAAGATCTTTTAGCTTATTATCACTTAAAAGTTGTTATAATATTTCTAATTGTTCATTTATATACATATCTTTTTTAATATTTTTAACTCTATTTTTCCTATTCCTTTTATCACCATGACTTCTTGGTTTGCGTTTAACCGGATTTTTAAAATATAGTTGTTTATTATGTTTTATACTACTTCTGCCAATTCCTTGTATTACGTCATTTAATCCTAATGATTACATGGAATTAAGCGTTTTAATCCAAAAATCTTCTTTTTCTAATAGTTTTTGATTTAATATTGAAATGTTTTCTTCGATAATATGTTCTAAAATAAATAATTTACAGTTTTTAATATCATGTCCTATTAATCTCATATGTTTATGAAATATAGTTTGACTATTATGCTGTATATTATATATGTGTTGCCTAAACCTAGTTTTTAACATTTGATATGTTTTTCCTATATATTGCAATCCACATGTGCATTGTATTAGATACACTACACCTGCGGTATTGCAGTTACAATTATTATTAATATTTAATGAAAAACATTTGTTTGTCGTATTACTTACGATACAATTATTATTATATATAACATCACAAACTGTACAATTTTTTCTATTACATTTAAAAGATCTAAAATTGAAATCATTAGGACTTACGTATTTTTCCAATATTGTTGAGTACATGTAACTTTTAAGTCACAATTTTTTACGTTGCTTTTTCGGTGTCGCCACCTAGTTTTGATGTTAATTTAATGTTCATATCTAGATATATACCTTCTTTATCATTAATATTGGTTTTATGTTTTTACAAATCATAAATGCTCATGCAAACATTTTGTGTGCATATATTGACGTCAAATTCTTGCAACTATACCGACATATGTTATATTACCTTTACGCGTGTATGCTCTGTTTAATAAAATATGAAATTCTTGAGAAGATGCTACGAGTAAAGTATGTGACGGATTTTTAATTTTAAGAGTTAAAATTTATTTTTAATATTATTGTTTTGATTTATATATTTTACTGCTTGATGTTTTTTTATAGTAAGCTAGTTTAAAATATGCATCTATTAAATAATTTAAATGAGTTTGAAAAAAGCCAATATCATTACATATTGTTGCAATTCTTAAAATTTCATTATTTAATGTATTATATTTTATATTATATGGTATGCATGAATGCTCATGCAAAATTATTTTTCTTGTAAATTTAAATATGTCATCTTTACGATATAAAGATGGCATTTTTATCATTTAAATTATTTATATGATTTTGAATAAATCCTTAAGAATCTACAAAATAAAATGTTTAACTAAATATAAGAAAGCGTTTCTTTCAACATTTTAGTTGTTAAGATTGTTTGTATTAAAATATCTTATCAAGAATTTAAAAAATTTAACGACCTCATATTTAGCTTGATATTAAAAATGCACATTTTCGAAATAATTTTTACTTTTTAGTTAAAATGCTTAAATTTAGGATAAAGTGGCTGTGTCAGCATTGCCATATATACGGGCAATCATTGATCATACCGCGAAGCCCATGTCAACACTTTGATCCGGGTATAATAAAATAAAATGTTTAAGTTATGTATCTTTACATTAAGAGTTCTACAGTGATATTATGTCAAATAAAGTTAATGATGACTACACACATAAACAAGCTGGTAAAGCTCTTATACAAACTGCTTAGTAAGTTAAAAAAGTAATTTAAAATTAACAAAATTAATTAGAATACAATTCATGTATTTATTAATTAGCTTTAAATTAATTAAGAATTAAGAACATGTAAAAAAACTTCGGATCAATTTCTCTTATGGTTAATGATTGGAGTGTGATCGAATTAATATAGTATTTTTTGATTGTGGCGTTTATCCATCGAGAAGCAAGAAAAAATAATTATCGGAGCTGGATCAAAAATGATTTCTTTGTGGCGAATGGAAGATAAGCAATTCCAAAAAATCTTCCGAAATATTGGATTTTAAATATTCGATTTTAAATTTAATTAAAAATAAATAATTATTGGATCTATAGGCCTAATGCACGGAATAGGTCGGCAGATAGCAGCAGTGACCGGAGAGCGGCGTTTCACGGATTTCCTGCTGCAGAGGCTGAGCGTTGCCATCCAACGCGGTAACGCTAGTTGCGTTCTGGGCACGGTTGAAAGAACGAGCGATAGACAAGACTTGGACACAATTTATCATTTGTAATTTTTGGTTTTTTAAAAAATATAATATTATCAAGAATTGCTTGGTAATTTTCTGAGGATGCTAACAGAAGTTAGCGAAATATCAAAAATAATTTCCTCTTTTCTTTGAGCCAGATCCAATAATTATTTATCAATAATGGATCAGTATCAGGTATTTCTTTCATAAAATTTCGATTAAAATTTTATAATTTATTTGGATTTCTATAAATTGTTTAATGTGGAGTAATTATCGGTATTGCCAATTTCTAATTATCCTTGTCCCCTTCCATTGTTAATGGATATTCCTAATGTGGATGCTTACCTTGATTAGATGTCATGGCAAACTGGTCTTAATGCTTTGCCTAAGGTTCGATTGTCAGGAATATTTGGATCATGGCTAAAGCTAAACCAATTATTGACGATGATGTATCTTTTCAAATTACATTTGTATTGCTTTAATTTGTTGCCAGTTCTCATTTGTTGGTCCATAATATTTACTGGACTATTATTTTAGTTTTATTAACAAATCGTAAATAAAAAAGTGCCTGTGTTAGACTTTGCTTTAGTTGACTATCTGCGATAGTCGAAAATTTATGGAGAAAAAGTTAATTTTTATTTTCTAACAAAATAAAACTTTATTCTTTAAAAATAAAAATAATTTTATTCTTTAAAAAATAAATGTTTTTAAATATATTATTATTATTTTTTAATTTGTTGGTTACACGCAACAATCAAAAATTACACCATCGAAATAAAAGGTCTTTTTTAATGCTGATAATATTTTTTATAAATGTATGTTATATACTCAAAGTTCTTCAAATCAGTGCTGATGAATTTTTGAATTGATTATTTCTAATGCATTCTAATATTTTGTCACCTCACGGTAGGTAATTTGGATTTAAAACTATATATTTTCTTAATAATTATAACCTTCATATATACCTTAAATTCATACATTAATTTATATTATTTCCTTTTTATCAACGAATCTTATATTAAAAACTGATAATCGAAAAGCTAATCTGAATTCGTCAAAATTAAACTCCAAATTCTGAATTTTAAGTGAAATATGTAAAATGTTTAGTAAACACGTGTGCGTAGTAGGCCTATTAAGCTCTTAAATTCAATAAATATATTCCAAAATAAATAGAGATTCAATAAGTTATTGTTACATTTTAATTTATGGAACTAACAAGAATAATTTATTTCCTGCCAAGTGCACAATATTTCGATGACTGCTATCATAATCTACAGTTTTTTAAAATACAATTTGTTAAAAATCATAACAATGCTCAACTTGCACATTTAGAATGCATATTTTTATATATATTCAGTTCATTGTTCATTTTACTTAAGCCGAATAATTTCATTGCCGTACCAACGCTCTTCAATTGTCCCTCCAAATATCGAGATCGATAGCAGGTAGTTTATTTCGATTTTGTTACACTTATGTTACTGTATGTTTTAAGTATTGATATAGACATTAATAATTTTGACGCAAGCGGAATGTATTATCGGTGTGAAGCGAAGACGATAGAGGAGTGTACACTGGTACGAGTTTATTTTAAACAACAATATTAAGAGTAGCGTATTTTAATCTAAAGAAAATCGTCAAACCCCAAAAACGAATAAATTATTTTATACCATACATTTTAATTAGGCCACATCTCCTAGACCCAAGATTTGTATTATTAGATTTGTTCTGATAGCTGCTCTTAGTTCTAAACTAATTCATATTCTATTAAGCTTAAAATTAAGTTAGCTATAAACGGGATATTATTACCGCCCATTGAAAAACCTTTTATTTGTCTTTTGTACTATAAAACGACTTAATCTTAAGATTGTCTATAATTCAGATTTTTTATAAAAAAATTTATGAATTCATTAATAGAATATATGCAGTGTATTAAAATTATAATTAGAGGTCATTATGATAAACTGTTCAGGTTTCGGTTCCTTGACCTCGATCCAACATAACAGATGTTCTAAAATACATGCCAATGATGTATGTCCTATAAGTTTTAGAAATATCAAAAAAATTCCCACTTTTCTTTGATCCAGCTCTAATAATTATTTATCAATAATGGATCATTATCAACTATTTAAAAGGTTATAAAAAGTTATAAAGTAATAACTATTTTTGAATATAACAAGATCAAAGCATTATTATCATAGTATTATTAACAAAGTATATTATTTATTATCAATAAAATTTTCTTATTAAGAGTTAAAATTTATTTTCAATAATATTGTTTTGATTTATATATTTAATTATTTTCTATTTGATTGTATTTTTATAATAACCTAGTTTTAAATATGTATCTATTAAATTAATTAAATGATTTTGAAGAAAGCGAATATCATTACATATTGTTGCAATTCTTAAAATTTCATTATTTAATGTATTATATTTTATATTATATAGTATGTATGAATGCTCATGCAAAAATATGTTTCTTGTACCAGAAACAAACATAACAGAGGATGTATTCGAATAAAGAATAGAGGTAATCAGGAGGAACCGCTATGCTATCAGGTTTCGGCCCCTAACTCCTCTACCCAACATAGCAGCGGGGCCAAATACATGCTAATGATGTATTTCCTCTGATAAAACTATCTAGTATCTTATTCTAATACAAAGTATATTATTTAAATTAAATCAAAGTATATTATTTAAAATAAGAGTTTAAATTTATTCTTTATATTATTGTGTTGATTTATATATTTAACTATTTTCTATTTGATTGTATTTTTATAGTAACCTAGTTTTAAATGTGTATCTATTAAATTATTTAAATGATTTTGAAGAAAGCCAAAAGATTTTAAATTTTATTATAATAAAATTTAAATAAAATTTACCAGAAAAGTCAATGAATTGTTAAAAAAAATTTACTCGTTTTTTAATTCAAAAGTAATACAATCACAAATATCTCGAATATTCAAGTTATTTGATTTTAACTTTTGTTTACTTTTTAAAATCAACCCTTAAATAAAAATAATCTATTATTTAAAAACATTTTTTATATTAACGTATTTTTATTATTTAGAACGATTCTTTACACACGGATTTTGTATTAAAGCATGTTTTAAGAAATCATATAGTTGTTTGTCTATTTGCAAACGCAGATTCTCCGTCAATTGGATTAAGAAGTTTTATGCTCCCGCTAAGAGCTAGTAATCTTCTAGAATCAGAGCTTCATCCTGTAATTATTATTGGAGATCTTACCTATCTTCGAAGGGAATGGGAATTCCTCTGTAATTTTCCTCTTATTTATTTCTACAGCGTAAGTTTAAAGTCGAATAATTAACCAATTAAAAATTACTATATATTCTTATAGAGTAATTAAACAATTAATACATGACTATACGACACAATTACTTTGTGTCGTGTTAAAGAAGATCGTTTAGCCCATATTATCAAATTTTTAAATGTGATAAATGCATTATTTTTAATATATATATATATATATATATATATATATATATATATATATATATATATTGTATGTATAAATTAAAATTAATTTATAAACTACTTCTGGTTGGGATCACGCTATGACCAAAATATGTACGAAATTTGATTATTGTTCTCTACCAACGAAAAACAAAGATTAATTCTTCAATTAACGTTTCGCCTTACGGCTTCTTCAAAAATTGTATATTTTCTTTATATACACTAAGACAATATTCTTATAGCACCAAGACAATTTTTAACGTCAATTTTTTAACATAAATAATATATTAATATAAAATATATAATATAAAAGTTTATATGTTACAATATTTTTCTAAATATATATCTTATATATAATATTTAAGGGTTCTGTTTCAAGTAAAAATAATCTTTAAGAAGTAAAATAAATAATGATAATTTAATATATTTTTAATAAATTTAATGTACAATATTAAATATATCAACAAATGCATCAATTTATATGTTAAAAATTATCTTCATATTCATCTTAAAATTGCGTTTAAAATTTAAACGCAATCTAAAATTGAAAATTCTAAACAGTTGTATACAACTGAACTAACTTATTAATTCTCAACAAAAAATTCACAATAATTGCAAAACGTTGCATATAAAGATATAACGATATTTAATAATTGCAAGTACTTATCTAACTTATTAATTAAAGATGAACTCATAACAATAGTATTCTTGATGGGAACAACGTAAAGACTATTATATATTTATTTTAATTTTCGAATGCATTTATCTAAAGAAATTATAATTGAAAGCAAATAAAAGCAAGAAGCTTGTTTCTTGATAAAAGCTATCGAGAATTATATTTGATAGGATTTTAAATCCTATAAATTAATATCAAAAGCTATCAATTGATGTAAAATTAATATTGAATTGATATTTTATTTTTAATATTTTATAGTATCAATTAATATTACCAATGTATATTAATTATTGATTATTTTTAATTATTTATTTTTGAAAATAGATTCTAATAATTATTAATAATATACATGTTCCTGTTGTGTACTGCATTAATTATTAATAATGACCCAATAAGAATTAAAAATTTATCATTTTAAATAATGAATTTTAAATTATCGAATATTTAATCAATCAGCAAGTCTTTATTTGAATACATATTTCCTTTACATTTATTTTAAAATACGTAAGCCCAATTAACTAATCTAAGAAATACAAAAGATCTTACTGAATACAAATTGTAGCATTTAGTAATAATCAACAAACCTGTCTTTATTTGAAGACATATTACATTGACATGTCTTATATTTAAACATGTCAACAACACCATGTACTGGTGTACACTATGTACTGTTAACGTTGATATTTTCCAAATATCAAACGGAAATCTTATTATTTGTTATTCGAGTACATATTTAAATCCAAATACATCTTTGAATCAATTTTCCTTTACATAGTATCGACAGATTCACTATTTATTAATGTGTTAAAATTAGTATTTAAAAACAAATAGAACAGAAATGGATCAAAATCTCAAGAAGTGCTTACAAAGACCGATTTTTGAAGTAAACTATAAATTGTTTTATTTAATCGAATATACCGGTTTTTAAATGACATTTTACTACGAAGATAAAGTTCATGATCAACGACTATGAAAGGGTTTCGACAAAAACGGTTGTTTGTTGTAGAAGTTTATAATCTCTAGGTGCTTTTATTAAAAATAGACGATAACCATGACATAGTGATCTGAACTTTAGCCCACATATTATTTCTCCTGCAAGATGAATTGTCATTAGTTTATGTAAATCAGTAAATGATATATTAACAAATTGTGGATAACTATTTATCAGCACAGAACGAATTGTAGCGTTGTAAATAATCGTCAACGGATTTGGTGTTAAGCCCAGCTTTGTTAAACTGCGAATAATGAATGGTCGGCAAGATCATTTTTACAACGTCAATTTCATAAAATTTCCAAGATAAATCGTAGAGAAAACGTAGATAAATCGTAGAGAAAACCTCTGAGATGTTGTGACAATTAACTCTTTGATAAGCCTAAAGGTTTATAAGCACTCAACATTATTCGTAGGTGATTTCAAATCAAAACGATATATATTAGATTTAGTCAAATTAAAAGACAGATAATTTTGTATTTGAATAGACAAAGAAAATAAGCAACAAACAAAGAATACATCCTATGTAATAATGTAATTAAAACATGAAAACACACTGTCAAGTAAAAATGAAATATTAAATAACTGTGTTTTAAATAAACAATAAATAACTCTCGATATTCATTTATATAACAATTAACAAATTCATTAATCATTCATTATTAATCAGATATTCATTGACATAATTCATTTTATATTTGTATAAAATGTTTCCGTTTATGAACAGGGCTCTCCGAATAGCCGGGAGGTAATGAGACAAATTCGATTAAATGACAGTCATACTTGTATTGTAATGTCACTAATTGATCGAGATAATGACGATAATTATCTGATCGACAAGTCTGCTATTCTTTGTACTCTGTGCATTCGAAGTTTCACTTGTTCTTTATCTGAAGATAATTCAAACTGCCGGAAGGAGATTGTGGAATCAGAGAATATTAGAAGTAGCATGCAGAAAGTAGCTTCAACTATTCGATACCCTCCGACAGTTACAGATTTAGGTATTTTATATTTTACAAGGTTGATGTTCGTGTAAGCCACAAACATGTCCATGTTTGTAACTTCATGTCTGCCACTAAAATTTAACTGAATTTTCTAACTAATTAACATAATTTTGTAACTTTTGAACAAACTTTCGAAATTTATTTCGTGTATTAGCAAGCACACGCAAAAATACAACTATTGATGATTTTATTCTATTGTAATTATTATACTTTTTGTTATAATTATTATATATTATTCTAGTAATATGTAATTAATAATTTTAATATTTTAGTAACGTTAATCAATTTGACTTTATTTAATTGATTTAATAATATATTTTATTTTAATAATATTTATATATAAATAAAAATGTGATGTAGAAATCAGCAATTAGGATTTTATTTATTCGAACATTTTAATCTGATATTTACAGTTATTGTTACGATCATCAAAATAGGATAATTAATACTTAATCGAAGATTAAAACAATATTTTTGGAATCTGTAAATCTCAGACGCTAAAAATGAAGGGATATAAATAATATAAACATGGCATATTATAAATATATCTTAAAATGTATATGTCATTAAATAACATATGTAGCAAATATTATTTGTTACTAAATAATATAAACATGGCATATTATAAATATATATTAAGATGTATATGCTATTAAATAACATAAATATTTAGCAAATATTATTTTTTACTAAATAATATAAATATAACATATAAATATCTTAAAATGCATATGCTATTAAATAACATGAATATGTAACAAATATTTGTTTAGTAACAAATATTATTTGTTGCAAAATAATATAAACATGGCATTTTATAAATGTATCTTAAAATATATATGTTATTAAATAACATATATATGTAAGAAATATTTGTTTAGTAACATATATTATTTGTTACTAATATGTAACAAATTTTTATAATATAACAATATTTATTACTATGGTCTTAATGTTATTGTAATTTATGCTATAAAAACATTCGAAAACGGTTTTTATTTATGTAGCTATATTTCAACTTATAAGTGAATTAGAAATTAAGTCTTAATTTGATCAATTTTTTAAACATTTTTTGAAAGAAAGGCACATTTAACAATTATACAAATTTAAGTTTCAAAATACTGTCAAATTATTTTTATATATATAAACCTAATTCAAATTATCCAAAATTACTATTAATCGAAAAAATTTGAAGAGAATTTAAAAAGATTTATCTGAATTATATGCGTACTTTTTATATAATATATTTACATGCTTATATTATAATTTAAATTTTATAAATTACGATTAATGAATTTCGTACTCAACAATTTATATTTATAAAGTTATAAAATTTATATTTATATAAATTTATATTTATATTAATTTATATTTATATTAAATTTATATTTATACTTATTCTAAGCTACAATACATTTATTGCTATGTCAATTTGGTGTTTGTGGTAAATGTTGAACAATATCGAATAACTCATGTATGATTAATAAATGATTTGAATTTAAATTAATTTAGATTAATATTCATGTTTAAATAATGCGATAATTTAAATAATTACCCTTTTAGGAACTTCTCATTCTTAAGCTGTTAAGTTAACAAAAATAGTTATAAAGAATTATTGGAGCTGGATCTAAGAAAATAGAAATTTTTTATTAACATTTCGCTAAGTTCTGTTAGCATCTTTAGAAAATTAGGTAATTTTCTGAAGATGCTAACAGAAGTTAGCGAAATATCAAAACAATTTCCAATAATTATTTATCAATAATGCATCATTATCAAGATGTAATTTTAAGTATTTTATTTGTATAATTTTATATTTTATACAATAAACATTTATAATTTATAATAAAAATTTCAATTTTGTATTAATTTTAAGCGATTAAATTAATATTTATGATAATATTAAATTAATTATATAAATTTGATATAAAATGTAATATATAAAATGTTAATGGTATTATAATATTTAATATTAAGATATTTTAATTTTGATAAGATACATTTAATAACGATTATTAATCATTATTTATGGTATAAATCTTATATAACTATGTGAATATATTTATATATTCTAAGTTTCAAATTGGTCCCGTATTTTAAATATTTGTAAATGATGGGAATATGACGATTCTGAATTTCATTAATTTAAATCGATATTAAAATTGTTACTTTGATCAAGTCATTTGATAACGTGTCACAGTTTTAGTATTGAACTTGACTAACTTGTTAATTAAAATTGAGAAAAATAAAAAATAATGCAAAAATTATAAATTTAATTTCTTAATCGTCTACAAAAATTATGTATTAACACCAGTCGGCATATAAACAGTCTATATACGTTCGCGATTTAAATTGTGTTCGCTTTCAGAGATCGAAAAGAACGTGCAATACGTGCAAGATGACAATGACGACGACACGCGTTTTGAACTTTATAGGACACATGCATTTGCATCTGGTCAGGCATTCGTCGACACAATTATCGACTACATTATTAGTACAGTGAGTAAATAACTCTGAATGTAGCTTTACTTCAATTTTTTATTTTATTTTTTATTGATACATATATTCATAAATTTTATTGTGATAATTAACACATTAATTAATTAATAATAAATATAATTAATTATTAATCAATAATAATTATTAATTAATTATTAATTATTATTAATTATCATTAATTAATACATTAACATAATTAATACATAATTTTGAATTCCGATAATATCAACATCCAAATATTTACTAATTACTTTTTTGCGATGAAAGGCAACATATTAATACAAAAAGTAAATGAAAACGGATAAAAAATGTTAAACATATTTTAAATGTCATTGTTGCTGTCTGATTTACTACTTGACGGTTGATCGTCACTGTCAAGGTGAATTCTATCGCGTCGCATTTTAAGTGCATGAGTTGAAGCTGTATGCAAAGATAGCGACTTCGACCCGCTCTCTAAGGAATCATTTGTAGATAATCGTTATATCATCGACAATTTGTTGCAAATCTGCTCAAGAAAATTACTTATTATTAATCAGAAATTTATAGACCTAATTCATTCGATATTTGTATAAAATGTTTTGGTTTACACATAGGCTCCGAATAACTGAGATGTAATGACACAATTTCCATTAAATGACAGTCATAATTGTATTGTAATGCTAATATTATATTAAAAATATACTAATTACAAATATAATTATTACATTAAAAATATACTAATTATATTATTATAATGATATAAATTCGATATCCTATTTTTAAATATTTTGAATTGAAATATAATTCAATTTTTGTCCTTTTGAGGTTGATGTCATTAATTTATATAAACAACAAATAACTTTTTATTTGTAAATAAAAAATTCATTGTTAAAAAATAAAAATATTTATAAGAAATTTATAAAACATTTTTGTTATAAATTCATTTATAAAAATTTACGATATCAAATTATAAATAACTTACTGTTTTAATATTGATTTTTTAAATTATAGGCCTACTACAATGACCGAGCACTTCGAGTGATTAGAACGCTGTTAAGTGGAGGTTCTGCCACAATTGTTGACAGCGAAATGGGACTACCGAACAAGGGCAACAAAAACGAAATTCTGCGAAATAGGTGTCGATCCAGAGTTACTCTTGTGGATTTTGAATACCTACGAATAAAGCTTAACATGAATGTAAGAAACACTTTCTCGTCTAATTGCGAGTGCATTGATTATTTCGATTTAAACGCGAATCTAATTTGACGAATCTAATTAATTGTTAGTTGTTAATTTAGCATTTTGTAATCCTAAAATTTATTCTCAAAATATAAAATTTGTCTTGACAATGGAATGCATTCATACGGAGTACCTAATGAATTGCAGTAACTTGAATATGAATTTTATAATTCCAACAGTTCATAAAATAATCATGTCATGAGGATTGCTAATTTGCACCAGATAATTAAAATTAACTTTTAATAACTTTTGTGAATTGTTAATCAAATCGGAAAATTGCTTAATTATAACAATTCGAAAATATATTAATATTAAGATTGTTTAAAATTAATTTCTTAGCTACGCGAATTGTAAACTCATCTTTATTGACAAGTATTTATTTTTAAGGCTTTTTATGTTTAATTCATCGATCGTCAAACGTTACATAAACATTTCTTAAAAATATTACAAAGATTTAAAATAAATGAAATATGAACTTTTGAGAATGTTTAAAAAATTAATTGATTTAAAGGTATAATAGAATCGAGACAAAAATGACCACCCGAAATTATAAAGATTTATAATTTTCATAAAAATGTTGAAATAAACATATTAAAATGCTGTAATCGATATTTAAATATGGAATTCATTGTAATTAAAAGATAGAAATATAATAAGAAAATTAGAAATAGCTAAACAAAATTCACATCTCTAAATCTGAAATCTCTCAGCAACACGTTTTCAAATAATTAATTAATTAATTATATAATTAATTATATAATTAATTTAAACATTATGTTAGCAAATTTCGACATTGCGTTTGCCTAATAATTTTCTTACAGCTATTTAGTTCATTTTAATTTAGGCAAAATATATTTCCTTTGGGGAGTTGTTTTCCACAGCAATGTCAAAAGAAGAAACGCTTTGCTTAGGAATATATCGTTTGAAGTTTTTACTAGATAATGATCGATCAAAGTTATATCGGAGAAGAACAATTTCACAACAAGCACGAAATAAGTTAATGAGCTTTGATAATCGCATCGTTGTCACTTTTCCGAGCGCACTTATGCAAATGCATGAAACCGATCAGGTAAATATTAAAAAATAATTTTTTAATAAAATAATTTTTATTAAGAAATTTAAAATATTAATAAAAATAAGTAAAAATAGAAATAATTAAAATAATTATGAAATTATTAATAAGTTTTATTAAAGATAATTTTTTTATAATTAATATTTGTGACAGATATTGATGTAGGAATCACTATTTGTGACAGATCCTCATGTAGGAATCACTCAGATTGCCGAAAAATTAATGATTATATGAGTTTCTGAAAATTATAAAAATCATAATTTTTATTAAATCGTAACAAACGTTAAGATAGTTTTAAGTAGTTCAAATAATTTTTTAATTATTAATGAATATTTATTAAATTTAATTAAATTTAATTAATTAAATTATTAATTATTTAATTAATTTAACCAAAATCTAATTTCAGATTAAATTGTTTATTTTTGTATATAATCAAATTTTAATGCGTTTATAAGCATAAAATAGTATGAAACGACCTTAGTATTAGGCATAATGTTATTGGTATGGCGGATGCATACTTACATGCTTGCAATTTAAGATTTAGAGTAGCATTCTGTAATTCGTATAGTATTTGATAAGAATTATTATAAATGTAAAATGAAAGAATTTTAGATACACTCATTCAATGGTGAGGCTAAACCTCCATGGATAAATCAGCTCAGCTAACTGAGTACACGTATTTTATATTCATAAATTAAAACTAATGCGAAGTAAAAGAGTAAAAAATTAAATAATAAATAATTTTTATATAGGATTTTATAAAATTTAAAATTTGAAATTGAAATATAAAATCAAAGTTAACTATTATGAATATTATTTTTATATAATATTAAGTAGCTTAAAACACACAAACTAAAAATTATATTAAGATTTCAGAAATATTTAATATTTTTATGTCAATAATAATTATTTTATATTAAGCTATAAAAATTCTTGCTTTTTATAATTTTTAATTATAGCAATTCTTAAGATTTAAATGTATATTTTTAAATTGAAATATAGTACAAAATACGTAAACTAAGTTAACTGATCTGATATATTTATTTTATATTGAATAACATCAGTGAATATTATGCATTTATTAATGTATTATAATAAACTGTTGTCGTCTATATTCAATATATTTTCTAATATTTCATTATTTGTGAATAACTAAATTAATTATTGCTAATTTATATTATTGATTATTATTTATTTTACTGATTTAAAATCCATTTCATATAATTAAGAAGATGATTTTATTTTAAATTATCTGCCGAATTTTACCATTTTCGATTCTTGATGATTATTAAATCAGATCAGCTAAATGAGTCTACGTATTTTATAATAAATTAAAAATAAGGCTAAGCAAAAATTAAATAATTTTAAATAATAAATAAACAAAATTAAATAATTGTTATATAAGATTTCATATAATTTATATCAAGTTAAAATTTAAAATAAAAGTCAACTTTTATAAATTGACTAATAAAATTAAATAATAATAGACTATGTATAAGGATTAGAGGTCATCATGATATACTGCAATGTTTTAGACTTTATTCATCATAGTTTTTCTTCTAAATAAAGAAAACCTGCAATTCTTTCGTGATATTCTTAATTAAATAAAGAAATCTAAATTCTTCCGTACTATTCTTAATTAAAAAAATACATATTTATAATTATTCCTTACTACCTTTAAGTTTAAAAAATATATAAATATATTAAAATATTGTCATTAATAAATAACAACGCTTATGCAACGATTATTATTCATAGTTATTCATGTCTCTATATGATGATGATCTAAATTCGTATTTTCAGGTATACGTTGCACAACAATTTAATCCTAATACGTGGAAGGATTGAAGAATAAATAAGAAGAAATATGTAAACGTATAATAAATTTGTAAAATATTAACGTTATTAAACAAGAATGGTTTTGTTTTCAATATTACTCATGAAGTTTCAATAAAATGAAATTTTTTTATAAAGCAAAGAGATAATAAAGTAAAACAATTGACTGAGAAAAACATTTACAATACAGAAAAGTTCGCATATTAATAATGAAATTTTAATCCTGAATTTACTTATGGTATAAAAGCTTTATAGAACATTCCAAATAAAGACTAATCTCATATGTTATAGTTATATGCCATGCTACATTACATATTTTATCCCCTTAGCTTTAAGGAGTAATTTCAAAATTTTACTTTTTAATTCTACCGTAATCGAACATTTATATTTAACAATTTTGCTTAAGGTAATTTTGTAAATTTAATGTTTGTGTAAATTAACACACAAAGTAATATGATCGTGTTACAAGTTAAGAAATATATTACAGCTTTATTTTAAAAAATCGTATCTACGATACAATCGAATCCAAATTAAAGTAAATTTTATTTAGGTTAAATAACTATCTTACCTAAGTTAAAGTACAACCTTGTAAAATAAGCAAATATAACTGTTTCAAAAAAATTGATTTTTTTTGAAACAAGCCGTAAATTGCAAGCCTGTGAACTAAACAAATATTCCAGCAAAATTTAATTCAGCTTTTATATTTCAGCTTTAAAATCGTATATAATATATTAAATTTATCATAAAGTTAAAATTAATAAAGTTGTTAATTATATTTATATTAATTAATAATTAATGTAAAACACTTTAAAATATTTTAGATATAACTAAATTATCGCACAAGGTAAAAGTGAAAGCTTATAAAATAAGCAAATATTCCAATATAAAATAATCAAATTTTCAAATATTGAAAATTAAAAATACAATTTACTATCAATTCTTGTTTATCAGAACAAAGTTTATATCATGACAGATTTTTTACAATTTAATTTTATTAATTTTTTGTAATTAAATTGACAAATCTTATGGGTATCATGATAAATTCTGATGTGTACGTGCTGCTTTCCGTGCTATGCACGAAAAATCAAAGTCATATACATGCCTTCTATGTAATTGTTAATGTGATCAATTTTAATTAAGACGATTATATTTTACGATCTTATTTTTCATGCAATTCGATACTTTTTTCTATAAAAGTCGTTTTTAATTATTACATCCTTTGTTTTCTTTATTTATGCATATTCATGTAATGATCTCCCAATGCCAAGATGCATTGAGGTAAATAAATCTTAAAACATGATATTAAAACAACTTTTAAGAGATAATAAGCTGAACGATCTTTTTGTAAATATAAGAAAGCTTTCTAAAGATATCATATGTTCAATAAATCAAAAATTAATTAACGACTATGATAGGCTAAGTTGTATAATAGACAGTTATTGTAATACAAAATACTATAATCGTACAATAAATGTTAATAATAACAGTAGAAAATATACATTAACCATAAACTTCATTAATAAATGTATAGATAACATAAATATAGCCGGACTTTTAAATAATTCTAAAAGTAAAGAAATAATAGGATCAGATTTAAGTAAATATATTCCTAAAATAAGGTATAAACTCCTACTACCATTAGGACGAAGAATTTGTAATTATAATAAAGAATTAAAATCAATATGTAACGATAATATTAGAAACATGGAAACAGAATGCAATTGTAAAAGTCTTAGTTTTGATAAAATAAATGAACATATATGTACCCATAATCTAGAATTAATTGAAAATTGTGAATTAAGAAAGTTGCTACCAAAAGGGTATAAATATAGATTAAATAATAGCAACGACAAAAATAAAATTTACAATTCGTTATATAATGACTTAAATGCTTACTTTAGTAAGCTGATTAATAGTGAAAGCTCGAATATATCTAAGATAAACATTTAGAAAGATTATATATTTGATAAAATTAAAAATAAAATGAAAATATCAAACAATTATAAAAGGAAAGATGAAAAAATAAAGATATGTATACAGAACTTACTAAATTAAAGGTTAACTGTATAATAACAGCTATTGAAAAAGCTAGTAATAACTTTGTCTTCATATGCAAAAAGCTTTATTATGATATACTAACGAAAGAGGTTAATTCTAATGATTTAAATGTAAATCCAACATATGAAGGTAGTGAGTTAAGTTTAGAACCAACTATTACAAGTCACTGTTTTATAATGGATAAAAAGGGTATGAAGGTTGAATAAGATTATAAAACTATACCTATATTATATTGGAATCCAAAATTACATAAAAATCCAATAAAACCTAGGTTCATATGTAGTGCGTTTAAATGTACATTAAAACCACTTTCTGTCTATATGAATAAAATACTTAAAGTAATTAAAGCACATTTTAAAAAATATTGCAAGGTAATCGAAATTAATACTGGTATAAAACACTATTTCAGTATTAATTCTACAAAAGAATTTTTAGAACAGACAAAAGGAATAAACTTTCAAAATATAAATACATACGATTTTAGTACGCTTTATACAAATCTAGATTTAGTAGATATTAAAGAAGGGTTAGTAAAATTAATTAATCTTATATTCGAAAAAAGATATACATATATGTTATAATAATTATAACGGCTATCTAACAAAAATAAAACCATCAAGTAAATATAAATATATGGATAAAATTGAATTAATAGAATCCTCAAATGTTTTGATAAATCAAAATTATTTGAAAGTTGGGACATCTATATTTAGACAAGTAAAAGGTGTTTCAATGGGTGGTGATAGTAGCCCAATTATAGCTGACTTATTTTTAAGCTTTATAGAATATGAATTTGCTCATAACTGTGTAAAAACTAAATCTAAACTATAAAAATATATATGAAATTTATGTTTCAATACATTGATGATATATGTGTATTTAATTCTAATAACTTGTATTCAATTAGTGAACAAATTTATCCAGAAAGCCTTATTCTTAACAAAACCAATATTAATGATAAAGAAGGTGTATATCTAGATATGAACATTAAATTAACATTAACTAAAACTACTATTAATTTATATCGTAAAGATGACATATTTAAATTGACAAGAAACATATTTTTGCATGAGCATTCATGCATACTATATAATATAAAATATAATACATTAAATAATAAAATTTTAAGAATTGCAACAATATGTAATGATATTGGCTTTCTTCAAAATCATTTAAATAATTTAATATATACATATTTTAAACTAGGTTACTATAAAAATAACATCAAGCAGAAAATAGTAAAATATATAAATCAACACAATAATATAAAGAATAAATTTAAACTCTTAAGTGGCAAATTTTTATGGATGGATAATAAATAATATACTTTGTATTAGAATAAGATACTAGATAGTTATTTCAGAGGAAATTCATCATTAGCATGTATTTGACCCCGCTGCTATGTTGGGTAGAGGAGTTAGGGGACGAAACCTGATAGCATAGCAGCTCCTCCTGATGATTTCTAATTCTTATTCCGATACAACGTCTGTTATTTATTAGTCAATTCATAAAAATGACGTTTATTTTAAATTTCATTTTTTTAAACTTGATTTAAATTATAGAAAATCTAAAAACAATTATTTATTTTATTATTTAATTTTTAAATTTTGATTTAGCATTATTGTGTTTTGTTTATTTTATAATTATATTAAATCGTAGACTCAGTTAGCTGATTTGAATTATTAAAATTTAATTAGATATCGATATTAAGATTTACCAAATTCTCACACGAGGATTTAGCCGCAACGACTGTTTTGTCTGTTCATCAAAAAAATTTGTCTTTCAAGACATTCACGTTCAATTTGAATAAGCTTCCGAGTAATATTGTGCAAATCGGCATCTGGTCACGCTTTTTAAACAAATTGTAGATTTGGCTCTCTTACTCTGATTACATTTTTATTTGAATTAGTCAAGATTATTGCAATTAAAGGTAATGAAGCCTTTGGCTAAGCCTTGTAATTATTTTTAAAAGAAGTTATAAAATTTTTAATTAGTCAAAATTATAAAATGAAACAAAAATAATAAAAACATTTTCCAAATTAGGAAAAATAAATAAATTATTAATAATAATTAATAAATAATAATTTAATTATTATTAAATTATTATCAAGACTTGGCTTTGTCACTTAGATTACATTTTCACTTACATCCTTTATTTATGCACACTCATGTAATGATCTCTGGACTATTGTATATTGTAATTTTTATGCCCAATGCCGAGAGGCCATGAGATAAATAAATCTTATCTTAAGGTAAATAAATCTTATCTTATTAATATAGATTTATAATAGAGTTCTCGTAATAACGAACACACTCCCTCATTATTCTTTTATAAACTTCGGCTTTTAGAGATCTAAACATTTTTAAATATGTTTCATGATTAAAAAAAGCTGTCAGGCATCAATTTCACTAATCAATTTTATAACATTTCCCAGTAAGCTAGAAGCGCCTATCCTGAAAAGTTTAGGATTTAACCATTCGGACCCGAGTTCTTCTTTAACAAGCGTCATCCAATGAAAAGCTTGATTAACGTGCTTAATACCACCGGCTGGCTTAATGCCAATTTTAACTCCACCGGAAATTCGTTTAAATTTCCGAATTGCCTGTGCCATAACAAGGCCTCCAACTAGTTCAGCATTAATAGTTTCTTTACCAGTAGAAGTTTTAATAAAATCACTTCCGGCCATCATTGCAACCATTGAAGCTCTGTATACATTTTCTAAACATCCAAGTTCACCAACGGCTAAAATTGTTTTCATATGTACTTCACCAGTACATGTGATTCGCATTGCTCTTAATTCATCATATAACTCTTTCCATTTACCTTGTAAAACTAATGATCTATCGATTACTATATCAATTTCATTGGCTCCCTGATTTACAGCGAATTTAATTTCATTAAGACGACTTTCAAGTCCAAATTGTCCAGACGGAAATCCTGTGGCAACAGACGCAATATTGATTTTCTTTTTAACATCTCTTACACGGGACGGATACACGCACACTGCTGCACATTGCACACCAGTGAGCTCTGGATCTCCCAAAATCCTACCAAAAGGGTGAATAGCCTTTTCTGTTAGGTCCTTTACAACGGAAGGAGTATCGTCACTGTTTAAAGTTGTAAGGTCAATACACTGAATGCATTTAATCAACCACTGTTTCTGACATGTTACTTTTCGAATTTGAATACACTTTGCCCGGTACTGCAAACTATCCTTACAGATGTTTATATCCAACATGTTGGCATCAAATGGAATACTTTGGCATGATTTGTGTGTTTCTTCCTCAATTTTGCAATTATTTACAAGCATTGTTTGATAGGATTTTGAAAACACTAAAAATTTACGTGATTTATCTAAAATTTACGAATTTTAGTTAATTTTACTGAAATCCTTATTATATTTCGTAATCAGTAAACTATTTTTATTTCGAATGCATTCGTCTAAATAAATTATCATTCAATCCAAAAGCAATAAGATTTTATTGTAATAAAAGCTATCAATTGAAATTAAATTGATATCAATACTTTTTATAATTTTGCATTATAAATTTTTATAATATTATATTATTAAATATTGATATATTACTATATTATTATATATAATATGTTGTATTTAATATATTATTATTTTAATAATTTTCATTATATTAAATATATTATACATAAAATGGTAACGATACAATTGCTCGTTATGTAAATAGGAGAGATCGATTTTGAATTATCAAACGCTAAACGGTAACCATGATTTATCGGCCGGCAAGTGTTTCATTTCGAGTACATCCCCACCTAATTTTGAAAATCTTATGAAAATGTTGCAGCAAATATTTCATACATATGCATTTTACACTTCACTTACATATTCGGAATTTCAAAATAGATACTTCTAAAATTTTATTAACAACTTTTAATATATTAGATTAAACCTTATATGTTTGATAAATGTTTCAAATGTTTTAAAACTTAAAGTTAGATCTAGCATTAATTCTAGTTTTGTACTAACGATACTATTTGATTACACTTGATTGTCGTTGTTCCCCTATTCCTGCAAATAACAGCATTTATACCCTCGAAACATGCAAGTAAAAGCTTCTATTACTTCTGACAATGGAGAATTACTTTCCCCAATCCCCAAACTTGTTAATCTGGGGATTATCAAAATAGTAAAGCCTTTAGAGAGGCACATGTTATACAACACTTTTCTCAGAGAATTTGTCTCTAAAATGAACAACCGAATAATTTTCAACACTGTTCGATATAACAACAGTGGTATTAAGATATCGTTCTCATCCCATGATTTCCTGGAGAGCTATGAGAGTTTTTCAACGCGAACTTTAAAGATTTGGGCGTATTCGAGTGCAAACCCATCCAAGCATCATTGAAAATAGCCAATCTTCCGGCTCACTTGGATGATGGGGATATTAAGATGAAAAAAAAACTTATAAAATTACTAACTTCCTCCCCCTGATAGAAAAAAAACGGCTTCCCGTTACCAATTGGTTTTTGTTCAGCGGCGATGGGACAGGCTGAGTTATTGGAAAAGACGACATGTAATCCCTTTATGGGCTTTAACCTAAAATTCGAAATTGTCGGCAGTGAGGAGTACACTTATCCTCACTGTAGTCGGTGCCATAAGTGGGGGCACTGGGCTTCCAGCTGTTCCCTACCGACTACATGTGGGGTGTGTAGTTCCTCTTCTTGCCCGGCTGCAGAGAGCGACACCAAATGTACGCCCCCCCCACATCCTGCTCCAACTGTGGGGAGAGCCACCCAGCCTGGAGTAGAAGATGTGTCTTCTTTAAGAAGTACAGTAGTTTGTTTCAATCTTCAGCCGCGAGGAAACCTGGGTCTTATTCTGGTGCCGCGACATCGGCTCCCCAGAATGCCTGTAGAGGTATGTCTGACCAAGAACTACTTCATGCTATGGACCTCAGATCGGCAGAGTCCAGAAAACAAACAGAAGAGTTGGTGAAATCCTTACTTTCTGCTCTACTAGCGTCGCCGACAGTGCCAGCTAACTCGGTGATTCCTCCTTCCTCAGAAATTCCAGCTTCGAAAAAGAGGGGGGCTGCGGCCGATGCCGTTCCCCCTTAAAGATCGGCAAAATGCTGAAGGACAAGATTAAAAGCGTCTCAAAGGGAAATTACGATAATGCCCGGGGGCAAGTACCTACTCTGGGCGGCGCTAGAGATGGATGGGGTAACCCCTCCACCTCTAGCTCTGTCTAGGGTGAGGCAATCCCCTTCCAGCTAAACTAACACAATGCAAAGCAATCAAGAGCCTTTTTCACTGAATATCCTTCAGTGGAATTCGGGAGGTGCTTCTGCCCTTAGCCTTTTATCTGGTAGAGATGCAGATGTTATAGTCCTTCAGGAGACGCGGTCTATCCGTATCCCCCAGGACATTACTCGATTTATTCCCAAGCATATATCCACTCACTTCACTCCGTATATAATCCTCCTCACTCCTCTTCATCTCAAGGTCTTTTAACCTTAGTTAAATGCTCCTTAAGATCTTCCCTCCTTCTTAACTATTCTTGTCCAGCCCTATCTTGTTTAGCTATATCACTTCGTAAGAACGGTAAACGCATCAGCATAGCCAATATTTGTATACGGCCAGGAGAAATTCACAAGAACCGTGACCTCCTAAATCGTATATTAGGTAGTGGCTATGACATGTTACTTTGTGACTTCAACGACAGAACTGGTCGTTGGATTAATGCAGCAAACCGCAGAGCCACGAACGACTATCTTATTCATAAACCACCATCCCCCACCTTTCATTGCTCAACAACTAATTCGCTCCTCGACATATTACTGCTACATAAGAAGTGGTTGTTGAAACCCATCTGTACTGAGCAGTCGCGCCAACAACAGACCACCTCTCATGACCTAATTCGTTGGCGGTTAGAGGAAGATACGTTGATTAGGAGAAGGTTCCACTTTGATCCCATCAGGGTGGCCTTCTTTCAAGCAGCTATCCAACTTTTCCCCCGAATTGGAAATGAGAGTTTGACCGAATTTAATGCCTACTCTCTTCGCAAGCTACCGCGTTGCTTTCGACTACCTATAAAGAACGCATATACAATCCCACTCCAACTAAACTCAAGGTCCTAGCTAAAATGCTACACCTTTCTAATCTCTCTGTTTCCGCCAGACAAGCCCTTTTGAATGAATACTGGAGCACTAAATATAGGCTCCAGCTGAGGAGGGCTAAGGCAAGCATTTCTCGCCTTTACCCTTCTCAGTCTTCCTTCTGGAAGATATTCAAGAAGAAGTTTGTCTGTTGGAAGGATAGAGCACTAGGTTGGATCGGTAGAATAGGCCTTGATAAAGTTTTGGAGGAGTCACTATCCCTACACAATTATGGAGCCACTTAATCACCCCAACAATCCCGCCTTGGTGTGACTTCAGGAGTAGGGACTTGTCTGTTACAGATATCCTTAACTCCTGGGGGCCACTCCCGGGCACCTCCAGAACCCATGCGCCACTCTCCACTCGTGTTTGTCAGCTGTTGACATCCAGTCAGAGAAAGGAGGTCGCCATAACAATGCTATTAGCCTCCCCGTCCGACATTGCTGGAATAAACATCAGCGTCGTGTTTTTATACCTAAAAAGAAGTCGATTTCATGTCCTAAAGATCTGCGACCCATTTCGATTCAAAATTCCCTCATCTCCATTTACGAAAAAGCGCTTGCGCGTAAAATCCGCGATCATCTAAGTAGGCGAAATTTAATCCCACCAGGTTTTCATTGGTACGTAAAAGATCGCTCGCTCCATTCAGCAATAGGTGAAGTGCAACAGTTTTGTCAAGATAACAGTCATCAGCTTGTTGTGGCTGTTTTTCTTGACTTCTATGCCGAATTTGACCGCATTTCCATTCCTTTTGTTATCACTTCTCTCAGGTCCCTCGGGTTGCCTGCGAGAATTGTTAACAGGGTGGAAATATTGCTGTACACCAAGCGATTCTTCTATGAAGACGACCCTGATGCACGTCAGTTCTACCCTATTACAGGTGTGCCTCAAGGCTCCCCACTTTCTCCAATCTTGTATCTTGCTGCCTCCATTGAACTCTACAAAAAATTCAAACGCGATCAACATCTTGTGGTATACGCTGATGATACCACAGCCCTGTTCTCTGGACGCAGGTGCAAAGATGTAGTCTCTGACATCAGCCGTTTCTTTACAAGATTAAAAGATCAGCTGCCCATTTCCAACCTTGTTTTAAACTCCTCCAAATCGCAGGTGGTTGTCTCTTATGGCGCCCCAGCGACAAAGAAAAAACTCAAGAGATCAGCACTCTCAGCTCTATCTTCTATCCTGATTAATCAACCTCTTCTACCTTCACAAGTCGAGTAAAATACCTGGGGTTTACCATTACGGTGAACTGGTCAGCGAAAGCTGACCTGGATAGACTAAAACGTATCCTGAAGAGAGCTAGATGGGCCCTGGAACGGGCCCAACATCTGTCATTGAAAGAGAAACCCAAGTGCGCCTCTGGGGTACTTGGGCTATCTCGGGATTAGTCTTATTTTCAAGAGGACGTCCCCCAGAACAAAGACTAAGGTTTCTTAAGCTCCTCATCTCGAGATTACCGAGCATCGTCCGTCTCGATTGGATTCTTCGGGAGGGGGTGACAGACCCCGAGTGGTTCAGTTGGAGAGCGGCGTGTTGGATTGGCTGGGGGCTCAGATCCTGTTGGACCTGAGGCCATAACAGATCTGAAGACGAAAGAAATATTTACTTGGGAAGAACATTAACATTTCTTTTTTAGCATGTTTCCTTTTTTTAAATTAGCTATCTGTTGTCATTTATTTATTAAGAAAATCTTTATTATTATGATTAATTCTGTGAGTTTAACCTATCTTGTTATCTCAATTAACTACTTGCAATAAAATAACATACAACGTTATAAAAAGTCTTTGATATTAAAACTCTTACAAAAATTACAAATTCCTACAATCTAACATACATACAACAATCGATTGCCCCGAATAATCGAATACCCCGAATAATCACACAATTTCCTGTTTGAATTCAACGAATATCTCTTTTACACCAACAAAAAATAATTTTGAATACCCTTTCTACTGTTCATCCGGCAGCAACTTGATGCCGAAAGGTAAGCCCGCCCACGTAGCGAAGTGTTGCGGTTGCAATGGACCAAATGCCAGATGTCTCAACTGTAAATGCAAGAAGGGCAATAAATCATGTGTGAACTGTGCAGCAGCGTCTTGCCCAAATCGAGCACTTATAATGAATATTCCTTCAATCGAACACAGTAACGAGTTGCAAATGCATTCATCTATTTTTCACAACTTGATCTAATATCTATTAGGGATCGTCTTTACTGCCTTGTCCTCAAGTGGCGTCCTAATCTATATCAAATTTTAAGTGCAAAGTTATAGACTCGTTTGCTGAAATATTGTCGCAATTGTACACAGACGCTTATTTAGACATCTCGGAAATGTCAGGTTCTCTTAAATCGATTATTTTACTTTGCCAACTAGTGTTCCAACGCACTCGGAATACCGGCTGCAAAACTGTCAGACAGACCGTCGAGCGTCGTTTAAGACTTTGAAAGATGGTTTATTGTTGGAGTTATACTCAGAGGCCGCATTTTTACAAAGTGAATTCGTCAGTCGATCAAAAGTTTGTCTCAAATCAAAAGTGAGTTGGATCGAAAAGTTTTGTAAACTTATGCGGTGTGGTAAAGTAACGTCCGCGATGCGCATTTTATCAGAGCCAGACGCCGAGATGAAGAAGCTAGCGCTTACTGACAATATAAATGGTACTACTGTGCATGAAATGCTGAGGCAACTACATCCGAGTCCACGTGAAGTGTATCCATAAACACTACTGAATAATACGTTTTCAGAAATGGTGGAGCATCATCCCATTCGTTTTCCTTTGATGTCAGCGGATGATATAATCGCAGCTAGTCGCCGCACTAAGGGGTGCGCAGGACCTTCAGGTTTAGACGCTCACCATTGGCAAATGCTTCTTGAATTATTTGGTGCAACATCAAGAAAATTGGCAGAAAGTCTAGCGAACTTTACGATTACAATTGCCACTCAAAAACTGCCTCAGGGTTGTCTTGAGGCATTCACGGCTTGTCGTCTTATTCCTTTGGACAAGCAACATGGAGTCCGTCCTATTGGAATAGGTGATGTTACTCGTCGCATCATAGGTAAAGTTTTATGTAACGTCATTCGAAGTGACATCCAAGCGGTAGCAGGTATTGAACAGCTGTGTGCGGGTCAGCGTTGTGGTGTTGGAATGGCCATACATTCAATTTATGAAATGCTTCACAAATCGAATAAAGCTGCTATTATCCAGGTAGATGCGTCAACTGCTTTCAATTGTATCAATCGCAGTTTAGCACTTGCAAACATGAAATTTGTCTATCCATCAATGTCAACGGTACTACAAAATATTTATTCGAGTCCAGCCACATTAAATGTTGATGACGATATAATTCTATCTAAAGAAGGGTTTACTTAAGGTGACCCAATCGCTATGATGGCGTTTGCTGCAGCATCATTACCCCTAATAAGACGAATTACGAACGAAGTTCCTGAGGTAACAAATAGGTGGTACGCAGCCGACGCTAATTGTGTTGGAACCGTCGATAATCTAGTAAAGGTGTGGGCTCTGTTAAAGCAGGAATCTTTTAAGTATGGTTTTATTTTAAATGAGAAGAAATGTCAACTTGTAGTACATGAGGATAATCTGTCATATGCAAAACAGGCCTTTCATCAGTCTGGATTAAAGGTGATTTCAAATGGTACCAGAATTTTGGGCTACGCTGTAGGAACTGATCAATACATATCTGAATTTTTAATGGAGGAAGTGCAAAATTGGTCTTCACAAGTACTGAATTTAGCTGATGTTGCTAAACATGATCCTCACGTGGCATATGTTGCCCTTACACAATCACTACAGTACAAATGGTCACATGTACAGCGGACTTGTAGAGTTGTTGGGAACTGCTTCTCCGTTTTGTCGGTTTACATATTGAACAACATGGTTCCGACTTTGACAGGTGTCGAATTAGACACAACACGAATTCAGATGATACAATTACCAAAGCGTCTTGGTGGTTTAGGGATTGACGATCCCTTGGAAGGTTCTCAGTTAAAGTTTGAAAATTCGCAACGTATGTGCTCACTTTTATTAGGTCCCGATAAAGACAACTCACCCGAGAAAATCATCAAACTCATAAAGGAGCAGAAAAGCGAAATATGTAAAAAGAAACTAGATTTACTTAGAACCAGTTTAGATAGTTCAAATTCTTTCATTAATTACATGTCCATCCCCGGATCATCAACTTGGTTGTTAGCGAAGCCATTGGTCCTTTTTGAACATCATCTAAGCTTACACCAATTCCAAGATGCTTTAGCAGTTCGTTACGGTTGGCCCCCACCGAATCCACCACGCATTTGTAGCTGTGGGGCTGACCTTGCACAGTCATTGTCTTTCATGTCAGGTCGGTGGATTACCTATTGTACGTCACAACACTGTAAGAGATTTTCTAGCTAAAACACTGTCAAAAGTATCATCATCAGTAGCCATCGAACCAATCCTACGCCGGATACCTGAGGGATTTGACTTTGAAATTGCATCAACAACTCGCGATATTGAAGCTCGTTTAGATATCGAGTGCAACGGCTTGTTCGGTGATTCAACGGAGCGGTCCTTACTGGACATCGTTGTATTTAATCATTTTGCTCCGTCGTACATCTCTGACAATCCAAAATCTCACTTCGAGTATCACGCCAAACGAAAAATATCAAAGCACAACAAGCGAGTCCTTAAAATTGAAGATGCTACTTTTTACCCTTTCGTGTGTGCGTGTAATGGGGCACTGGGTAAGGAAGCACAAATTGTACTCAGAAAAATCGCTTTACTGGAATCTGAAAAAAGCAAACTTTCATACAGTAATTGCATCTCAGATATTCGAATGGACCTTGGATTTCTAATTGTAAGGTTGGTAGGAAATGCTTTACGTTGCTCACGATCAAGTTATTCAAAAGTTGGGATGTCAGTACACGAGGACGTATCCAACTTTTAATAATAAACAATATTTCGAACAATTTAAAAGGGTATTTTCCGGTGTAATTTTTTTTAAATAAATCTTCTCTTTAAAAAAAATAATTCCGTAAAACTAATCGATTAAACACGTAACTTGCTGAATGCAACGAAATGATCAAAATTAACAGTTCATTTAAATGAATTGAATACATTTCTATTCTCTTAAAATTCAATTACTGGTTTTATTTTAATTTTTATTGTCAATGAAATAAATTGTTCGAGCAACTTTGTAGCGATAATGAAACTAACTCTAAAATTACAAGATTAGCGTAAAAGTACAGCATTTTGAAATTAAAAGAAATAAATAACACATTCATTTCAATAAAAACAAACGTATTAAACACTTTCCACTTTCTTCCGCGTCCTTGAAATATTAATCATTAAAATCTTATACAAAAGGTCAAACATACAATTCGCTATAGTCGTTAATAAAAAGTAATAAAAAATATTTTTTATGTTATTAAAAATATGCGAATATAATTATAAAATTGTATAATACAAATAATTTTGTATTTTAATAAATAATTAAATAATCTTAACACAAATTATAAATAGAAAATTTGTATAAAATTACCTCAAAGTGGTGCGAAAACGTTTACTTTATTTTTCACTGCACACCTTTCTGCAATGAGTAGACACGGCTAGAAAGCGTATTTTTTATTGCAACAAATAACATTTGATCTTCATATTAGTCACAAAATAACATTTAGTTTACAGCGCTCACGTATCACGTAATGTGAAAAACTTGTTGATAATTTAGAAAAAGTGGAGAAATAGAATTAGTGTTATTACATCGAAAATACGTACAGAAATTATTGAATCCAACTTCGATAAAGCCAACCTGATTTGATTGCTTGATTCAAGTGGTTTTCCCGACATTATTTCCAATAGAGTCAAAATCAAAAACCTTCTCGCAAAAATAGGTTGTTATAAATAGCAAAATTTCAATAAGAGATACCCTTGATAGACTTGAATACGCAATTATTTGTCAAAGCATCAGGTAATTCGTTGGCCTCAGTTTTGGCTCCGGAGTTTGACTCGAGATCTATGAGATCATCTGATATTCGTCGTCCTCAATTTTCGCTAAGAGGATTGTTCGAGTTAGGACAAGAAGTTTGGTTTCTCAACAAGATAATATGCGAATATCATTTTTAATTATGACAAATGTTTCATGATCTATCGAGAGGTCGCGTATAACAATACGTGAAATCTTCATTATTCGGTTTCATATTATCCTCGTGTGGTTGTTTGAATCCTATCAGCATCACTGTACACTACAATCAGCGTGGGTGGACCTCATCAGCAGTGTTGGCGTCACGTCAGCACGTTAATATTCACGTGCTGACGTGAATATTATCGTAAATATTCATTGCTCTTACACGAGTTGTATTCTTTCAATGGTCGGTTTGATATTATCCTCGTGTGGTTATTTAAATCCTATTAGCATCACTGTACACTACAATCAGCGTGGGTGGACATCATCAGCAGTGAGCCCACTCCTACATTTCGTGTTTCGGTCCTGTTATTGTTTCTGATGAACTCCTCGTCGCCGAAGTGCTGGTTTATATTTGGCTTATATACAAAATTACACAATTAATGTGTTCTATATTTGGTGTGGGCGGTAACTAATATTCGCAATTCGAATCCACCACACACCGATTTTTTTATTCCGTTCTTATACGAAATGTTCACTGGACAGTAAACCGTAAGCTGTATTTTTACTATTGTGAATATTGCTTACACGAGCCGCTATTCTTCATTGGTCGGTTTGGTATTATCCTCGTGTGATTGTTTGAATCCTATCAGCATCACTGTACACTACAATCAGCGTGGGTGGACATCATCAGCAGTGAGCCCACGCCTACATTTCGTGTTTCGGTCCTTTTACTGTTTCTGCTGAACTCCTTGTCGCCGAAATGCTGGTTTATATATCAAATTACACAATCAATGTGTTCTATATTTGGTGTAGGCGGTAACTAATAACTAATAATCAATGTGTGGTGGATTCGAATTACGAATATTAGTTACCGCCCACATTTATTTTATTCATTCTATCACATTTATTTTATCTATTACATCTCAATCTCATATTTTTCCTCCATATGGAATAATCAATCAATTACAATAATTGGTTGATTATTACAATAATCAACCAATTACAACCAATATTACAACCAATTACAATAATATTTCGGTTATACACAAAGGATGTTCTGATGTTCAAATGTATGTAAATTCTGCGGACGTAAACATGTACGAAATCAGAAGTATCCAGCGTTGAAAAAGTTCATTTTGCAGTTTCATGTTGCAATCAACGAGTGAACTAGTGAACAACGAGTCCAACAGTGAATCCGCATCTGAATGTCGACCCATGTATTCTATCAACTTGGGAAGATGCGACGAGTAAATTATGTGACGGATTTTAAATTTAAAGAGTTTAAATTTATTCTTTATATTATTGTGTTGATTTATATATTTTACTGTTTTCTGCTTGATGTTATTTTTATAGTAACCTAGTTTAAAATATGTATCTATTAAATTATTTAAATGATTTTGAAGAAAGCCAATATCATTACATATTGTTGCAATTCTTAAAATTTCATTATTTAATGTATTAGATTTTATATTATATCGTATGCATGAATGCTCATGCAAAAATATGTTTCTTGTAAATTTAAATATGTCATCTTTACGATATAAATTAATAGTAGTTTTAGTTAATGTTAATTTAATGTTCATATCTAGATATACACCTTCTTTATCATTAATATTGGTTTTGTTAAGAATAAGGCTTTCTGGATAAATTTGTTCACTAATTGAATACAAGTTATTAGAATTAAATACACATATATCATCAATGTATTGAAACATATATTTCATATATTTATATTGTTTAGATTAAGTTTTTACACAGTTATGAGCAAATTCATATTCTATAAAGCTTAAAAATAAGTCAGCTATAATTGGGCTACTATCACCACCCAATGCAACACCTTTTACTTGTCTAAATATAGATGTCTCAACTTTCAAATAATTTTGATTTATCAAAACATTTGAGGATTCTATTAATTCAATTTTATCCATATATTTATATTTACTTGATGGTTTTATTTTTGTTAGATAGCCGTTATAGTTATTATAACATACACATGTATAACTATTTCCAAATATATGCTTAATATATTTTTCTAGCGCTTCTTTAATATATTTTAACTATTCTTTAAGTTTAAGTTTTGAAAAACGATCAAGTTAAGAAAAAGAAAATACTAAGTTACAAAATAAAAATAAGTTACGAAAGATACCATAATGTCGTTTGTAGAATTCATTCATAAAAACGTAATCAAATATACAACAGTCTACATAATAAGGCAACGCAGATAAATAGAATTCAAATCTTCAATAGATAAACGTCCATAACGTTTTTGCCCTTGATGTGCACTGGCCCTCTGGGCTCGAATTCATATCCATAATTAGTTAAAAAGGTGGCTACATGTTCAGGAACTTGGATGCGTCCATTGACACCTTTAGAATCCATTCTGCTTGCAACATTTACAGTATCACCCCAAATATCAAAATTAATTCTTGAATTTCCTAAAACACCTGCAGTTACCGGCCCAAAATTGTAACCTGCTCGTACAACAAATTTAAAATGAAACAAGCTTGCAGAGAACTGATCTGCTAATTCCATGAATGCTTTAACAAATTCCATTAATGAAATCAAGTGATCTTTGGCAAAATCAAGGTTATTTGAATGATTATCTTTATGAATACGTTCGCATGACGAAAACGAAGTAGCTAAGCCTGAGGCAACCATATATGTTGGACCGATTGTCTTAATTTTTTCAATATGATTATTAAACTTATCATCACTTAACAAGTTATCAATATCTGCATATAATTCATTTAGGATGCGACCGTAAAATTGACCGCCTTCAAATTGTTCTTCGTAAAGATCGGTTAAATAATTAGTCAAGGTAATGAATGATACACCAACAACTTCATAATCCTGGGCATAGTGCAGGCCGCTATTTAGCAATAAGTCTATAGCAAACGACGGTAGAATATTTCGTATCAGCCAATTCGCGCAGTCCTTCTCTGATATAGATTTACGATAACTTTGCCGTCCTTGCTCTTCAGCGTGATAGAGAATTCGAAAGGTACGTTCTCTTTCGCGAACACAAATTACAAATGCAACAAAAAGACATAATACGCTGGCGATTTGCTGCACGATTGTGATAAAATTTATGTGTAGTTTCCACTCAAACACAAGTACGACAACACACTGGCACAAAGCCATTGAAATCTTTATAAATGAATACGACTGCGGAAATAAGAAGCAAAGATTGAGTAATGTTGTCAATCCAGCGAAACGAAAGGTTATTAGATTACGATTCGGGTAGGGAATAAAACAACATGTTGTCCAATATATAAGCGGAACTATCTGTAATATGTACGCTATTCGGTATTTGTATGCAGACGAATTTAAAATACTTCCAAAAGAAACTGCAAATGCTAAGGTAAGAACAGATATCAACGTAGTTAATACATAAATCAGATTTTTTAGTGTATTTGAACTCGCTGTTATGAAACTGTAAGCCAAAGCAATGTAACACATTAGCATACAAATAACGGAAATAAGTATAGAGCCTTTTACGTTAGCGTAATAGTAGGATAGTCTCAAATTTGTTCCTTCAATCGTTGAAACGACGTTTTGTGCTAAACGAAAGGCGTCTTTGTACTTATGTTCAAGAGCGCTGTCTTTAAAGCTTAAAGTGACTTTATTTACTTTGGGAAGAAATTGCTTTAATGATTTAACATTCAGTGATACAATTGGTGGGTCACTTTTAGACGATGTTTCTGTATTCATAAAACGTTGTAACAGCAACATGTCATCATTACGAGTTAACTTGTCATCATCTTGACTAGTTTTCTATGTGAATAATAATTTAATAATAAAAATAATCTACATGAATTTATGTAGTGACCTGTTCCTCACTTTTGTGGGCAGAAAAGCATCTTGAATGTCGACCAGACGACAAATTGTTGCTCTAGATTAAATATTCATTTATACAAAATGAATTAATTAAATTAATTTATTGAATTAATTGTTTATTAAATTACAAGAATACATTAAAATTACATTTTTAGATCTTTAAATTTTTGAATGTAATTTATTTGAGTTGAGGATTGATTTAATTTATTTGAGTTCATTTATTATTTAATAAAAAATTTAGATAATAACAAGATTAACATTTTATTTAATTTATACATTAAATATAATGTAATATTATATAATATCATTTATACTATAAATGATAAAAATATATAATATATAATATTATAACATTTATAATATTATAACATATATATGTTATAATATATATTATAACATATATAATATCTTTTAATTTATTACATTTATTTATATTTAACAATTTTTATATTTTAAAGGATATTTATTCGATAAATATTCAAAGTACACAATTTAAAAGTAAATTGATTATCAATAGTTTATATTTTCAGATATTATACACTTTAATACATTTAGATATTACACTTACATAATTAATTATTGATTAAAAATAATTTATAATTAATTACTTTGATAAGTAAATTCGATTTTAATTCTCAATTATTATTAACTAAATAGGAAAGTAAATAAAGATAAACTTAACATCATAGATATTTATTTTTCTCTGTTGCATTTACAACTTTTAAATTTAAAAACTTATTAAAGTAATAACTTTGAATTATTAGATAACTAATAATTAAATAACTAAATGAACTAAAAGCATTAATTGTAAAATAAATGTAAATAATTATATAGGTTATTATTTATTTTTCTTAATTTATACAAATATAAATTTCACTAATTTAAAATTGCAAATTTGTGTTGACAATTTGTCGATTCAAATGACAATATCATTGAAACAAATGTTAAAAAATACCAAATCTAAAGAAGTTTAACAATTCAATATTAAATTTAGATCATAGAAAAATCTACATTTCAGTTAAAAACAAACGTTTTATCTGTCAAATCATAAAAATCCCTTTTCAAGGTAAATAACCAAAAATAAAAGAGATGTTTTAATAATCAGATCAGCAATTCAATTATTATGTTCAACAATTCAACATTAAAAGTAAATTAACATTTTATAAAATGTAAATGAAATATAATTAAATGAAATGTAATTACATGTAAATGAAATGTAATTAAAATTTAAAATCATAAAAATCCATTTTCAAGTAAATAACCAAAAATAAAAGAGATGTTTTAATAATCAGATCAGCAATTCAATTATTATGTTCAACAATTCAACATGAAAAGTAAATTAACATTTAATAAATGTAAATGAAATATAATTAAATGAAATGTAATTACATGTAAATGAAATTTAATTAAAATTTAAAATCATAAAAATCCCTTTTCAGGTGAATAACAATAAAATTAAAAAGATGTAAAAAATAGATCTGATAAAAGATTAAATTGAAAGAGATTAAAAGACTAAAATATTAAAACTAAAAGAGATTTGATATTAAATCTGATCAAAAATACAATGATTCAACAATTTAATTATTATGTTCAATAATTTAATATGAAAAGTACATTTACATTTTATAAAATGTAAATGAAATATAATTATTTATAAATATAAAAAATTAAATATAAAAATTACATTTTTACATAATAATTCTAATTATTATGAAATTCCATATATTCTAATGTTCATAATTATAATATTAATATATATAAATTGACTCCTAGTAGTAGCCGTTTAATGAGACAAAAAGTATACAAATACGTATTGTCTTTAGTTGTTAGGCTATAAATTGATTCTTTTAAACTGCCAATCAGTTTGGTGAATTAAAATAAATTGTTCTATTATCTCAAATTGAAATCTCAAATCAGAATAATATTTATTACTTACCCAATTATTCCGTTTTAAAGATAATCAGTACAATACATCTAATGGTAATGGCTATATAATGAGCCACAGTATATCACCCAGCTACTATTTTCGGCTTATAATTATACGTAAATAATTATAAGTATTATAATAATTTTAAATAATTAAATAATTATAAAAGTTACATTTTTTAAATTGAAATTATTTTAATTGTTAATTAAAAATATATATATTAAATATAAAATATTTAATCATGAATTATTTATAATAATGTATACATAACCTGATCGAATTGCGTTCTATTGATCAAATATGTCTTGTAAACTAAAAAGAAATTTTTAAATCGTATTTAGAAATTTAGATTACCTGTATTAAGATATTCAATTTCTTCAGATTCTGTAACATTGAAATGATCCGTACTGTGAAGATGATTAAAGGTGGATTCAGTGATGTGAACATACCCTATGTTCAAGTAAAAGTTATTACTGAGAAAAAATATAATTTATAAAAAATTCAATACGAACATTTAATTCTATATAACGGACGTCGCTACATTTATTTGATAAGCTAAGATGGCTTCTATCAAATATATAGATATTTCACGTTACATATTTTAGAATGTAGATATAATGTTTCTACAAAATTTTTTATATCTACAGATATTGAAATATCTACATATATTTCAATTAATTGAGCGAACGTCCGTCAATAATATTAATGAAAAGAAAATTTATTGCCATCGCGCCTCTCGGCTTCGACAAAATATAAAAGAAAATATAGTTACAATAAATCAAATACATTCAATTTAAACGGATGCTGATGTTAGACGTTGTACCAATATATTGCATCTTCTTTTCGTCATATCCTATGCCCCTAATGCTTCTGCACTGTTCCTCTTAAAAGGCCTCAGATAGTTTGTGAATTATAATAATATTATAATTTTTTTCTTTTATTTTTTATAACAATATTGTTGAGATTTATTAAGACCACTTTGCCTTTCAGCTTGGGTCAAACAAACAAGGAAAAGCATATTTGCAAATAAATTGGAAAAATTGAATAGAAAATGCTGCAATAAACATTCAAAATAGTTGATTGTTGAATATTAAATCACCATAATCAAATTTAGGTTATGGACATGCTAACCGGTCAATACTACTGAGTGATAATTTCGATAAGTATACACATGTAAAGACGTGAAAAAGTGATTGACAACATTCAGAACAGTAAAGACAATTACAAGTCAAAGATCTTTCATGAATCATTACGCGTTTCACACAAATTTTAGCGTGATATCCATGTAATGATGCACGCCAAATAAGAGGTCCCTTACTATAAAAGGGATTTCTCCAATTCGCTTAAGTATAAACATGAGTTAACTCATACTCAGGGTCTAAAAGTGCGGTCTTACTTTCAAGATTTTGAATATTTGTAAGAAATTCATGGGTAAGAGGTAGGTTAAAAAGATCTCTTATATAGATCGAGCATGGCTTCACCTTTGCTAGGAATCATACGATAGTGCTAGAGCACTTGGTGAAACCCCGACTATTCTTTTAATGTATAGAGTATGGTAGTTATCGATCTGTCTAAAGTTGAATGATTTCAGGTCTGGCCAAAAGGATGATAATCCATAAAGTAAGCAAGGGAGTAACATTATTTGAAAATAATGTAGAGCACCTTCGAAAGATAAAGCTCCTAAATTAGCGACTCTCGAAGTAGCACCTACTATCTTTGCGTAGTAGGTGCTACGTAAATATAATTATATAATAAATATAAATATTTATTTTTAATTGTACCTGATTGCATCTGTGATCTGAATTATTTTCCCTGGTTTTTGCACGATATTATCCTCACAGGTATTCATCTTATTTTTGATACTGCAGGACGCTACTAATCGGTCTGGTGATCCGGCTAGCGGATCACATAACTAGGTAGGTTTCTAATAAATCGTTAGAATACGATCCCCTACCAAAAGTAATACACAGAAATGTATATCTAAACCACTGGAGCAGCCAGGCTAGTAAATGTAACGTTGAATCGCGATACAGACGTCTTGAGTTCAAATCCGATCAGCATCAGTGTACGGAGAAAGCAGATAATAAGGGTCGAAACGTGAAATGTAGGTCTGGGTCAGCAGCTGATGAGACCCACCCAGACTGATTAGTAGCGTCCTGCTGTATCAAAAATAGGAACAATACTGTGAGAATAGTATGGTACCACAATCAGTCTAATTATAACAATATTTATTAGAATAATTTTACAATTATGTAGGTGTTTTCAAATAGGCATTAACCGAGTTGTTTCATAACATTTTTATTAGTTTGGCGAATCATTGAGTGGATTGGCTTGACTGTTGAGGTTTTATCATGAATGCTCGTCGAATTGCCAAAGATACACATTTTGCGGGGATGAATGAGATGTTGCTTCTAAGGTGAGTGATGCATTCGTGATAGGGTGTATTGTGCTTAACCGCCTGTTGACGTGCGATCTGTCGTAATAATCTGTCTGCATTAGGATCTATTTTCTAGCGCAAAAAAAACGTGAAATCCGGAGAACTCGACTTTTGCCACTCGTTCATCATATTTAGCTCGTTTTCTATTATCATGATAATTATGCGAATCGGTCATCCGTTGGGAATGCGATGAGGCAAGCAGGATATAAACACAATTATTATATGATTATTAACACAATTATTATATTATTATACACAATTATTATATTATATTAAAAGTATTACATGATGATTCCATCGTCGTCCTCAATAACATTCAAAGTTCGACTAAAAATATCCCGATTACGTTGGTAGACTCAGATCCAATTAGCTCTTTGATTACTAGCGAGGAAGTTGAATCAGCACTGTTACGCGTGGCAAACAAAAAATCCGCTGGTCCCGATAACGTATGTGTAGAACATCTGAAATCGTCTCTCCCACTTCTTAGCAATTATTGGTTACATATGTTTAACTCGTTTCTATGTGGAGATCCGCTACCTCAGGAATGGAGAGAGGGAATGGTGAAGGTTCTTTATAAAGGTAAGGGTAATAGATATCTCCCTAATTCCTATCGTGGTATATCGCTCCTGAATCATTTATACAAACTCTTGATGTAGATCGTTTATATACGACTAATTAGATATCGGCAGCATTTACTTCCATTTGAGCAATATGGATTTCGACAAGGCGGAAGTACGAGTGATGCTCTTAAAGTTTTACGACCACTTGTAATAGAAAATTTCGAAGCGCATAAATCATTCTAAACGATTTTTGTGGACTTTGATAAGGCTTTTGATTCCATAGATCAAAACTTATTATTTAGAAAGGTTGAACATGGCGCTAAAGTATATGGCCGCTTTCTTCAACTTATAAGCAGCATCCTTCAACCAAGTTCACTTAGAATATTTGACGGGATTCAGTTTTCACAATCCTTTTGCGTCAAATGTGGTGTCTTGCAAGGAGATCCTCTTAGCCCCCTACTTTTTGCTTTCTTCGTTATGGACCTCCCAAACTGCCTATGTCGAAATTCGAATAGGGTATGGTCAGTGATGTATGCAGATGATCTTGCCATAGTGTCAGATACTATGTCCTCTTCTCAAAGAGCCTTAGATGCGTTGTATCATTATTGTACATCTAACAAAATTAAGGTTAACATAAAAAAGACCAAAGTCGTCAAGTTTCGTAAGGGTGGTCCACGGTACAAGCATGATCAGCTTACATTTCATAACAAGCCGAATTTTCGCTGGAATTTTTGTGTTCGTATACTTATCTAGGAATGTACCTCACTTCGCGTTGGAGTTTTGTTGATCACTTAGAACACAAGGCGACAAAAATAATTAAGGCAACGAGTTTGATCCATAATCTGGGGTGTCTCTCTCGAGAGTGCATTGAGGTATTTTAGAGTCATGTTGTTGTCCCTGATTAGTTATGGTCTTTCCGTTGTATGGAATGATTTGACTTCCGGTAATTTAATGCAGCTCGACATATGTCAGGCATCTGCGCAGTCTTCTTAATACGGTCGAAACTGTTAATTATACTGCAAATCTAGAATTATTTAACAAGAACGTATCGGGGATTGATCCGGAACACTTTTTAACGCCAGTTGCCTGTCAACAGCATTGGAAAAATTTACACAATTATAAGCGGCCATTGATTTGGCGTTTATTTACTCATGGGTATCACGATAAGATTTGTCGTATACGCATTCCTTTACATTCGCGATCGTCGTGCTGTTCGTGCAAATTTTGTTTGTGCGCTTGCTGGTCCTTGCTTCATATTTTCGAATGTCCATATTTGCAGCATTTGAGTTTGCAAGATATCGATCGTATGAAGTAAAGTGCAAGATCTATCTGAGGCCTTTTAAGAGGAACAGTGCAGAAGCATTAGGGGCATAGTATATGACGAAAAGAAGATGCAATATATTGGTACAACGTCTAACGTCAGCATCCGTTTAAATTGAATGTATTTATTTATTGTAACTATATTTTCTTTTATATTTTGTCGAAGCCGAGAGGCGCGATGGCAATAAATTTTCTTTTCATTATTATAATATTAATATTATAATAATATTAATAATATAATATCATTAAATAATAATATAATAATAATAATAATACAGAGTTTTATTTCCCGTTCCGCCTTTCGGCTGGGCAAATAATTACAAAATAGGAAATTAGTCAGAATCAACAAAATTTGAAGTATACATATTGTCTTCTTAATGCGTCGTTTTTTTTGATCAATGACGAAGATCATTAATCTCTTGAAGTGACATAAGGCTGAGTTGAGGGCAGGCTAGAGCATGGAGCAATGCATCACAGGAAGAAGCACAGAAGCGGCATATACAAGAAGAATCACGGCGATGACAAGCGAGAAGTCGGCGACAGTAGTTATCATGAAAACCATGAATAGATAACCTCCATATCAATGGGCGTTTCACATTTAACGGTGATCTCCAACTGTTTTGCAGGTACACAGGAGAATTGGCTAAATCATGATCCACGTTTAAGAATTTAGTCTCAAGAGCTACCAAATGTTGGAGATAACTAGACGTTTGAACACATCTAAGACTACTACATAATCGGACACTAAGCGGCTTTATTTTTGCCAAGTATGTGATCGCTGTCGTACTACATTTATTGGATACTCCAACTATATGTTTCAAAAATCGGGCCTGACACCTATCAATCTGTCTAAAATTTAACTCAGTGAGGTCCTCCCAGAATGTTGCCAACCCATACTGAATAATTGGTAGAAGCATTAACTCGAAATATCTCAACGCTCCTTCAAACGACAGCTTCCTTAGTTGAGGATATGAAGCCGTTTTAATTGCAATCTTAGAAGATTTAGCCTCAAGGTGCGCGGTAAAAGACCATCTAGACGTTAATAGAACGCCAAGATACTTATAATTAGTACAGAACTCTAGTGTCTGAGACTTTATAAAAAGCGAGTCATGCTTGGATAAACGACCACCACCGCGGAACTTCACTACCTTTGATTTTGAAATGTTGATGTCTAGTTCATTCCGACTACAAAATACAGTCAAGCCATCGAGTGCCTTTTGAGCCGTGCCTAGGTTTCTTGTCAGGATCACAAGATCGTCAGCATATAGCGCCAACTCAACTTCGTTTGCAAAAGACCGTATAACCGGTGGTAAATCAATAACGAAGATTGAAAATAATAGAGGACTGATTGGGTCCCCCTGCAGTACGCCATGATTAACTGTGAAGAAGTCAGAGTATGCTAAATCATCGAATACCTTGACACGGTTAGGTAATAGAATCTGATATAGTAGGCGAAGAAAGCGCCCACGAAGATTACAATTATTATGCAGCTTAGAAAGTAGGATATTTCGATTGACTGAGTCAAATGCTCTACGAAAATCAATAAAGATGGCATATAATGAATTTTTATTAGAAATACAGTTGACTACAGAAGAACGCACTAGACTGATAGCATCACAAGTCGAGCGACCTTGCCGAAATCCAAATTGTTCTTCAGGCAATAACGAAGAACAGTGCTTAGCTAGTCGAGAAGTTAATACAAACGACAATAATATATTATATTAAATGATTAAAGTGATAATATTAAAAGAAGTGATGAACACTGGACATGTGTTCATAGTATTCATTGATTTTGTCAAAGCGTTTGACACCATCGATCGCGACGTACTAATGAAAAAGTTGTTCTACTTGCACAATATAAAAGGGAAACTATTTAAAGTTATTCAAAAAATTATGGCGAATAATTCAATTGTGATTAATATTAATCGGAAGAAATCCCCACCCGTAGAACAATCTAGAGAAGTATTGCAGAGAAATACATTAAGCCCTTTATTGTTTTCTCTTTACATTGCAGATTTGCCGGATTCACTAATTAACGTAACGATAATATACATGTATTTTTTATGCTGGTGATTTAGCAATTCTGAGTACTAAACTCGAGTATATTCGACAAGCAATGAACCGATTAAGTGAATATTGGATAAATAATGCAATTGAAGTAAATATCGCTAAGACAAAATTGATGAAATTTCGAAAGGGAGGCCGTTTACGATTGTGTGACGAAATTCGCTACAGGAATCAAGTAATTGAATACACTAAAGTATATAATTACCTGTGACTTCATGTAACATCAAGATGATTGTTCAATGAACATATTAGAGAGAAACGTAGAATGTTATTGTTGAAGATGCACACTTTCAAAAATATTGACAAATAGTCTCTGTCAGGAATTAGCAAGCTTTTCACAATTACGCTTGAACCCATCATAACATACGGACTAGAAGCCATATGGGAAAATTTAACAATCAGCGATATGTCTATTCTAGATGGAATAAAGTGGCAATACTTAAAATCAGCATTAAAACTATCATCTAAAACTTCATCTACGCGAATTCGTTTGATAAGTAAAAAACAATTAATATCAGAAAGTTTAGTTTTAAAAAAGAATCTAAGTTCATTAATGCAACACATTCACAGTTTGAAGAAAAAATAAGACGAAGTTAGTACAGAATTTTGGAGTACGCCAGATATGATACAGACAAATTGGACGAAGCCAAATTATACCAAGAGAAGATTTATATTAGGATTATCAATGCATGGCTACCACAATAAAATTTGTTGTTGGGGACCGAATATTCATGAAATGCATACTAATTGTATACGTCAATATTGCAAGTGGTTATGCAATAGCCTTATGCATGCATTAAGTTGTTATTATTTGTCAGCAAAATGATTGATGTTTCTAGATGCTTTACAAGTTTGAAAAGTTATGTATTTTTTTTCTTTTGTTCGTTATTTTCTTACGTTATTTATTTTCGGATTTATTTGAGTTATGGCTCGGTTATATTATTCCTAAGAACCATAAGTGCTAAACATGTTTTTATATCCTTCTTATAGGATTTTCAATGTTGAATGTATTTCTGCCAACACCGTAAGGTGACAGTGCAGACTTGTTAATTGAAAAAAATCTCAGCTAATATTATATTATTACGTTAACAGGTATCTCTAATTGTCATTAGATAGTAAATAAGGCGAAGATATATTATTATTTATTATATAATTCTGATCCAATATCTCGGTAATACGTGGGCTCACCATTATCAAGGATTATTCAATTGCATATTTTATATCTCACAGAGTTTTTATTTAAAAAATATTATTACAACTTATATTATATTATATTATTAATTATAATATATTATAATATCAATAATAATATAATAATTATAATAATCATAATAATATATTATATTATCAAATTATATTATTATATAATTTCTAATTGTAATTCCGAAAAGGCCGATCCCAAGCTTGATTGAAAAGATAGGAGGATTAGTGTCAGGAAGGGCATCCGACTGTAAAAATACAGCTTAAAACTCTATATATGATGAGTCAAAACCAAAAAGCGTGCTCAGAAAAAGCAACAAGCGGATCGAGTGCAGTGGAATATACTCATTACGGCGTTCGAAACGAATAGGGATAAGCAATAAGAAAGAAAACGATAACTATTTATAATTGTAAATATTTAAAGGATACAAGTTAAAAAAACACAAGTGACCATCAATGGTTTATACTTTCAGAAATTATATACATCAATCTTATAATATTTCATTAATATAGTAAAGTTATAAAAGTTATAATAAAATTTAATACGAACATTTAATTCTAAACAAGGAAATAAGTTATATATAACGGACGTCGCTACATTTATTTGATAAGTTAAGATGGCTTGCATCAAATATCTACAGAGAATATTTATTATGCTACTGAAGCCTTTCGGCATTCAGGGGGAAACAAAAATGTACATATACACGAATACATTCATAAAATCAAAAATCATTTGCTATAATTTGAATGAGCGGTAACTTGCTCGACTGCCTGGCTTATCAATTGCATTGATATTAGTTGGTCTGGGTAAAGGGTGTTGCTAAGCTCAATAGTTAGCGAATCGATCTGTTTGAATGACAATTTTGAAAGGACAGGTTAATGAAGCAGATGAGAAATGGGTGGCCATTAAATGTAACAAATTTACAACGGCAATAATTCGAACGATCGTGGCATGAGATACGGATTAAGCAAAGTTTATTGTGATACACGTGTGTATGGGTAGGAAAATAAGTGGTCTTTCCTTTAAGTGTGGTTTATGGCATAGCGATTTCAAGGTATTTGAAACTAAGGTCGATTGGCAAGAGCAATCGAGCCTGAAGACTTTTATGATTAAGCGCCACTTACATGCTGCATCTAGTTGATTAAAGTTGATACTTCAAAGGTCAGATCATATTACAGGTAGGGCGTAATTATCATGATTTCTAGCATAACCTTAAAGAATTAAGGGGTTTTTATTAATGGTTATTAATAATAATTATTAGTTCTGTAATATAATTTGTTAATTGATAGTAATTCACTAATATAACTGACAAATACATATTAATATATTAATAATAAGTATAATAATATAATAGGTAATGATGATTGAGTGAATCCAATGCATAGAAGAGCGACACCGTGGCAACAACTATAAGCTGTCATACTTTGGCTCGATGGAAACTAGAAGTTGAGTTTGTATCGCGATATCTGAGCGATTCCGTGATACCGTTAAGGATGTTAACCGCTACAACGATCGGCTCATGGAAATAACTATTGTCTTGGCGGAAATCACAATTAACATCTTATCAGTATATGTACGGACGAAGTTAGCACAATTGGCATCCATGGTATAAATTTACCTCGCGCCGATAAATTCAGATATCTTGGCTCGATTCTCTCTACTGACAGTGACTTGTCCCACGAGATCACTGAGTGTATCAACACAACTTGGAATAAATGGCAAACGACAATTGGTGTTCTATGCGATCGAAAAATAAAAAGATAATCTCAAATCTATCATTTATCAAACAGTTATCCGCCAAGTGGCTTTAAGCGAAGATGATTGTGGTCAATCATAAAGGTAGGTGAAAACAGCTTGCCGTCATGGTGACAAAGATGATGCGATGGACCAGTAGACTAACACGATTAGACCATGCTTGAAACGATTATATCCGTTTTAGGTATGGTGTCTTTCTGATTCCGACAAAATGCGAGAAACTCGTCACGGGTGGTATGGACACCACAAAGAGCCGCTGACAATACTATGACAAAGGAGGCCTTCCTAATTGACATCGAAGGGAAACTCACACAAAGCCGGCACAAGCAACGGTGGCTCGACACCCTACACACCGACTTTTGAGCAAGCAAACTTCATCCGGACCAAGCCCTCGATCGAGTTTAAGCGGAGAACTTGTTCAAAAAGTAGCTGACCCCTCGAGCAATTGGGACAAAGGCCAAGTAATATTATATTATGTATAGCTGTAATAACAGTATAGCTGAGTCAACAATGATGTGATATATCTTGAGAAAATATGTAAGTTTTACAAAATGGCCATTAGATGACCCATAATTTACAATTTAGTACTTTAATGCCCTTTATTATTTCTAAAGAACGTGTAGATAATAGTTTTATTCAGATAATCTTGTCAACATTAAGTGAAGATAATATTACATTAAGTGTAATATTAATCCATATAGATATTTAAACGGTTTTCCAAATATATAATATTATAATATAATAATATTGTTGGTCTTACAACTTTTTGCTTGATTTTACATGATTTAAAATATAATACGTATATATAACAAATATAATATTATATATAACAACGAATATTTGCATCCAAGGTAATAATATGATATTCTGATATTGTAATAATTGTCATTAACATTGATTTATATAACGCAAAATATTAAATTATATTATTTATATATAAACTATATATAGTTTATAAATGTTAACTATATATAGTTAACATATATATAACTATATTGTTAACTATATACATAGTTAAATTTTCTTTTGCAGCTGCTGGCATTGTCAATAAAACAAAATTGAAAGCGTTCAACAAATTTCAAACTCGCTCGTAAAAAGTTTGTTTATAAAAATAACGAATAATAGCAAAATTGATATTAAAAGAAAAACAATTTAGAAGTGCTGACAAGTCAATTATAAAATTAAAAGACAATTATGATGCGATACAAATGATTCTTTATTACATATTTCCTCCGTTTTCTTTTATTTGCAATAAAATTATTTCTTTTGTTTCGCTGTTTTCAAAATATGGAATTCAAAAGTAAATGATGGAATTTATATAAAATATAAAATTCAAAAGCACAACTTTAAAGTAGAAACTGTGTTCACGAAAAAGCTGTACTTTATTGTGTAAAAGATAAATACAGCATATCATTTTTTAAATGATCAAATCAATGCTATTCCCCTAATTAGTTGTCAAATATCCTCAGAAATTTTACAAATAAATATAAACGGATAATCCACCATTTTATACACAACTAAGACGGTACAAAGTTTTCGTAGAATTCTGTAGTTTGGTCAACGGCCATTTCCATAGCAACATCACTTAATTTAGAAACGAATTTTGCCGGAGAGCCGGCGTATACGGAAAAGTAAGGAATAATCGTGCCTGGTGGGACAACAGATCCGGGTAGTAGTGCACTGCATTCTTGAAGAACACACATCTCTGAGAGAATACTTCCTTTTCCAATATAACAATAAGATCCAATTGATGCTGCCTTAACGATACAGTCGTCTTCGATAATTACATGATTTCCAATACGTAAAGGAGAGTGTATTATTTTTTTGTAAAATGTTTTGAACGAAGGTCGGAGTACGCAATTTTTACCGATTAACGAATATTTTCCAACTTTAATAGTTTCTAAATCGCCACGAAAAATCGTATTCTCCATTATAATGACTTTACCGCAAAGGATTATTTTTTCCATCCCACACATAAGACAGTTTCGGGAAACCTTGTTACCAGAACTTGTTTTTATATACTGTTTTGAGTCGTATTTCTGTATTGGTAAAGATTCCATGCAATTCTTTTTATATCTAGAGAAATCAAGTGATCACCAATTTAGAACGGCTGTCGTTTTCGGAAAATTATTCAACTATTTAATCATACTGTACATATTCATAATACATATTCATATATGTACACTCAATGATTAGAAGAAACATGGAGGCTAACGAATAGCCTGTATTTCATAGTTTCGTGCTATTTAAATGTTATGAATTAAATATTAAATATGACTGAACCTTTTTGTAACCATTTTACATAAGATTAGAATAAAATTGTTATTTTTAGTTAACGATAAATTTAATTTTAAAGATAAACTAGTATTTAATTTTTATTCAATTAAATAAAATTTAATATAACTTAAATTCAAATTCAAATTAATTTCAATTTAAGAAATGAATTAAATTTAATTTAATTATCGAATAAAATATTTAGAATATAAATTCTAAATAAGTGTAAAAATGTCTTAAAATCTGTACGTAATCTGTAAAAATGTATTAAAAATTGATAATTAACAATAATTATTAAATAAAATTGAATATAAGTAAATATATATAATTGAATTATAGAGCATTCGCTATAGCAAAAGTTATAATAACTTTTGGAATCATTTTAAAGATCCGCTGCATTTAAGCACTTATCATTTTAATCCTGCTATTTATTATTGTAGATTAGTTAACGTTTAGAACTAAGTTTTGTCATAGCTCAAGCTGCGATGCTCAAGCTGCGATGCTCAAGATTATTTGGCTAATTAAAATAAAATTTCGTTATTTGTCCATTAAATAATCTATAAGCTATTTTGTAATATTTATCAAAAATAACGGCAATGCCAAAATATACAATCTAAAAGTTATTTCATATAATGTAATTTCACAATAATCGAATACATTATAACGTAACATCATAACATCATAACATCTTAATATTTGTAATTGGTTTTTTGACAAAAACCAATTACAAATATTAAGAGTAATCGATACGAAAATATTGAATTTACCGCAGAAAATTAATTTCAGTAAAAATAGTCCTTAATTATAATATTGTATATTTATAAATATTTTACGATTAATTATACCTATTAATTATATACATATTTTACGATTAATTATTATTATATAATATGGTCGTAAAATATGTATATAATTAAAAGGTATAATTGATCGTCGAATATTTATGTGTACTCAAAAATGTAACTTAAAAACATTGAATTATGTTTTAATTACATAAAAGCATTGGAATATTGGAATATTTACAAAATTAAATTATTTAATAATTCATTATTAGACTCTCCACTCAATGACTAGCTTCCTCAGTAACTTTTACGAATTAACAAATTTACAACTTCACATGCAAATTTACAACTTCACACTCTTCTAGGATGCGAAAATATTCAATTTTAATGAAAAGATAAAAATCGTCAAAAGTTGATTAAACATTGAAATTGTTTAGTCTCCTATTACATTTTTTAATTCTAAAAGATAGTAACTATAATTTTTGTACAATATTGCGAAAGCTGTATATGCCAACTGTTATTGTGAAGTCGTCGCTGCATTCAATTATATACTGAATATAAATAAACCGATTTATAATTTATCATTATATTTATAATGTATATTATCCAATATATTGAATAATTTATAAACATATAAATTTATTATATATTTAAAAAACAACAAGTAACAAAAGTTTACTTAATCAGATCAACTAACTAAGTCTACTTAAATATAATGCCAAATAAAATTTAAATAATTAAATAATAATTAATAATTAATTATAAATAATCAATAATTAATAAAAGATTATATAATCAATATCAACTTAACATTCAAAATAAATCATCAGAAGGAACTGCTATGCTATAAGGTATCAACACTTATTTCTCGAACCAACAGAGCAGCGTGCCAAATACATGCGAACTACGCATTTTCTATGATGAAATTTGATTATTAGACATTAATGAACAGTAAATTAAAGAAAATGCTTTCAAAAGGGTATAAATATAGATTAAATAGTGAAAGCTTTAATACATAAAAGATAAATATTTTGAAAACTTATATTTAAAAACAACTAAAAAGAAAACTAGAATAACAAACAATTATAAAAGAAAAGATAAAATTAATAAAGATATGTATACAAAACTTACTAAATTAAAGGATAACTATATAATAACAACTATTGATAAAGCTAGTAATAACTTTGTCTTCATATGCAAAAAGCTTTATTATGATATACTAATGAAAGAGGTTAATTCTAATGATTTAAATGTAAATCCAAAAATGAACGTAGTGAGTTGAGTTTAGAAATAATTATTACAATTCACTGTTCTATAATGGACAAAAAGGGTATAAAAATTGAATCAGATAATAAAACTATACCTATATTATATTGGAATCCAAAATTACATAAAAATCCAATAAAACCTAGGTTCATATGTAGTGCGTTTAAATGTACATTAAAACCACTTTCTGTCTATATGAATAAAATACTTAAAGTAATTAAAGCACACTTCAAAAAATATTGCAAGGTAATCGAAATTAATACTGGTATAAAACACTATTTCAGTATTAATTTTACAAAGGAATTTTTAGAACAGACAAAAGGAATAAATTTTCAAAATATAAATACATACGATTTTATTACGCTTTATACTAATCTAGATTTAGTAGATATTAAAGAAGCGTTAGTAAAATTAATTAATCTTATATTAGGAAAAAGATATACATGTATATGTTATAATAACTATAACGCCTACCTAACAAAAATTAAACCATCAAGTAAATATAAATATATGGATAAAATTGAATTAATAGAATCCTTAAATGTTTTGATAAATCAAAATTATTTAAAGGTAGGGACATCTATATTTAAACATATTTAAGATATTCCAATGGGAGTTAATAGTAGCCCAATTATAGCTGACTTGTTTTTAAGCTTTATAGAATATGAAATTCTTTATAACTGGGTAAAAACTAAATCTAAACTATAAAAATATATATGAAATTTATGTTTCAATACATTGATGATATATGTGTACTTAACTCTAATAATTTTTATTCAATTAGTGAGCACATTTATCCAGGTAGCCTCATTTCTTATAAGACCAATATTAATGATAAAGAAGGTGTATATCTAGATATAAACATTAAATTAACATTAACTAAAACTACTATTAATTTATATCGTAAAGATGACATATTTAAATTTACAAGAAACATATTTTTTGCATGAGCATTCATGCATACCATATAATATAAAATATAATACATTAAATAATGAAATTTTAAGAATTGCAACAATTCGTAACAATATTGGCTTTCTTCAAAATTATTTAAATAATTTAATAAATGCGAATTTTAATTATTTAATTATTTAATTATTTAATGTAACGATATTGGTTTATTTAAAAAATGCATACCACATGAGATAAAATATTATACATAAAATAATAAAATTTTAAGAATTACAACAATTTGTAACGATATTGGTTTTCTTCGAAATCATTTAAATAATTTAATAGATGCATATTTAAACTAAGTTACTATAAAAATACCATCAAACAGAACATATTAAAATATATAAATCAATACAATAATATTGAAAATAAATTTAAAATTATTAACGGAAAATTTATATGGATAGATAATAAATAATATACTTTGTATTAGAATAAGATACTATATAATCAAATTAAATAAGTGGAAATACGTCCTTAGCACGTATTGGGCCCTGCTGCTATGTTGGGTAGAGGAATTAGGGGCCGAATCCTGATAGCATAGCAGTTACTCCTGATAATATCTAATCCTTATTATGATACATCGTCTGTTATTTATTAGCCTATTTATAAAAATGACTCTTATTTTAAATTTCAATTTCAAATTTTAACTTGATATAAATTATAATATTAATAATTATATCATATGAGGCGTTTCGACCTGTCTACTCATCACTACAGGGTGGTCTCATCAGTGTGGCCCTGTAACTACACAACTTCGACAGTACTTAATTCTCAGTAAACCTCTGAAGGAAATCACTAAGCGCACGCTCCTCCACCGGTTACCAGCCTTACATATGGTAGGGTTTGCTAAAGCAGTGGCTTCACAGGGCAGCACGTGTGCTGCCCTGTGAAGTTGTTCACAGGGCAGCACTAAGTCGTTCCATCCATCGTCAACTTACTGAATTTGCTGAACAAGCAACATGCTTGTATACAGCAATTGCAAATATTAACTCCTTAGTAAACCTCTGAATGGAAGTCACTAAGCGGCATTGATGTTGGTTATTACCTCAAAGACTGTAAATATTTTCCTCCTGATGTAAAATATTTCAAGTATATTATAGTATTGTTCTCATGGGATGGCAGGAACATCAAGGAGATTGAGAAGTGGATTTGTGCAGCTAACGCAGCAATGCGTTCTTTGTACAGGTCTGTCTTGATGAAGCGGGACTTGAGTCTTCGGGCAAAGCTTTCGGTTTACCACGCACGCAATCTTCGTTACTATCTTAAGCTATGGTAATGAGCTTTGGGTTATGACTGAAAGGATAAGATCTCGGATACAGGCGACCGAAATGAGGTTCCTTCGCGGTGTGGCCAGTCTTGTCTTTAGAAATACGGTTAGGAATTCGGTCATCCGGTATGTACTCTAAGTAAAGTCGCTGCTTCTCCACATCGAAGAAATTCAGTTGAGGTGGCTAGGACACGTTCTGAGGATGTCTATGAATTGCCTTCCTCGGAGTGCTTTCCAGTCCAGGCTCTCTGGAAAGAGACCTTGAGGTAGACCTCGATACTGATGGAGAGAAAACTGACTGAAAACAGCGTTTGGCTATCTGAAAGAGAACTCTGGTCTGTCGCCCAGTACTGCGATGCCTGGATCATTTTGGTTCTTGCAATACCTCCACGACCCGACACTCGAACCTGTGGTTGACAAGTAAAATCTGGTATAATATTATTTTGTTTTCTTCTCAAGAAATTATTTTTGTATTTATTTCATATTTGTATATAGTTTTGATTTATTTTTAAACAGTTATGAACGAATTCATATTCTATAAAGCTTAAAAATAAGTCAGCTATAATTGATCTACTATTTCCTATTATTAAAATCCCTTTTATTTGTTTAAATATAGATGTACCTACCTTAAAATGATTTTGATTTATCTTATATTTAAGGCTTCTATTAATTCAATTTTATCCATATATTCATATTACTTGATAATGTATGTTAATGCAATATCAAGTAATATGATAATGCATTTTCATATGTTATTGATGTATTTGTTGTGATGTTATTTAATTATCTATAGTCATTTCTTATTCTAACACAGACTATACTATTTAATATCCATAAAAATATTCAACTAAAGAGTTAAATTTTTTTATAATATTTTGTATTATTTATATATTTATTTTAGCTAATTATGGTTTTATAGGCATGACATGAACAAAATTTTCTTTATTGCAACCTTTCAACACAGTGTTCTTTTCAAAGAAAGACGTGAATTCAAGAATTTATATATTACGACTTTCTGTGTTATTTTATTTTTACAGAAAAATAAAATCTTAAATTTGTTAAATACGTCATCTTTACGATATAAATTAAAAGTAGTTTTAATTGATGTTAATTTAATGTTTATATTTAGATATATACTTTCTTTATTTAGATATACTTTCATCAATATATCGAAACATATTTTATATCTTTATTTAGCTTAGATTTACATTTTACACAGTTATAAACAAATTTTTATTATATACGGTATAAGTTGCGAACGATCAAGGTAATTAAATCTTGTGCGAGAATGCTTCAAAAATCAGATAATATAATATTATAATAATGTTATAATATTTATTTGATGGTTTAATTTTTGTTAGAAACGAATTATATTTATTATAACATAATATGTATATTTATTTCCAACTATAAGTTTAATATATTTTTCTAGCGCTTCTTTAATATCTTCTAACGCTTATTTAAGTTTAAGTTATGAAAAACGATTAAGTTAAGAAAAAGAAAATACTAAGTTACAAAATAAAAATAAGTTACGAAGGATACAATTCTTCGGTATTTGTCCAACTTTTAAATAAGTTTGATATATCAAAATATTTAATAAAACCTCCCGTTAAAACACCTTTTATTTGTATCTATAAACATTTTTATTTAATCTCTATACAATCTATAAACACGAATTTGGGATTTAAATTTATGAAGAACTAATATTTCGAATATTGTCAACTCTTTATCGTGTATAAATCATTATATATTGCTTTATGTCTTGAATCTTACAAGCACTGCATTTTTCCAGTTGTTTAAAAAATTATTTTAATTGTTAGAACATTAGTTGATCAATATATTGAAACATATTTCATATCTTGATTTATTTTTAAACAGTTATGAACAAATTCATATTCTTTAAAGCTTAAAAATAAGTCAGATATAATCGTGCTACTATTACCACCCATTGGAACACCTTTTACTTGTCTAAATATAGATGTCTTTACTTTTAAATAATTTTGATTTATCAAAATATTTAAGGATTCTATTAATTCAATTTTATCCATATATTTATATTTATTTGATTTTATTTATTATTTATCATTTATTATTTATTATTTATTTTTTATTTATTATTTTCTTGATTGTTAATATTGGTTTTATTAAGAATGAGGCTACCTGGATAAATTTGTTCACTTATTGAATAAAAATTGCCAAAATTAAATACACATAAATCATCAATGTATTGAAACATATTTCATATCTTAATTTAATTTAGATTTAGTTTTTACACAGTTATGAACAAATTTTTATTATATAAAGCTTAAAAACAAGTCAGCTATAATTGAGCTACTATTACCCCCCATTGGAACACCTTTTACTTGACTAAATATAGATGTCCCTACTTTAAAATAATTTTGATTTATTAAAATATTGAAGACTTTTATTAATTCAATTTTATCCATATATTTATATTTGCTTGATGGTTGAATTTTTGATTTTTCATATCTTTATATAGTTTTGACAAATACATGTTATTTTAATGTTTAAATAATATTTTAACTTAATTTGTTTAACCTATTTTATAAATTACTAGTTTTGTATATTTTTATATTTTCAAATATCTTATCCTAATATAAAGTTTATTTATTATCCAGCTATACAAATTTCCACCTACGAATTTATATTTGTTAATAACATATTGTTGATTTATAAACTTTTCGATTTTATAAGTGATTTAATTTTATGATACATTTCGTTTGAATATGGTATCTATAAAATTGCTGAAATGATTTGGAAGAAAGTCGATACCATTACATAAGCAATTATTAAAATTTCAATATTTATTATGATATATTTGATATTACATGGTATGCTTGAATGCTCGTTGAAAACTATTTTTCTATAAAATTCATATATGTCATATTTACGAAATAAAAATAAAATAGTTTTAATTGATGGTAATTACATTCTCATTTCTAGATAAATACCTTTCTATCATCAATATTAGATTTATTAAGAATAATGATCAGATAAGCTAACCCAGTCTACGTATTTTATATTGTTTATAAATTTTAAATAATGTTAAATAAATGATTGATATACAAGATTTTATATAAATTAAAAGTAGTTTTAGATAATGTTAATTTAATGTTCATATCTAAATATATCCCTTTTTTATCATCAAAATTAGTTTTATTAAGAATAAGGCTACTTAGATAAATTTGTTCACTTATTGAATAAAAATTGTTAGAGTTAAATACACATTAATAATCAATATATCGAAACAAATAAATACACATATATCATATTTTTTACGTATTTATAACAAAATGCTTTAATATATTCATATTGTACTTAAGCAATAAATGTATCTATTAAATTATTTAAATGATTTTGAAGAAATCCAATATCATTACATATTGCTGCAATTCTTAAAATTTCATTATTTAATGTATTATATTTTATATTATATGGTATGCATGAATGCTCATGCAAAAATATGTTTCTTGTAAATTTAAACATGACATCTTTAAGATGTAAATTAAAAGTAGTTTTAATTGATGTTAATTTAATGTTCATATCAAGATATATACTTTCTTTATCATTAATATCGGTTTTATTAAAAATGAAACTACCTGAATAAATTTGTTCTTTTGTTGAATAGGAATTATCAGAGTTAAATTCAACATTCTTTTAATATAGTCATCTAGATATATACTCTTTTTATCATCAAGATTAATTTTATTAAGAATAATATAATTGTATAAATTTGGCTACCTGTATAAATTTGTTCATTAATTGAGTAAAAATTATTAGAATTAAATACACATATATCATCAATATATCGAAACATATATTTCATATATTTATATTGTTTAGATTTAGTTTTTACACAGTTATGAACAAATTCATATTCTATAAAGCTTAAAAACAAGTCAGCTATAATTGGGCTACTATTACCTCTTATTAAAATATCTTTTACTTGTCTAAATATAGAGCCCTAATTTTAAATAAATTAGGGCTCTATATCAAAAATATTATTTTGATAAATAAGAATATTCAAGTCTTCTATAAATTGAGGGTTTAATTTTCGTTAGAAACTAATTATATTTATTAAAACATAATATGTATATTTATTTTAGGATTCTATTAATTCAATTTAATTTTTGTTAGATAGGCGTTATAATTATTATAACATATATATGTATATCTTTTTCCGAATATAAGATTAATTAATTTTACTAACGCTTCTTTAATATCTACTAAATCTAGATTAGTATAAAGCGTACTAAAATCGTATGTATTTATATTTTGAAAGTTTATTCCTTTTGTCTGTTCTAAAAATTCTTTTGTGGAATTAATACTGAAATGGGGTTTATACCAGTTAACAGTTATGAACAAATTCATATTCTATAAAGCTTAAAAACAAGTCAGCTATAATTGGGCTACTATTACCACCCATTGGAACACCTTTTACTTGTCTAAATATAGATGTCCCTACTTTTAAATAACTTTTATTTATCAAAACATTTAAGGATTCTATTAATTCAATTTTATCCATATATTTATATTTATTTGATGGTTTAATTTTTGTTAGATAGACGTTATAATTATTATAACATATATATGTATATCTTTTTCCGAATATAAGATTAATTAATTTTACTAACGCTTCTTTAATATCTACTAAATCTAGATTTGTATAAAGCGTACTAAAATCGTACGTATTTATATTCTGAAAATGTATTCCTTTTGTCTGTTCTAAAAATTCTTTTTTAGAATTAATACTGAAATAGTGTTTTATACCAGTATTAATTTCGATTACCTTGCAAAATTAGGACAATGTTTTTTCTGTTTTTTTTTAATATCTACTAAACCTAGATTTGTATAAAGCGTACTAAAATCGTACGTATTTATATTCTGAAAGTTTATTCCTTTTGTCTGTTCTAAAAAATCTTTTAGAATAATAAAAAAATAATTAAGAATAATAATTAAAATTATTTCTCGTTACCTCTTCATTTGTAAAATTGTCAGGTTGTTTTGAACCTGACAAAAGGTTGTCAGGTTCAAAACAGGTTTAAAATTGTCAGGTTGTTTTGAGAGTTGAATTCTTTTTAGATTCGTTTTTATTATATAAAGATAATTAATTTTTTAACGCTTCTTTGATATCTGCTTAATCTAGAATTATATAAAGCGTATTAAAATCGTATGTATTTATATTTTGAAAATCTATTTCTTTTGTGTGTTCTAAAAATTCTTTTGTAGAATTAATACTGAAATGGTGTTTTTTACTAAAACACTATTTAGAACACTATTTATTATACTAATACCAGTATTAATTTTGATTATTTGTTGCGTTTACATTTTAATCATTATAATTAATTTCTTTTATCGGTATATCATAACAAAGCTCTATGATATAAAGACATATATAGCATATGAAGACAAAGTTATTACTAGCTATATCAATAGTTGTTATTACATAGTTATCCTTTAATATAGTAAGTTCTGTATATATATCTTTATTAATTTGATCTTTCCTTTTATAATTGTTTGTTATTTTAGTTTGCTTTATAATTTTATCAAATATATAATCTTTCCAAACGTTTATCTTTGATGTATTTTAGCTTTCACTAAACATAATTGCGTTATGTTTCTAGAATGCATTCTAGAATTTATTTCTAATATGGATTCATGTTGATTTTTGATTCCAACGGGTTGTTTATCGATCTTGAATTCGATCCGGCAAAGTCTGATGACATTTACGAATTATAAATTTTTACTTTCACTTTTATAAATTAATTCTAGATTATGAGTGCTCATTAATTCCATATATAATCTTTTCAAATTTTAATCTTTGATGTATATAAGCTTTCGTTATTAATAAGCTTTCCAAAGTATGCATTTAAGTCATTATATACGCATTTTAAATTTTATTTTCATTATTATTTAATCTATACCCTTTTGATATTTATATATTTATACCCTTTTGATAGCATTTTCCTTAATTCACAATTTTCAATTAATTCTAGATTATGAGTCTTAATTTTTATCAAAACTAAGAATTTTACAATTGCATTCTGTTTCAATTATGTTTCTAATATTATCATTACATTCTGATTCAATACTTTATTTTAATTACAAAATTTTCGTCATAATGACGGTAACAACTTATACCTTATTTTAGTAATATATTTACTTAAATCTGATCCTATTATTTTCATTTTATTTTTAATTTTATCAAATATATAATCTTTCCAAATTTTTATCTTAGATATATTCGAGCTTTCACTATTAATCAGCTTACTAAAGTAATCATTTAAGTTATTATATAACGAATTGTAAATTTTATTTTTGTCGTTGTTATTATTTAATCTATATTTATACCCTTTTGATAGCAGCTTTCTTAATTCACAATTTTCAATTAATTCTAGATTATGGGTACATATATGTTCATTTATTTTATCAAAATTAAGACTTTTGCAATCGCATTCTGTTTCCATTATGTTTCTAATATTATCGTTACATATTGATTTTAATTTAACGTTCCAGCTTGCATTCAATTTTAAAAAATTAAAAAAGATCGATTTTATTTGTAAGATTAATTAAACACTTAGATGAAATGTGCAACCTTTAAAATGTAATATAAATTTCGATAGCTTAATAATATAAATCATTATCAAGATAAACTTCATTTAGAAAACAATATATAAACGCAACATATCTCTTACCTGCACGACCTGAAGATTCCATCTTGTTAGCAAGAGTTACATCATTTGAAAAAATGTCAAACTTGAATTTATGAATTCCGATAATACCACAATTGACAAACCCGGTGTGTACACCAACCCTCATTTGAACTTCTTCATTATACTTAATATCAAAAGCGATAATTTCTTCGATCATGGCGAGACCCATTTCAACACAGCAATCGGCGTGATCAACTCGTGCAATTGGACATCCGGAAACGCAGTAGTAGCAATCACCTAAAGTAGATATCTTTTCGCAGCCATGTTTATTACACAGTTCGTCAAAACGAGCATACAGGTTGTCGAGAATGTTTACAACCATTGATGCTGATTTTGTGTCCGCCAATTCCGTAAATCCGACAATGTCAGCAAATAAAATACTAACGTTTGACATTCTCGTTACTACGAAAGGTCGGAATACGTTATATCCGAGAGACGAAATAGAAGATTTATGCAGTTGATCAGCTGACTTTGGATTATTGTTCGCTTGTTGCGTTTGAAGACCACTTATTTCAACGATGGTAGATGGTGCTGATCGCATACTTTGTCTAAAACAGTCGATATCTTTTAAGACCTGTGATGATATTGTGCTTGGCATAATTGAATCAATTAGGTTTAAAAATATTTTGCATTCGGTTAGAGTTAATTTCGATTGAAATATGTTATTACCAATGTTCCAAAATGTTGTTCTACAAGTGCACTGTTCAAAAAAATTCACACAGAAACCGAATGCATTGCATACGGTGTGTAATAGAATAATAATTATAACATCTCCAATCCGGCGATTCAATGATCTTATCCAATAATTCAATGATTCGATAATTGATATAGACACTGTAATCGAAATAGGCACGAGTATGCTAGGTATTGGACATAGCGCATATAAAAGGAAGTAAAGCTCAATCATGGAACAGTAATGCGGAAGTGATGCAAAAGACATGAAATAAATACTGAACAATGAGCATGAACAGATAAGGACAGCCTCAAGCAAAAATAACAATTGATGATGTCCTCTGCTGTAAATATTGTCGGGTCTATAAAAATTTGCAAGTTCCATTGTAAATATGCTTACTACTGACTGTAGAAATAGTAGGCAATTGATAATGATGCTTATATACAGGTATTTATAAGGTATTGGAGGTATAGCCTGATGATTATATCCAGTGATAAAATACTGACAAAGTGTTATGAAAAATCCTTTGAACGCACAGAACTCAAGAAACAATCGCAGACGGCGCCCATAAATAAAAAAGCGTGAACAATCTGAAAAACTGCTTTGAAGATATTGGTCTTTAAACTTCAAAATAAGTAAACAGTATTTACTTGATCCAGGAAATGATTCGAATGATTTCTGATGGCTGGCCATTTATAGGATTGTATTTCAAATCAGGGGAAACGATTTAAATAATTTCTGCAGACTGATTTCGAATATTAAAATTGCAAAACACAAACACTTTGAATATATCCGATCATAAAAATTTCGCTAGTGCCATTTTTGTAAAGCAATTCCACGATCATTTATACGATAGATGATGTTGTAGCCGTTGCCTGCTACAACTTATTAGCAATAGGTTATACGCAATATGAAACAATGAGTAAGCCATTCACAGGGTATTAAAATATTAACTTTCTTAGATTTGCAGGCATTTATCGATTATCTTTTGTGTAATCCAAATATTGCGATCTTGATGCTTTATTCCTCTGACTGGAGACACTAAACGCGAAAAAAAGAAAGAGATTACACCAAATTTTCGATGTTCAGTTTTCCATTGCAAATTAGATTTGTTTTGCCACCGCGGTGCAATATGTCTGTCGTTAATCATTCACTCGACAAAAGATCAAATCGATTATTAATTAAGTTGCTGAGGATGCACATATTTAAAATTACAGCCGGTCTTTAAGAAATATAGTTTTAATCCAAAATTGAAATGTTACGTAGTGTGCAGCATTTCATGATCCAGTTGAGCAAAACTTCGTTAAAGAATGTATATTTTGGCAGTTTCCATAAATGCCGTCGTATGTGGTAGACATTAAATATCGCAAATTCTTTCGAGTGATGACAGCTAGCCACTGAAGAATTCACGATAATTTAACCTTTAAATTCAGTGCAACTAATAAATGAGGCAATGACAAATAAACAAAAAATTGGAACAAAACAGCAGCAAAGTAGAATGAATATTTTGATTGTTGGTTAAATGAAAACAAACGATTATTAAAGTTAAATAAGTATATTATTATGAATAAGTTTAATTTATGAACACCTTCAATTTTGTAGAATTACATATTTTCTAGCAATAATAATTAAATTTCTATAAGAACCAGAACGGATTTTAATTAAGAGACATATTTTTATGGTCTTTTAAATTCGAGCTAAGTACGTTTAACTAAAGTAATTTTTAAGGTGTTATTCAACATATTTATTTTGGAGTTAAAAATTATTCCGAGTCTAGACCTCTTTGGACCTTTTCTGGTAATATAAATCTAATATCTTCTTTAAGCAATACACTACTTTACAGACTGTATTAAAGCGATGTAATATTTACTGATATTCTAAATATGGCATTAGTAGATTTCTGAAAATGGACTGTCTTTAACATTTAAGTAATGTGTTCCTCACAAAACGAGTCTGATAGTCAAAAGGTTTTATAATTCTAAAATAAAAGGTTTTATTTATTATGTAAAACCTTTTATAAATAAAAAAGATTTTATATATTATTTTTTAATCGAAAATAATTATAATTAATTTAATTTGGAAATATTTATTACACTTTTTGATTAAAATTAAAGATATTCACAATTAATTAAAAATATAAACATTTAATTATTCTTTAAAATTAAAATTTTTATTTTCTAAACTTTAATTTAACTTGAATTATAATCACTACCACTATTCATATGAAACATAAAATAGATCAACAATTCATTGAAACAATTGTAATATATTTAACAAAATACATTCAAATTTGTAAAATACTGTTGTTTCACCTTCCTATAACTTTTATCAATGTGAGCAAATAAATAGTCTTCTAAAAAAGTTTAAAAGTTTTCAAATGTTGTAAGATTGGTTTACTACAGCTTTCAAATGAACTATTTTATACTAATTGATCAAATATTGATTATATGTCAATTACAATAATGAATATAATATATTAATATAATATATACAGTTATTATTAATATGTTATTTACTCTACGCTCCAGATTACTTCAACAACTATGGAATCCGATCCTTACTCGTCGCCGCCTCACTCGCCTGGAATCAACTCCATCTCGACGTCCGCCGCGTTCCCTCGTTCATCACTTTCAAACACCTCCTCGTTCACAACTTCTCAACACATGATTTACATTTTTGTTTTGTTGTGGTCATGTGAGCGTGCGCTGGCACGCATTTGCCATGTTAAAATAAATCTTTTTATATAATAATATAATATTAAATTATCTTTTTTAATAGAATATATTATTAATATATTATTTACTATTACTGGTTTTCTAAATTAAACTACAAGGAAAAATAATAATATTCGTAAAAATAGTTCATAATAATATATATTTTGATTGAAGAAATCGTGAAGACTAACACAATATAAACTAACTCTATAATGTTTCGACTTTTGAGTCTCATTAGTAGGGGGCTACTGCACAACTGGATTGAAATGCATCACCTATAGACAGCTCAATATGTCCTCTTAGTACACATCCATGTACTAGGAATTGACACTCGAATTAACATCCATGTACTAGCAATTATGCTGTTTGGGTATAACCGATTCTTCGATCACAATATAAATAGACGGAAAAAGTAACCAATTTGTTTTTTATTATCATCAGCAATGAAGGAGCTTGGTGTATGTATTTTGTCGAGCTTGCGCGCGATAATAGTGTTTTTAAATCCTTCTTGTTAGGTCCTGGTGAGAGAATAATTTGTGATAAATACTCTTACCATTGTTAATTCCTAGTACATGGATGTGTACTAGACGGACTTATTGAGTTGTCTAGGGGTACTGCACTTCAATCCAGTTCTGCAGCAGCCCCCTACTGATGAGACTCAAAAGTCGAAACATCATAGAGTTAGTTTATGCTGTTTGAGTCTTCCCGATTTCTTCAATCAGAACATAAATTGGCGAGAAAAGTAAGTCATTTGATTAATAAAACATATATTATATAATAATATCTATTATATAATAATATATATTGCGTAATAATATATGCAATAAATAATATAGGTTTTCAAATTGAATGTAGATTCTTCCCCTACCAACGCTGATTTAATTTGAAATAAGAAACGGTTTCAATTAAATTTTCAAAATGTAATGTCTTTAATTCAAACTATTTGTCAATACAGCAGACGAATAGAGTGATCGTCAGCCATCATTAAAAAGACCAAAACGTGAAACGTAGGCATTGATTATATGTTTATTATAAAAGCAATAGTAATATTAATATTAATATCATATTAATATTTTTATATTATATTATGTTAATATATTATATTAATTATTATAATTTACATATAATCAATACTTACGTTTCACGTTTCGATCTTTATAATTTTGGCAGACAATTACTCGACTCGTCTGCTTTATTGATAATTAGATTTAACGAAGTACTTGCATCTTACATTTTGCAAATTAAAAATTAATGACTGCACAATGATATTAACTTAAAATTAGGAAACAAACTTAAATATATAGTTTGATAATAGTAATCATTAATAAAACGGTAGGTTTTCAAATTAAAGGTAGAACCTTCTCCTACCAACGCTATTTTAATTTGAAGTAAGACATAAATACCTACGTGGATCGTAGGTATGGGATCAGTAGCTAATGAGGTTCATTAATACTGAAATGTAGAGTAATGCCGTTGGCTTATAGATAGGATTAAAGCAACGTGCAGTGCCACCAAAAAATTTTAATAGTAACAATCGCTGAACAGGTATATAAAACTTAAAATTAGAAAACAAAGTATTCATGACTAGTTCGATAATAGTAATTGATTAGAAAAATAGGTAAGTTTTTAAATTGAAGATAAAAACTTCCGCTACCAACGCTAATTTCAATTAAATTTGTAAATTGTAATAAGTCCTTCATTAAATCTAATTGTCAATAATATCAGAGTCGAGTGATGGCCAACCTACATTAAAAAATCGAAACGAAAAACGAAGGTATTGGATCAGTAGCTGATGAAGTTAACTAATACTGAAATGAAACGTACTGCTGTTGGCTTATAGATGGGATTAAAGCAACGTGCAGTGATATTACAAAATTTCAACAAAATATTTTGAAGAATCTTTCAAAGTAAATAAATAATATCATTGGTAGTACATTATAGCGTATACATGAATGCAATCGGACTCTACCATCATGTGCAGGTAATATTTACCTGTCTCTAACAATATGTTTGCTTGAATGAAAATACATTCCCAAGAAAAAATAATGACTACTCAAATTGTATTTGTTAATTTTATTTAAACCTAGCAATATATAACTAGAATATAAAATAGCGGCTAATGAAATCATCATTACATATTTCTTATTCTTTCAGCCATTACACTAGAGTCAATTCCAAATTCGCTGAGATCGGGGAATTTAGCATCTATAAGTTTAAAATAGTGCCCGCAGAAACAACGTTTAGTTTCATTTTTATGAATCATCATCCACTTTATGTGACAATCATCCTCTTCACAGACACATCCTATAGGTCGTTTATCCCGAAAAGATGCGATTATATTCGGATCATCCTTGGTTGATACTAGTTTTCTTTTGTATTTACCGGCACCAAGTGGATGGTTGTATCCTTTTAATTTCATAGCAATTGAAAATTTTTCAATCTCAGGCAAAGCATCCCATTTGTCGATCTCAACTTAATGTAATGAGACAAAATGTTTTTAATTTTTAAAAACGGAATCTTTTTATATACATTCTTAATATTTAAGAGAATAATGTGTATTTTGTAGTATTTAAGAGAATAATGTGTATTTTGTATTATTATATAACTACCTTGTAACTTAGGTACCAATTCCAATACAGATAATATAATATTTAAAGTATTCTTTAAGATATGCGATATACGAGCTAAATGTGTTTAGGTATATACAGTTTATATTGTGAATGGATAATCTGTATCTTTCTTGTTACATAGATAGTTTATATGAATATTTAATCAAATAAAATATTTGTAGAATTCTTCCAGATATGCTGTTATGTTTTGATATTGTATGTATTAATAGCTACTTTACTGTACATAACTATGGAAAGCTATTCTAAATATTACAAATAAATGCGTAGTATGGAATGTAAATGCAAATGCATAACCTGGACATTTTAAAACACGTAATAAAAATATTTAATAAAATACTTTAATTTTCAAGCACTGAACTTATTAAGCGCATCTTAAGTTAATATTAACTTATATTTTAATGCTTCATTGTGTAGTTTCAGTGAATTAATTTGATTCGTTTGTTTTCAAGATGTTAGTGAAAATGCGAACGATCAGTTGGAACGAGATTATCGCTACAACTTTTTAAAATTTAGCAAAAACCTTTTTATATCTTATCAGATATTCGGCATTAGGTATAAAAACACAAATTACCTATCGATTATTACATAAACGGCATTTAATATAAAAACTAGGTCATAGATAATATTAAGTGTATGACTAAAACAGAAGACATCTTGCAGAAATAAAGCTATGCAAGACTCATAGCAGTTACCCAATTCGTATGTCTCACCGTAGGATTAACGGGGATTCGATGATTTACGATGCTATAAAATACCAAACACCGAAAAAATGCTTGTATAGATAACACTATTTTAATCCATTAAAACGATGCATCGAATGTTTTATTACTACTTTCTAAATATAAGTAATTCAAGATTTAAGTATACTTTTTCGTGCTTTAATAATTAAACATTTAGTAGCTGTTTGGAACAGATGTATAGATAATAAAAAACTCATAATGAATACAGTTGACTACGCCGAATAATATTACAAAATCCAAAATGATTGTAAATTTAATAGAATTTAAATTATTTTATTATCATGTTATTAAAATAAAATGTGAATTTTCTCAGCTAGAAATGATTTGCCAAAGAGAAAAGCAGTTTTGCCTTAGAGAAAAGCCTAAAATGATTATATCAAATGTAAATTATATCAGATAGAAACGATTTGCCTCATAGAAAATCAGTATCTCTTAAGAAATTCATGTAAATTCGCATTAGCTGAATCGCTGATATGTAATCTGGAAGAATCCTTTCCAAAAGGAGGAAGTATTCAAATTGTGTAAACGAACTATAAAGGAAAATAACTTCGTATTTTCCCTACTATGAAAATATAGACATTTTTATTAATATAATTAATATAATATTGATTATTAATATAATATAATTTTGATTTGTAAATTTAATTAATACAATTAACATAATTATTTTGATTTTTAAATTTGATTAATACAATTTAAAATCAAGATTACATTTCCTTATGAGTTTTGAGAATTTATTAATTTTTCTTTAGCATTTCTTTAAAACTTTCAAATTTACAAAATCACTTTTTCTTACGTGCATCAAGAGTTTCCAAAACCTTCTTAGTTGGTTTATGTGACTGCTCAGCTGACTTCAGTTCAGTTGAAGATGACACAAAAGCTGACTGTGTGACTGATTTAAAATAGCGAGAAATTATACTGTTTAAACCTTGTTGTAATTTACTCATATCTGAAATGTCAATTGTGAACTAAAGTTGACAACATAAATATCGAGTATTATATGACCCAAAATAATTAACAAAAATAAAATTTGAATAAATTTATTTTTATAAAAAATTGGATTAAGAAAATACGAAATCATTAAAAAGAAAAGTTGACAATAAAGTGTTTGTAATATTAATATTGAATATTAATATTCCATATTTTATTATATTATTTTATATAAAATATTGTTTTGATATTTATATTAAATATTAAATATTATATTCTTTTTTAATATGATATTTTCAATGTTGATTTGTTAGAACATTTATTCCCTTTAGATGTAAATTGTTGATATTTAATTTCTAGAACAATGTGAAATGATATTTTATATTATTTTCTATATTATATATTATTTCCTTTAATATATAAAACGTTATAAAATAATGCCTATTCAATCGATGATACTCTTTATTTGAACTTATAAGATAACGTAAAGTATTCACTTTTCTAATTTCCAAATACTAAATCTAGTGAATCCATGATCAAAGTCTTAACAACCTCTTTAGCTAAATTCTATTAACTTAGAAAATATACCGTGTATCTATTGAACTTGGGTACACAATTGTGTACCCAAATTAGATTTGCCTATCATTTATTCTCGTGTTCAAATTTGTCTTCTTCTCATTGCTTTCCGCCTTGTAACTTTTCATACCCCTTCATTTCTCAACCTTCCTTTTCTTGATAATTCTCGTTCTGTTTACTTTCCTTGCATTCTCGTAATTCCCTTCTTTTACATGTCCCAAACTACTCTACCTTTTTGATTCTCCGCAACCTCCGTCAAATTCGTAGATTGATCGATTTCTCTTCTTGTACGACTATCATATCTTGTCTCCTTTTATCAAGACTTGATTGCTGTCTTAGTCTATTTTCCAACTCACCTAAATCCACTCTTCTTCCACTACAACGCATCGTAAACGTAGCCCCCTATTCTCGACAATCCTTGTCCTGTTTATAGTTCTTTGCGTTCCCATAATTCCTTAATTTTACATGTCCCAAACTACTCAACCTCTTTTAGTTTCCGCTCTTGCCTGCGGCTGCTCCTCTTTCGTGGAACCATCTACCCGTTCATATACGCCAATCAATCTCAATGTCGTGCTTCAAACGTCAAATCCGATCACATTTAAACAATTTACGAATTTATCTGTATGACTTTTGCTGTGCTTTTGTTAATTAGTAGAATGTAAGCGTGTGGCTAACACGCATTGCCACTAAATAAATTATTATTACCCGAGTTCTCATTACATTATAAAAATGATGTACAACTTACGAGCGGAATGCTAATTTCAAATAATATTTTCATAGTAAAGTTGCATAAAATGCACAAGTCAATTAGTCAACGGCAATTCGACACAAAAACCAGGTCAATATGTTTTTAAACAAAAATACATCTTCGAGCATTAAAATGATACAAGAGCAGTAAAAAACCAGTTATTGGAAAATGGAATGTTTTTCGAATATTTAAGTTTTCGATTGTCCTGATCGGCCAGACATTTCGCTTAGAACCTCAATTGAAAAAAAATAATTAAAGATACAAACATATCATTAGTTGCTCATTAACATAATGATTATTTTGTTTATTTTCAAATTAAATTAAAAGCATTCATTTTTGTGTAAAATATTGCACATTAGATTTACATTTAAAATTACACATTAAATTACATTATATTATTAGATTCAATTTACGCATTTTTTATGTAACTAGGTTTATGACGGCCAATAATTAAATCAATATTTAAAAACCGTGTTTATATTATATTAATGTTATTAAGATGAATATGATGTTAATATTATTATACTATTATAATTATATTAATTATATATTATTAATTATATTATAGTATAATATATTATAATTATTACAATATTGTAATATTATTATAATTATATTTATATTATAATAATTATATTAGTTATATTAATATTATATTATATAAATTACAGTACAATTAATCCTTATTTTATGGTTCGTGGCGGTCCACTGAATAAAAATCTTTGCTGCACTTGCAACGGTCCGACAGCGGTATGCAAAAGATGCAGATGTGCCAAATCAAAAAATAAATGCATAAATTGTGACGCACTGAATTGTAAAACTAAAGACATTTGTTCAATCAATATAATTACGCAGAAGGAACAACATGAAGATGATGCATTTACGTGCAACGATATTTCTTCCCAACAGAATTACACAACCGATGATATGTATAAAGTCGTGATACAATAGATACCACTTATTATGGACTTACCTAGTAAGTCCATAATGCTAGTAACTTGTTCATTGATATTCTTGCCTTGTTCTATAAGAAAACAGCTAATGACGAAATCAGCTCAACTTCCAACGAGCACAAGATGGCTACTATCTTTTCGCGTTGTATAATGCAACGGATACCTGTCGAAAAACTTAAGTGATCGGGAAAACAATTGAGCACAGGCTGGATTTGTGGCAAAAAGAAGAAACGGTGGCACTGTTTGAAGAAGCAAATATTTTACAATCGCGATATGAAAATAAAAGACGAATAAACACCAATCCAGACTGGAAGGAAAGATTCTGTACTATTATGCGCAATGGAAAATTAACAGCATCCACATGTCGTCTCGCAGACCAGGATAACACAGGAACATTGCGCCTTGAATCAATAATTACGAATATGTCTGTTAAAGACCGCCTACAACATTTACATCCTGAGCCGGCACCGATAAATCATGAAGCACTCCTCGAACGTCTCATACAGTAAGCTGTTCCCCATCACCAGTGAATTTCCTTGAAATTGACAGTGCAGCTATAGTTCATCAGCGTGTACAACTACAGGGTTGGCTGGTCCCTCTTGTCTTGACGCGCAGCTTTGGCGAACGATGTTAACTGCGTTTGGCAGACACTCTGAAATATTGGCAAACGTGTTAGCAGCGCCCTTGCCATTCGGATTGCTTCTGTGAAAATGTCCCCCGACATTCTCGAGGCATTTGTGGCCTTTCGTTTGATATTTTTGCCAAAAAAACGGTGGAATAAGTTCAATCGGTATTGCCGATGTAGCTCGACGAATCATCTCTAAATCTATATTGCACCACATTAAATTTGATATGCAAGATGTTGCCGGCAAAGTCAAACTTTGTGCGTCTCAACGCAGCGGTATGGAATATGCGATTCATTTGTTACGCGAAACATTTAACAGCAACAATAATTTCGGGTTGTTATGCATTGATGCGGCCAATTTATTCAATCGGTTAAATCGTCGGGTCATTTTACATAATATGCGTTTTACGTGTCCGGCTTCCGCCTGCGGTTCGAGAACATCTACTCTATGGACGCATTATTGGTGTTAGGAGGTAATTCGATGTTCTCTCGTGAAGGAGTTACACAAGGCGATACTTTCGCCATGGCTGCATTTGCAATGGTCTCGTTACAACTTATTCGAATGGTAAGTGGTCAATGTCCTAAAGTGACCCAGTGTTGGTACGCAGATAACGACAATTTTGTTGACCCTTCTCACGTACTGAAAAGGTATGGAATTTGGTGCTACGACATGGTCCCGATTTCGGCTGCCATGCAAATCCAGAAAAATCATTGATTCTCCTACATACCTCGTCGAATGAAGTAAATTCGTTCTTTCCCGATGATCAGGTTAGATATGATGGGATTAACATACTTGGATCCGCGATCGGCACCGATAAGTTTTGAACAAGAATATTTCTGAACGAATATTAAAAAATGTAATTTTGGTTAAACGTCTTTGCAAGGTCAACACGATCGACCCACATAGTGGTTACGTTAATATCACCCAATCTCTGCAATGGAAGTAGTCGCGATTTATCCGAATCACCGGATGTAGCAAAGAACAACTGTCGCTGAGAAAAGCCTTGACGTTCAATTTTATTTCTTCATTTACTCTACAAAATCATAACGACGAGATGCGAACCGTTCTGACATCTCCAATCAAGCTGGGTGGTATCGAAATCATAAATTGTGTATTTGTCGCTGGTTTGGAGCATGACACATCCTTGATGCTATGTGACTAATATCAGTCGGACCTTCATGGAAATGAGTTAAGAGAATGTCAGCAAAAAATCTGCATCAAACTATCGAATGTAAGGATTAACGCATTCGCAAAACGCCTTTCGCAGGCGAAGTTTAATCTGAGCAATAAAATTAAATATTCCTGGGTTTTTCGTGTGCGAATGATGCATCCACGTGGCTAAGTGTGATGCCAACTGAGCATAATAACTACGGTTTCACACCAAGCGAATTTCGCGATGGACTTGCAACATGATACGCGTGGGATCCTTAAGATATACCAGCACGATGTGTACGCAATGATGTAACAAATCTTTCTCATCTTATGCCATGCAAGCGGGTGGTTTCCAAATAATACGCCATAATATAATCAGGGATATCATTGCTCCTCGTGAATTGACAACAGGTTGTCACGGAATAGACATTGAGCCAGCATTAAACTGTGTAAATGAAGGGATAAACTTTGAGAGACCCACAACATGCCATGACAAGGAAGTACGACTCGATGTTGTTTGCACCATACTATTTGAAGATCGATTCGCACGGACGTTTCTTGACGTCACTATCTTTAATAACCACGCGGTTTCGTATTCTTCGTCTACTTCGAGCTCGTTCAGTTATCACAAATCCCGTAAAAAACTCAAAATATGAAGAAAGAGTTAACTTCGTCGAGCGCAGTAATTTCGTATCACTTGTATTTGCAGTGTCTGGGGGCATAAGCGAGAGCTCACTAAAAGTACTACAACGTATAGCACGATTGCAGTCAACAAATTCGCCGACAAAATCGTACTCAAAATGCATATGTCGTTCAAAGCGCATAATTAACTTCGCATTATGTCGATCCGCTTCAATGTGCTTCCAGGCCTTCCGCTCGTCTAGAGATCGACCAGTTTCAAGCAATGCCAATCTAGATTTCACACTGGACAATGATCAACAGGAAGAGGTGCTACAGTTGCACCCTTCACCAGCTTATCCATGAAAAGTTTTTGAAAAATTCGAAAAAAACAGCTTAATTTGTATGTATTTTACAATCTTCGAATTGAATTAATAAATTAAATTGAATTAATCAATCTTCGAATAAATCTTTAATATAAACAATTATTATTAATATTAAACATATTCTATATTTTAAACAAAATAAAGGATAAAAAATTCGTTTTTTTTTAAAATCGCTTCTATAGCACTGCAAATTGTACTGTCATTGCATTTTTTAGTTATTTTTTATTTATTGTGATTAAAATGCATGTTTATGTCATATGTTAGGTGTTTTTATCAATTAGCGGGCAAGCTCAAAAAGCAGAAAACATATTTCAAACGATGCATAAAATTGATGGATCGATAAAAGAATCAATCGATTCACAATTGATTCTATTGAATCAATTGTGATTCAAAAGTATGTTTGAATTCAATTTTATTTGCATTCACTTCTTTATTCATATTTTAATTATGCTCGATGTTAAGTAGATATGTTTGTTAGTTAACAATTGGAAGTGAGCACACTGATTTGAGATGAACCTATTAGTTATCAAATAAATATGATGTATAGGTGAGCGTAGTCTATGGCTTTTTTACAGTCTAATATCGTATGTTACTATAAAATACATTTTCAAATGCTTCCTAAATTGAAATGATTATAGAATTAAACAACAAAAATTTTATAACGATTTTTTTAAGAATTTTTACAAACCAGTAATTTGTTAATTACTGGTTTTATAAACCAGTAGTTTGTTAATTACTGGTTTTATAAACCAGTAGTTTGTTAATTACTGGTTTTATAAACTAGTGGTTTTATGGCCTTTATAAATAGTGGTCTCAATGCGACGGTTAAAAATTCTTATTTAATCAAGTTATCACAGCAAATTTTGGGTAACTAACTGTTACCATCATTAGCTAAACACAAAATTTGTGATGGTGACTTTATATATTGAAGCTTCCCATTTTCCGCTGTAGTTTTATCACGAGGCTCCGCAATTCCTTATGTCGTATGCACGTAGCTAGAATTGTACATTAACGTACACCACGTCAGTAAAGTAAAAAATAACAAACGAAATATATGCACAGTTTACAACAAAAAAGATTTAAATTACAATAACAATTAATAAATTAAATAAACATAAACAGATAAAATTCTTAAATTTAATACCAAACAAATTTTTATTGGAATAACAAAATAAGCAAAATATAATAAATTTAATTTCATTATTATTAATGAAATAAACAGTTCATTATTATCTGTTTTGAATTAAAATCGAAAATGCGACAAAACCACTTAATTTAAGTTGTGGATAAAGTAATTAAGTTGAGAATATTTTATGGTTTATAGGGAATAATCCAAAGTGTAAATTACATAAGCAAAACTCAGGTTTACCACATGAGTTTTGCTGTGGAGAAAAATAATCTACATAATGTAATTAAGCGACATTGAGGCATCATTTAAATCATTTCTAAAAAATTTGTAAACGTCTTGTTATTTTTTAAATACAAACAATACCTTATCCATTTCGAGATTTTTCTTTAAAGTCACTTCCAAAGCACGTTGTAGTTTTTCTACCTCAATATACGGTACAGATTTATTTGCAAAAGGGATTTTTCTTCTAGGCTTAATCGTCTCTTTTACTAAAACCAAAACAATAATTAAAAATCGCACTCATTTTGGATTGGAGGTATTTGCAGATAATAAAATAACAAAATGGCATCCATTTGTTATTACTAATGAATAACTAATAACTATTTTGATTGCTATAAATTTAAGCTGCATTGGAACACATTTTAAATGAAGATTAACATTAATAATACAGACATTCTCACAATACAAATAATAAATATATAATAATTTATAATTATTTAATATAAATTATATTTATTTAAGAAAAATAAAGTATAGTTTTGTCTGTTAATTGACCACTTTTAAAAAAAAAACAAGATTTTTGTTATCATTTGGCTTAATTGTCCCTTTTAATAAATATAAATTAATAAATAAATTATATTGATAATGAAATCATTAAGAAAAAATTAACAAAAAATATTATTTTTTGTAATTATAATTATTAAATGATAATAATTAATAATTAATTAATGATAATATTTAATTATTTATAAATATTTCATTATTTTACAAATTGCGCGAAAGTATTCACTAGAAGTTAATTCAAAAATTTAAAGTCAATTTTGAAATCAGAACGATGAAATTAAATATATACCTTCATTTACATTTGATATAGCAAGCTGCTGAATAAGATTGGATTTTATTACAAGATCGTTTGCCATAGATGCATTCGATGCCTCCAAGTGTTTTACCTACGAATAAAAACGTTCTTAAGATGCTGGAACAAAAACGTCCATTTGAATTTTACAGAGTAAAATTAGGATTAAAGTAGCAAGTAGAATAAAATAGTCATCAAAATTTTAACGGTAATAATGACTGTGTAGTCATTATTAGTCACCTATCTGCATTATTTTGCAGATGTGTATTTTGCAGCACAAAGCGCTAGGTTCTCCAGCATTTAAGCTACTGATGAGAGTCAATTAACTCGAGACGGTGACTTTGTCATTTGCGACAATCTCACTGTTGTATTTCTTTCGTAGTGCTGACATCTTGATATAAATAATTTATTAATACAATATAATCATCAGTAATAGTAAAATTAATTATGAAAATGTAATATCAATCAAGTATAAATCAACATTTATATTGACATTATAATGCTGATTTCATATACTGTCAACACATATTAAACACTGACAATTATACTATAAATGGTATAATATTATTATATTAATATAATATTATTATATTTATAAAATAAATTATATATAATATTCTAATACTGTTTTCACTACTATCGATATATCTGTAATATTAGTTTTCAAAAGCATATAAATTTTAAATCAATTTTTTGTATAATGAAATTTCTATATAAATTTCAAATCATTTTTATGTAAAAATATCAAATTAAACACTAGAAATGTTTTGAATAAAAAATTAAAAACAAAATAAGTGGCAATTAGCTTTATTAGCTTCTTGGTTTCTTTGCCGAGTCCTCCGAATGTCCAGAATATCAGTGGCAAGAACAAAGTGGGTTCAACCGCACATACTCGTTCTGCATATTTGTTCTTTTTACGATTCTCATTGTAATTAAAAACCGAATATGGTTCACGAAAGATTAATGACAAATATCGTCCGAACAAATCGATTACCGTAAAGTCCAGAACAAGCGATATCAAGCCGTACATTCTGATCACGTATAGTTGTCGTTTGTCCAAAAGCCATGTCGTCAGAAAATGGCTTTTGAATGGATTTATTCTAGAATGGATATCCCGAAAATACGTTATTGATGTGCTTGAACTCTAAGATATGGCATTACAAGCAGCGTCGTTATTTGTTTGTATCTAAGGTAATCATTAATAAAGCCCGAAATCGTAAGTTGAGACAAGCCTTTGCGAGGATAATCGTTCAAATTTTGATGTGAATCTAGGGTGATGATTCCCAAGCCGCCAAATTTTAATGGAGATCACAACATTGCTATCCAATCGTCATCTAAGTTCCACGTAGCGACTCTAGGGAGTAACTGATGAGTAAGTGTATTTATCAGATCATTCCATGCAGTCTCGGACACTCACAAGTTTGCATTATATGCATCCACTTATATTGTATAGCATGAATTAGTTCAGCGAAAGCGACGTGCAAATCAGCGTTAGCAACAATAGATAGACGATTTAGCATAAAAATCAAATTTGCTGACAGTTCATCTACGAATATGTTTTCAAATTCGCTAGAGCCAATGGGTGTGACGAGTATTTTAACGCCGTCGGTGGAGATTTTGATGTTAGAATCAGGAAATTCAGCGTAGTTGATAGAGTGGTGTGACAAAATCTGGGACTTTTTTGCATTCACATAGTAACCATATTTGGCAACTTATGTGTGAAACACTCTCCATGCTCTTTTATTAATGGTTCCTACAAAGTTACCGTCGTCAGCGTACCAGTTTTGGAAAACGAAAGGTACTCTTACTGGATCGATGCGATAAGTGGTAGGGAGTTTAGGGCGAAGCCTGCCCTGTGAAATGATCTCCTTGTGTAAATCCTTCAGTAGAGAACAGATTGTGGGACCCAAATACCCGTTGCGCTACAGAAGATTGTGCGAAGGGAACAGCACAGCGACGGGCACAAGTATTCAATGTTTGCAACGCCACGGATCGATTTGTTTGATTGAAAGCATTGTTCGCGTCAATCGTAAATATGCAGTGGTAATTTCGTCGGCGATATTATTTCCTTAACGAGCTTATCGCATCATATATTTCGCCTCCTTGCGAAGCAACCAATTGTGTGCATCCAGGAACGTCTTGTATGTTATTACGTGTGATCGTCGATTAATCTGCGTTCAAGAGTCTTACGAATAAGTGTGACTTTTCGTGTAGGTATTCTTTGTAATACTAGTTGAGAGAAAATGGAAGCATTTCGAAGTAACGATTGTGTATCAGATTTAGCTTCAGTCGATTTCTGATAAAATTCGGTTATAATCTCAACAATCTTGTTGCTTGCGGAGCATCGTGGGAGAGTTATAAGATTGGATTGCTAATGGATTACAGCCTCAAACAAGTCATCAGCTGTTTCGATATTTCGGTTTGGATGATGACCATCTAGAGTGGATTTAGGTTGATTCTTTGATCTCAATTGATTAGCATGGCATGACTGATCAAATTGCGGTGAAGGCAGATGGACTACCCATCGATTAGTTGTTTTTGATATGTTAAGGATATCTAGTTGCGCTATTGACCATTGAATGCGAAACATTTGAAAGGAGAAAATGGTACACCGCGTGGCATTTAGTTGTTGCTTGTTGGCCAATATATTACTTTACTGTTTGGTTGTAGTTGTTGAATTGACTGTGTGTACTCTATTGTGTATATTATCTCTCAAAATTTATTATGTCAAAATTAATAATAAAAATATTAATAAAAACCGGTATCTAATACTGTTTTAGTCGTTCTTTCGCATCTGGCTTAAATGATTGTTAAAGCAAATTATAAGAACATAATAAAACAGTCAATAATAGTATAGATATATGGCTAGTAAAAGTTATTTTTATTATAGAAAAGTAATCATTGATTAGTAGGGACATTAATGAATATTTAAATAATAAATAATTATAACCTATATGACTATAGGTAACGAAATATTTATATTTCATTACCCATATATAATATTATCTATATTCTATACCTAAATACCTATATATACCCATATCATTACCTACTTGTTAAGCAAAGGTAAATAATCAAGTTGTTCACAGATATCCTGGTATCTTTATATATAAAGATATATCATATATAATATATCTTTATATTTATATCTTTATATCCTGATATCCTGGTAAGAAAATATTTAATTAAAACCACAAACATAAAAATAAAATAATTCCATTAATAAATGCGAGACCATCAGCTGATAACAGTCCTTTTCATTATAAAAACCCCATTTGATAGCATACAAAACATACAATACGTGTTTGCACAAATTATTACTTTTTCTAAGAGAACGTTGCGTTCTCTCTGCATATCTAGATTGTATGAAGTCTTGAAATCGTCGTTTAACGACAATATTCTACTGTGATATGAATATCTTGAGCTGTCCTTGAGTATACCTAATTGATCGGTCAGTTGATTTGTCCACGAATTAGCATACGACATATTTGATCTTAAAGTAATTATAACGGAGATTTAAAATTCAGTAAATTTATTTAATTGTTTAATGTAAAAAATGCAACATGAGATACAATTATTACAATTCCCTGTTCTATAATAGATAAAAAGGGTATAAAGGTTGAATCAGATAATAAAACTATACCTATATTATATTGGAATCCAAAATTACATAAAAATCTAATAAAACCTAGGTTCATATGTAGTGCGTTTAAATGTACATTAAAACCACCTCCTGTCTATATGAATAAAACACTTAAAGTAATTAAAGCACACTTTAAAAAATATTGTAAAGTAATCGAAATTAATACTGGTATAAAACACTATTTCAGTATTAATTCTACAAAAGAATTTTTAGAACAGACAAAAGGAATAAATTTTCAAAATATAAATACATACGATTTTAGTACGCTTTATACAAATCTAGATTTAGTAGATATTAAAGAAGCGTTAGTAAAATTAATTAATCTTATATTCGGAAAAAGATATACATATATATGTTATAATAATTATAACGCCTATCTAACAAAAATTAAACCAACAAATAAATAAAAATATATGGACAAAATTGAATTAATAGAATCCTTAAATATTTTGATAAATCAAAATTATTTAAAAGTAAAGACATCTATATTTAGACAATTAAAAGGTGTTCTAATGGGTGGTAATAGTAACCTAATTATAGCTGACTTGTTTTTAAGTTTTATAGAATATGAATTTGTTCATAACTGTTAACTGGTATAAACCCCATTTCAGTATTAATTCTACAAAAGAATTTTTAGAAATAAGTAAATATAAATATATGGATAAAATTGAATTAATAGGATCTTTAAATATTTTGATAAAATATTTATCAAAATATTAGGGACATCCATATTTAGACAATTAAAAGGTGTTCCAATGGGAGGTAATAGTAGCCCAATTATAGCTGACTTATTTTTAAGCTTTATAGAATATGAATTTGTTCATAACTGTTTAAAAAATTAATCTAAATTATATAAAGATATGAAATATATGTTTCGATACATTGATGATATATGTGTATTTTACTATAATAATGTTTATTTAAGTGAACAAATTTATCTAATATTGATGATAAAGAAGGTATATATTTAGATTCACACTAAATTAACATATATACAAACTACTATTAATTAATATCGTGAAAAGAACATATTTAAATTTTACAAAAAGCAAAGTTTTCCATAAGCAATATTTATACATATACAATATTTAATATAATATTTAATGCATTAGAATTTCATTTGGGTCTGATGGATTATTAAACATATTGCTGGAATTATTATGGATTCAAGGAAAAAAAGTTTTATTTTGTAAACAAGCTTTCGATCGTTTAGATCCTTTTAGATGTGAAAATAATGATTCTAGCAATATGCATAATATTAACATAATATTATATTAACATAATATTATATAATCTGTATATATGCTATATATGTATATATTTAACATATATATGTTATATTTGTATATAATATACATATCTACGCAAAAATAAATGCATATGTTTGCATGAGCATTCATGCATACCATATAATATTAAATATAATATATTATTGAAATATATTTATTTAGCTGTATTCATTCAGCCTGCTGCATTCATTAAGCCACTATATGTAGAGTGACGTAGTTTAGCATCTGCGCTAGAGCTTTTGTTCGTGCTTTCTGCTACAGCTGAGTTCAAGCATGTGTTACTTGTTCAGCAACCTTAATAAGCTGAGTAAGGAAGGAACGATATAACACGTGCTGTCCTGTTAAGCCACTGCTTACGCGAACCATATCAATGTAAGGCTGGTCACCGGTGGAGAAGCGTGCGCTTAGTAAGTTCCTTTCAGGGGTTTATTGAGGATTAAGTACTGTCGAAGTTGTGTTGCTACAGGGCAACACTGATGAGATCACTGTAGTGATGAGTAGATTAAGGTCGAAACGTCTCATTGGAGGCTAGGCATTTGTGGTAGGCGCATTCCGGGTTAAGCTTACCGCCGAAGGTTGTAAAAAAGCATGCAGGTTTAAACTTTCCTGTTCGTGTGTAATACTAAAAGAGTAAAGTGGTATTTTAGATAAATTAAGCGTCACCAATTGCTGCTGAAATTTTAAGAATTAATATAATACGTAATGATATTATTTTTTTATAAAACAATTTAAAATCATTTATTTAATCATTTAAAAAATTAAAATAATAAGTAAAAAATATAAAAAATTATATAAAAATATTGATATAATAATATTAAAAATTAATATAATAATATTAATTTAATGTTAATTATTAATTTATTATTAATTTAATTCAATCATGTTAATTCAAACAAATTGAATTTATAGGAACGAAGGAAAAATTACAATTTAATCAAAAATTTCGATAGCCCCTGCTATCATCTTTAGCAAATTACAAAAGATCTTTAATTTCCTGAAAATTAATTTTGTAATTTCCATAACATGTAGCGTAAGCTAAGAATTGTGATTTTTGAATAAACTAATTTAAACTGTTTACATTTCTCTTCGTTCCTAACCGGTACTTTTGATGTATTTTTAAAAGAAATCGGTATTTTTGAAAGCATTCTCATCTTAAACGGTCATAATCTACATAAGTACCATGATTTATACGTGATAAACTATCACAGTGCAATAGTTGAATAATGAGTAAATTTTATGTCATATATCTGTTTAGTAGCAATAGATCTCGATTTCAGTGATGTTCGCCTATTTGATCTATCAATTATTATTGACTAGATATTGCTATTACAGGATGCTGAAAAGGCTGAAGTAACATGTCGATTGTGGTTTTAACCAAGCAATGGGTCGCAAATTTATTTTCGGGCTGTTTATGTGAATTATAAATTTTGATATCATTTTCAGGAAATTATAAGCAGTAAATAAACTGTTCGTAAGAACGAAGAAAAATTTGCAATTGTATCAAAAATTTCGATAGCTGCAGCTATCATCATTATAAAATTAAAAAAGATTATGAATTTCCTAAAAAATTGTAAATTTTAATATTTTAAACATTTTAATATTTTAATATTTTAATATTTGTACTTTTCTCTTAGTTCCTATAAATTTACAAAACTACAAGGAAATAAATCGGTATTTTTAAAAATGCTTTTTGAAATAATTTTCATCTTAGATGGTCATAAGCTATACATCACAAAGTGATTATAGAACGTTAGCAAGTTGTTCAATATTTTTAATTGTTACCTAGTTTCATCCGTCATTGAATCTACACTTCGGTCTTCGGTAAAAGTATCAATGGACTCTGGTTGATCTCCTTAAAACTCCAAAATTGAAAAGCAATAAAAATGTGCAAAGCAGCGAAGACAAATAAAAGGAACTTATTGCAAAAAAATGTAAAAAATTCAACAGAATTATTGCCTGTTATGTTCTGTTTATGCTTGTTTTTAATGCAAATAAGTTTTATCTACTAAAATTCATCAAATTGCAAAAAAACTTAATATTTTAAGTAACAAAAATGTTCATGATGAACATTTTTGTTGATATCGCGCAATTCTAGCAGTTTTACCATCACTGATTAAACCAAAATATTTAATCTTGGCATTGCCGCATGATAAACACGCATTTGGTAATTCTTTACGCAATTCGACAACAAATATACGCTAGTGTTAGAGATAACTATCTGCTAGCTGCCAACCATCCTGAAGGACGTTTTGCTCACGGTAAGATAGTATTCGCCAAATTACACTGAGCATCATTTGAGAAGAAATGATGTTTTCCCTCTTCTACATTATTTTTAATATTTTATAATATTTTATTACACTGTAACACTATTATATTGTTTTTAACAAGAAAATATAATTTAAATAATATTATTTATAATAATAAAATTTAGATATCTTGATATATTAAGATATTCTTAAGTTTTAATAGACTTTATTTAATTTATAAAATAACATATTTTATGTAAAAAGTTTTATATTATAAAATTTAAAACTATATTTTGAAATTTTAAACTTTAGTTTTTTTAAAACTATAGTTTTAAATTTTTAATTAGATTAATTAGTGATATACTAAAATGATTGTGTGTTTACACTTAATATCAAAATAAAATATTAAAATAACAAAAATTTTAGATAAAAATTAATGAATCATTTATGATTTTTTAAATCATAAATGATTTTAAGAAAATTTACAAAATGTAATAAGTCTTTTATTTAATCTAATTGTCAATATAGCAGACGTAAAATTAGGCATTGAATTAGTAGTTGATGAGATCACCGATACTGAAATGTAGCGTACTGCTGTTGGCTTATAGATTGCATTAAAGCAACGTGCAATGTCATCAAAAAAATTCATTATTATTTATTTAAATAATAATTGATTGAAAAATAGGTAAGCTTTAAAATTTTATAATATATATACATATATATAGTTGAAATATACATATTTAAAATATAGTTATTAGTGCCGTTTGAAACGTCTTGATCTGATAAACTCTTTGAAGAGTTGAACCATTAGATTTTATAGTACAAGTCACCAGGAAAGTATTGGAAATCAGGGTGTAACTGTTATTTAAGTCATCAACGAGACTAAGATCCATTGCTTACATAATATCTGAGTGGTCTAATTCCCAAGGTTTAATAAGTCGAGTAAAACGAGATAAATTTATTTTAGGCTTATCTTGAATAATATAAGTGTAGAATATCCATGAAACTGGCATACCTTTGCGAATAAGAGACCATTCGGAATTGAGTGCTAAGTGCATTTGGAAAAACGAGACATTTGAAAAGTCTTATTGCACTTATACTTTTGAACACTTCATATGACTATCTTTTGCATAGAGTAGATATAACTAAATTTAAGTCATCAAAATGGTCGATAAGCTGCTGTAGTTTTTCGGAGTCGGATTAGCAAATCTAGTGTTAAAATCTTTGGATATCACTCTTTGTGAGGATGCAGAGCATGCATTTATGAGCTGAGAAAGTTCGTCGATTATGTTGAAAGCTAAAAACAATAGATTAAATAACGTGGGAAGGTGGAAATTTGGAAAGTGTAAACGATAAGTGAGTTTGCTGAAGTTTAATGGGTCCAGTTTGCAAATGTGTGTTTGACGTCATATACTGAATCTAGTCGAATTGATTAAGATACGTAACGAAGTATGGACTTAATATCTGAATCGGCTGTATCTGTTATATTATTAGTTATCGATGGCGTAGGAATGCTTGATTCACCGTTCTCAAATATTGTAACTAATATATGGAGAACCAAAAATTATATTATGGAAAATACTAAAACAGCGTATTCGCATTTATCGAATAGTTGCTTATGTAGTTTGCTTGGTACATCACGTTAATTACAATAATTATAATAATTTCATTGTAATTGCAAATTACAATGAAATTATTGGATCTTTTGCTTCTAATATTAACTTTGACTTACATGAAAATTTAAATATTTATATAATACCGCATATCGATAAATTATACAACCAAAATTTCAATATTTTTTCGTTACAAATTCATTTAAAGCCTCTTATATAAACTTTATGTTCTATTCAGCTAATGATTATACTGAGCGATAACACTTAGAAATAACACAATCGAAATATAACATCATGACAAAGAAAATTTTGCATAAACGTTTGCTTGAAATGTGCACACACAGTTGGTAATATCATTATTTTATATATAAAATATATATTATATATTTACAATATAAATATATTATATTTTATATATAAAATGTACATTTTATCTATATTTCATTAGTTATCATTATTTTATTAACCTTATTAAACTTTTTATTAAATTTTAAATGGAAAATTAAAATAATTTAATTAATTATTTTTCAACAAAATTTAAATCGATTACTGATAGTTTATTACAAGTTATTCTTAAATCTCCATTCGGTACAAAATTACAAAAAATGGTCTACCTTGTTGTCTATTTGGATTTATACTGAAGGACGCATTTCTTTTTCTTTCGACTTTCAGTTCGCGCTGTAAATCTTTAATCTTTTTAAAATAACGCAGGCCGCATAATTAGAAAACTAAAATTTATATTACCATTGCCTTGTACTTCTTTTGACAAGCATGCAATTGGCCATTTAAGAAACGTATTTCCTGCATGTACAAATCACACAGATATACAAATTGATTTTATATTTCTACAAACATCATTAGTTTCATGTAATTTACTTTTGAAGCTGGACGACGGTGGTGGTTGATCCGTGACTTCAATAATTGGCAAAGGTAAAGATAATTTATCAGATTTCTAAATATTTAAGTTTTCAAAAAACAACATAAATATCGCTAACTGAATATTGCTAACATCAGTCGTTTTTAATAAATGCCTATAGAAATTTTACAGATTAATTTTAATTATAAATTTTACAGATTAATTTTAATTAGAAATTTAATAGCTTAATAAAGAAAATAACTATTATAAAGTGGTTTAATAATAAAATAATAATGATTTAAAAATATAACAATTAAATTGAAACATTAGAGATAAAGAACAATCAATTTAGACAACTTTATTAAGTTGTCTAAATTGATTGTATTTTTCTGTACTCAGTTTTCTTCAATTCGTTTGTTGGAAATAAACCAATTTATCAATTTAAGTTGTTGATTAAATATTTTGACAATATTTAATTATTTTTATTATTTCTAATTAACAATTTTATTAAATTTTTTCAACGGCATGTCTTAAGTGTAAATTGGAAAAACACAATTTAGTTAAAAAGTCTAAGTTGACCAAATTATGATTTCAATCAGTACACACGCGTGTTGAATAAAATGATAGAAATTTATTTATCAATAACAGCAAAACTAGTGACAACGAAATTAAAAAGAAAATATTCAATGCTAATGGGACACGCCCTTTAAAAACATGGGAAAATTTACATATATGGCTTTGAGCCCAGTGAATTTCTTAAAGTCCGGATGAATTTCTGTAATATTTTTTCATAGTGGACGATTTGCGTTTAGACTGTTCATATCATTGATTTCCTCATATGTAAGGAAATGTGCCCATGATATATTCACGTAAAGCACTATCACGCTGATAAAATTAGAATATCACGTTTATAAAACGCGAATTAAGTATAAAACATTATACTCCTCATATGTTCAAATTTGTAAAAACGTTCAAACAGTTGTATGTCAATAGTCAATTTAGGGATATTTTTATCCACTAGCAGTAATATGGTCAGTAAATTGATCACATAAATCGTACATTACTTCTATTCCGAGTTTATTAGTCAAAAACATCGGGAAATAATTATATTTTATAATTATAAATATTATAATTATAATTATAAATTAATAATAATTAATTAATAATTAGTTTATTATTATTTATCCTATCATATAATGTCGAGAAAATAAAACTTAAGCATTTCAGTGGTTTTTTATTCGTTTGATAACTTTTTCAAAAGTTATAATATACATTGGTTGCAATTTTTGCAACATTGGTTATAATATACAATTTTTGAAGCAGATTCTAAAAATATAATTATTTTATAGGTTTTACGTTTTTTTGACAAATTGACAATATTTATAAAGATAAAATTAGATTATGCTAATAGATTAAAATATTTTCAAGTTAACGAACTTTATATATAACAAAAATATGTTATTTTAACAGAAATTAATATTGGCATCTCGTATACAAAAATAAAATAAATAAAGAATTTCTTACTAAAAAAACTCAGCCTGAAAAGAAAACAGAAACAAAACTACATAACAGTGAAGTTCGATACTTTAGCTTCAAAGTGATCAGACACACAGCATATTAGTGGGATCTGATCCCACCAGAATACACCAACGCGCCGCCTTCCGATTAAACAACTCAGAGTCTCTCACACACCTGAAGTTTCAATCGAGGCAATATTGACAATATTTATAAAGATAAAATTAGATTATGCTAATAGATTAAAATATTTTCAAGTTAACGAACTTTATATATAACAAAAATGTGTTATTTTAACAGAAATTAATATTGGCATCTCGAAAAAAGACTAATTCGTCTTTTTAGAAAAAAGACTAATTCCGAGATTGCACAGGTACATCAGAGACGTATCTGAGCACTCCCTCTTAATGACAGATGTTGGGCCCGTTTCAGTGACGTTTTGTGACAAAACAAACGTTTTACTGCATCAAATTTCCAAAAACTCATAACAAAATAAAGTCCGGCTAACAGTATTTTTTATAAAATACCTGCTGTTCACTTGGCATATTTTCACGAGTAACTACTGTATTGACAATTTGCATCTGAATGAAAAAAACTAAAGTCATTTTAATTGCACTTATCACTTACTAATGTATAATGTACTGACGAGTTGAAACAATAATTGGTCAACTGATGTATTGATGCTGTTAATTTCGTGATAAATACCTAAAAAATTAAAACTTTGAATATACGTTTGCTGTTTTATGAAAATTGTCACATTGAAAGTTTTGACAATATAACTACGGAAAAAGCTTTAAAAATATAATTTACTTTTGTTTCCATTTACTGGATACGATTGCCAAGATTAATATTTTCAGTCGTGAGTTGCTTTCGTATCAAAATACTCTCAGTAATGCTAATCAAATATCAGTATAACTGTTTAATATCGTAAAAATATTTGTTGTTTTGGTAAATGCCAAACAATTTTATTTATTGATTTGAAACTCAAAAGTAGTCAGTGGCAAATTTGAGTAAAAATAAGTAATTAATCCGGATTAAACATCAGGACCAAAAAATCAGGACCAAACAGCAAAAATTATCCAAATAATAAAAACTTCGTTTTTGATAAATCACATGACATTTATGTGATTAGGTAAAAAAATTATTATTAGGTAAAAAATGATAGTTCAATAATAAATAGCCACAGATTATTTGACAAAAATCAAAATCATAATTATTACTAAATTATAGAGTGGCATATTATTCAATAGTTTATTTTCAAATAATCTATTGAATATATCATTTTTGTATTTTAAATTAGAATAATTTTTTTTAAATAATGACTTACTTCTATTTGTTCAAACCAACACACAAAGGCTGATTTAACAGAGCTGTCGAACTGCTCGATCAAATCAAGACTTAACCGATCCTCACTCATATCTTTAAGATTAACGAAGCATTCGGCGTCAACTTTATCTGTAATTGATCTACTAAATTTATTGAGACAAAAAGAACGAAAAACCTTCACGAAAAATATATAATTACCATGATGAACTGTTGTTTAATGATTTCCTAGTTGGTGAAAACATATCCTAGAATAATCACACGAATTTAAAACAAAAAATAAGGATTAAATATATTTTGGTTAAATTAATTAACAATACTATGGCCCATTTACGATATCAAATGTAAATATAAGCTTAGAAATAATGAATAAAGATATAATGTGAATAGTTTTTTGTTATTGGATAATAAAATAAATCCATTATCTTGCATTTAGTAATTATAAAACTAATGGAACGGCAAGAAGAAACTACTTTAAATTTGTGACTGTTTGCATCATCAGAAAATTCCAAATTAAATTTAAAATACCTGATAATGCAGCCATCTGTTCACCATAATCTCAAATTAATTTGAGAAAACAAATTGGTTAAGTTAAATTAATTACTAATTAACAAATTAATTAGTTTCTCAGTCACACTATTCTATTTATAAACATTTATTAAACATTTATAATTAATATTTATAGTATTAATTAATATTAATATTTATAATATTAATACATTAATAATTAATATTATATAATATATACAATATAATTATAAATTAATATACATAATTATATTAATAACATAATATTATTAATAATATAATCAATTAATATTTTTATAGTAATTTCCAAAATAGAAATTTAAAAAATAAAAAACACTATATTTCAAATTTTTACATTCTCAAATTAATTAATTAGTTTTCTAAATTAATTAGATTAAAAGTGGATGCCAAAAGCTACCTGGTTCAAATCCCGCTTTAATCACACTGTGCAAATTGCAATTTGCACGAAAATAAATCAGGACCATATTCGAAGTACACTTTGATAACTCACAGTGATGAATTTGCATGATGTAACTGTAAGCAATTTATCCTACCGATAACAATACAATTGAGTTGGAAGCGTTTGAAATAAAACAAAATGTTAGTTAAATTAAGTCTACAAATGAACTCCAGTTGAGATACATAAATTAACAGACCATACATGAATGTCCGACACAACATTAATTCTCGTACAATCGCATTTAATTCTCGATTATAAGTTCTTTACTGGCTGACGTCATCAAAATGAGAATAATCAGCTGCCGGTATCAAAAATGACTACTTGTTTTAATTAATTGTTGATGTTATAAAGTAACTATTTATAGCGTATAAACAATAGCACCAATTTTTCTAATTAAAAATTATAATTATTTAGTAGTTTGAAAATTAAAAAATTAAGCTAATGTACCACTGTTTTTGAGCTAAATGTAAGCTTTCGAATATCTTGTAACTCTTGCTTTAATGTTTCAACTTTAAGTTCGTGTTCTTTCTCCATTGTAAGCATTTTATGCTGGAGTATCTCATTTTCTCGTTGTAACTCGGCTTCCTTGTTGCTTTGCTTTAGTCTTCCAAAGGTTTTGAACTATATTTGTAAATTATGATCATTAAAGAAATTAAAAATGAAATAATTAAAATATTATTAAAATATCCTATTTGGCAGATACTGAAAATAAAATTAAATTTGTAAAAACCGTTTCGCCTCATTTTTTGATCATCATTAGGATACATTCTTACCTGATGGGTGCAGAGAGCGGTTCCTAAACAGCACAAATTGTCTTATGGCATAATGCCATAATATATGAACAAATATGCAAATTAAACAAGTAATTTTAAATGGGCTAATCTAACCGATTTAATTGACGGATCAACAAATAATATTGATATTTTATAAAGGATAAAATTTATTAAAAATACTTTATCAAATTTGATTTTTAATTAATAATATTTTAATAACTTTTTATAAGTAATTGCAAATTAAACGAAGGATAATAAGGATTAACAGCATTATAAGGATTAAAAAGTTGTAAAGAATCTGAGTTTACGGCGGATTTATTCAGACACAAGGAAAATTTTTATTTTTGAAATATTGTAAATTGTAAACATTAAGTGTTTATTAATATAATATACAATAATATAATAATTAATATACCACATATTATAAGTAATTATATAATTAATATATTATTTTCTATTCCTTATATTACATCGTAAATAATACATTACATTCCTTACATCGTAAATTATTCAGTATTTAATTCATGAGTATTAATTTTTATTTTAAATTTCAATTTTGTATCTTAACTTGATATAAATTATATAAAATTATTTTATATTCCTTATATTATACTTAGTATAATTTTATTTATTATATAATTATTTATTTAAATAATTTATGTATTTTAGAAAATATGTTATATAATTATATTTTGTATTTTATTTATTAATTTTGGCATTAAATTTACTTTTGCAAATTTATTTACTTTAATGAAATTGTAGATATTTCTACAATTTCTATATTTATATTTTGTACAATTGAAAATTAAGTTGAGGACTAATGACCGTCATTAGTTTTACTAATGACGAAAAACTCGCCATTCACATTTGCCATCAATTATATAGTACAAATATATGATAGCAACTTGATCGAATTAAGAAACTTTAATGAATAAACACACACTGACTTTAATTTCGTTTATCAAATATCAAAAAAACGGATGATCCAAGAGATATCTGAAATATACAAACATTGAACGATTTTAACAAATTCAAAACTATGAAAAAGTTTATTTCCTGAAAATCTGTATTGGATAATCTGATATTTTGATTGCAAAAATATCAGAAAATATCAGATTATCAACTCCTGAGTTAATAAAAGAAATTGATATTCTTTTTTCTTCTAAAAATTGTATAATAGAGAACAGCAACAAACATATTTTTAAAATAATGAATTTATGTAAAATTGCTTGATAATCAATAAAAAAACTATACTAAAATATTGGAAATTTTACCTTATATTTAGATCGGGTTTCTTCCAGCTCTGAAATATATAAACATCTATGGATGAAAATCTTTTAAAAAGAATACCGATTTCGTATCTGCGGCATTTCTCATTTAACTCGTACGCTATTTCCTTGTGTTTCATTAGTTCGTTCTGCAGTAATATTGTCATTAAAACACATTAAACATTATAAATATACATGTATGTGCTGAAAATCCGTATTGGTTAAGTTCGTCATTGCACACAAATTTTATATTATAAAGTAGTGGCTGAGGTACGTTAGTACATTGAATTTATTATAAATCATCCATAATCAATCTAGAATGTATTTAGTAAGACGATGGACGCATGTATAATAATTTACTATGCATCAATTAATATAAATGAAATATGACTCATCTAATTTTCAAATCAGTATTTAAATTTTAATTATAATTTCCATTATAATTCAAAACATAATTTAAGAAATATCTATCATATGTGAAATAATATTATTAAAATATTTGATAATATAGCTTATATTTAATAATTATATTATAATTGCATTTAATTATATAATATTGTATATAATTAATATATTATAATTAATATATAATATATTTACTATATTTAATAATATTCATAATTATACAATTCAATATTTCAGAAATTACATTGATTTATCAAATTCATTAAAACTTATAAATAGCATGTTAAGGAATTGTTACTCGTCTTGAATTTTTTGGCATTTCGATAAACTATATCGTTTGTTTAAGACGTCAAACATATTACACTTGATTAAGTTTTTCACATTAATACAAATATTGTCAATAAAATAAATGTACTTAAATAAAACACGTGCAAACATTTGAAAATTAAGAAATTCGAAATTTGATCAAATGGAGATTTGATACTTCAAAGAAAAATAAATTAATATAACAGTATAACTGATATAAATTAATATAATAGTATTTCAGATTTGCTTTTTTTTGAAAAGTACAAACCGTCGAAAGCTTGAAAATAAAGAAATTTTAAAATTAAAATATATACTCTTGTCTATAATTTTATATACCAAAATGAAAATTCGACACGAATGTAATTCTCAACTATAAATATTATATTTAATATTACATTATATTTTTCATACTAATTCCATATAATGTTAATGTAAGATGATGTATATGGACAAAGTATCAAATACGCATTCAAATACCACCAATCGTAGGTATTTAAAAGTAATAAGAAAATTAAAAAGTAATGACATTTCATTTTACGTGATGTAAACACACGTAGTGTGTGTTTCACGAAATGAGCATTAGAACAGGTACTCAAAAGGCGTGCTTGGAAATTTCCTTTTAATGACAGATGATGGGCCCGTTTCAGGGTCCATCTAGCTCTCTTCAGAGTACGTTTAAATCTATTGAGGTCAGTATTTAAGAAAGTTGATATTCACATTCCTTTAAACTAAATACCGGTAAGCTTAACCTGTATTGTGAGCAAAGTATTTGAGCGCATTATTTGTAAATACTTGGTGAGTTTCTTACAGCAAGTGAAACTAATGAATCCAAATCAACATGGTTTCACAAAAGATAGATCGTGGTTATCCAATTAGCTTTGTGCAAGATAAGAATAGGTCTGCAGTGTGTTCTGACTTTATGACTGTGGATCGTATCTTCTTTGATTTCAGCAAGGCTTTTGATCGTATATGTCATTGCCATCTTTTAGAAGTGCTCAGAAATTATGGCATCAATCCGATTGTAGTGAACTAAATTAAATAATTTGTGTCTTATCGACAATATTGTGTCGGTGTGGGATCGACAGTCTTCATCTCGTAACGTTAAATCTTGTGTGCCTCAAGGTTCTGTTCTTGGCCTCTTTTGTTCTATATTTACTGACTCAGTTGTACTCAGATATCTAGCCTTTGCTGCAAATCTTAAGGTTTGGACAAAAGTTGAATCATAATTAGAAGTAGATACATTACACTTAAGTCTATATGTGATTCACGAATTGTGTTATCGCACTGATATTTGTCTAAATAGCGTGTTAACTTGCGTTTTGGTAAGGGTATAGTGCACTTTAGTTATATATTTGATCCTGTTTGGTTAATTCAGCATATTTCACACGTTGTCTAGATATCGTTGTCTAATCATCGTTGAAGACACGTATAAACAATGATGGTATATACGTTAAAAGCATACGCCTTCTGTATATGCTGAAACATTTGTTTGTTCGTTGAATGTTATATGCTTTAACACGTTGTTTAATGCTTGTATAAGGCCTCATATATAATATGGCATTCAGTCCGCTTTTCCGTGTACCCAAAGATAAATGGAATATCTTGATAACATCCTTAGACGTGGATCTAAGTTATGTGCAACACTAGCTTAACGGCCGTACGCAGAGCATCTCGTAAAGTTAGGTATTTATTTTACCCACCTCGCATACTATATATGCACTTGGTTGTGATGTATAAGATTGCCAAGTGTTATGATGGATTCCTAATAAATGTGTAATTCTTAATAGACTCAGTTGTCAACGTGATAGTAGTTTGTCTTAAAATTCAAGATCATGGGAAATTCCCGTGTGCATATACCATTGCATCGATGTGTGGAACATGTTGCCTGAGCTGGTATGCACAAATACGATTAGAGTTCAAATATATCAGTCCGAAATTGATTGTTCTTGTAGATTAATACAGTGATCGAACTATATATCCAAGAATCTGACCGATTTTATTTTACTGTTTTTATCATGTACATAATACTACCGTTCAGTTGTTTGATGAGCAGGCAAAACAGCCCTTGCGGCTAAAGCCTTGTGTTGCAATGTTAAATACGATTCGAGCTGTAGAGACTTAATTTTGATTACTACGAAAAAAAGTGTTCATTTTCGTTGAAAATGGGCAGCAAATTTCTAAACTTTAAAAATTTGGTGATATTTTGACTAAAACTAATCAAGCTAAACAAACTTGTCACTTAAAATGTGTTGTAAGAAATTCATTTATCCTTATATTATAATTATTTTCCAATCAGTAAACTTCAACCCTTATTGATTAGGTTTTATATATCCACACTTTATAGCAAAATACAAACATCACATTATACGCCAAGCGAATTCAAAACGTTAATAAAATTGGAATATCAACGTGGTATAGTCGATAACACTTCGATATTCAAAATCTAGTGCAATCCAAACGTTAACATTTTAAATTTCTATTTTGAATATTGAATATCCAAAATAGAACTTCTGAGAATTTTTAACAATTCTAACTATAATTTAACTTTATGCAACAAAGTTTTTGTTGCATATTTTTTTTTGTATTCAAACAAATATATATAAATATTGTTGGATGTTTTAAAACCACAAGTTCAGATTGATCAAACTGAAAAAACTCGTCATTTAAAAAATATTGATGAATTAAATTATCAAAAACTTTTCATCAGAAACTTTTTTGTTCCTGATGAATTGGGGCATATCCATAGACAGATCTCAAGGAAGTAATTCATGTGGACGTATACAGTCCGTTTCCAAGTGGATATTCTATAATAGAAAAATGGATGCATGTTCACGGTGGCATGAAGCCATAAGGCTTAGGAAAACAAATTATCAAAACAATATTAGCCATCGAGGGTTCTTCGGCAGCACACGGAATATCACGTAAAATAGGAATGGACAATGAACCTCAATTTCGTTCACTCGAGTTTAAAATATTCTGTATAGAATGGGAATCAAATCAGCTAACTGAGTTTGTGTATTTTTTATTGTTATATTATTATAACAAACAGAAGCAAATGAGCTACAAGCTCGTGTCGCTTACAAAACGTGATAAAATAAAAAAAAACATCAAAAATTCAATCAAATAGTAGTTGCAAATTCCTTCTTTCGGCTTCGATGGCTTTCTTGATAGCATCACTAGATATACTACTAGAGATATCAAGGCACTTTAGTGCATTCCACCCGTTAATTACCCTGGTTGCAAATCGATGGTGAACAGGAATTCTTGTAGTTGGCTTTATTAATTTCCACACATGCCCACGAGTTTCTCTTCTATCATTCACGGATAATTAAGCTAGAGATTACTAAAGCCATCGAAAACAATTTTGACTGCAGTTGATAAATTAATGGCTGATCTGCGATATTTTAATGTGCTGGCACGTAGAGATGTCAAACGTTCAGCATATCTCAAATTGGAGAAATTCGGAATCATTCGTGACCCTTTACGTAACAAGTTCTCAATGTCACGGGATTCCCTTAAAGTTTGTGGATAAGTTACAGGTAAACCGTATTCAAGGATGGGTAGAATATAAGAGCAAAATAGTCGCTTGAACATTGATGGACTTATCCGATCAAAAGACTTGAAAAACATCCATAAAATACGATAACCTCGATTACAATTTATAGTTTAAGATTTTAAATTTTTTATATTATTGTGTTGATTTAAATATATTTTGTATTTAATAAAAAAATAAATTAATGAAAATAAATAAATAAAAATAATAATGCTTAATCAATAAATCAAAATTTAATAATTAGACAATAAATAATTGTTATAAGATTTTTATAACTTTTATATAAAAATTTGAAAGTCAAAAAATAAATGTCAATTTTTATGAATTGACTAATAAATAATAGATGATGTATCATAATAAGGATTAGAGGTCATTAGAAGGAACTGCTATGTTATTAGGTTTATGTCCCTATTCCTCTACCCAACATAGCAGCGGGGGCAGACACGTACTAATGACGTATTTCATCTGATGAAATTTGATTATTTAGTATCTTATTCTAATACAAAGTATATTATTTATTATCCATCCATAAAAATTTGCAACTTAAGAGTTTAAATTTATTTTTTATATTATTGTGTTGATTTAAATATATTTTACTATTTTCTGTTTGATGTTATTTTTATAGTAACCTAGTTTAAAATATGTATCTATTAAATTATTTAAATGATTTGAAAAGAAAGTCAATATCGTTACAAATTGTTGGAATTCTTAAAATTTCATTATTTTATGCATTAAATTTTATATTAGATGGTTTTTGGCATATGGTTTTTTAATATTAGATGGTTTTTGACAAACATATTTTTGTTTCTTGGATCTTTTGACCAAGTCATTGAAAAATAACATTAATCTGTCTCGTTACTGAACAATAGTCGCAATACAATAAAAATGGTTTTGAGTTTAATGTAACTTTAAGAACGATTCCAGAAAAACAAATAACAAAGAACGATTCAAGAAACACGATTTTGAAAATCGCATAAATACACACTAACTATATACAATTACAATTATGGGCAGACGTAAGGGAAACGACATTTCTGAATTCATATCAAGACAAATAGGATGTGATGGTGATAGCTGCAATATGGTGATAGCTGCAATGTCTGGACTACAGTACCTGTTCCACATAAAAATGCTGATCCGTTGAATAGAAGAAAATTCATATCTGGTTTTTGTACTACGTCAATCGTATTTTGTCGTTCATTGACATCAGCAAAGGACAATGCTCATTTTAACTTAAAGACATGTAGGTTTCAAGAACAAATTATTGACAAAAAATCTAGCATATGCCAGAGCAAAATCACTACGCTGATGTCGTTACACTTTAATTCAAATAAGGAACCAGACGTAATAGATGTTTCAAGTTCGACTCGCATTTAGACACGAGGACATAGACATTCACGTACTGTGTATAAACTAAGAAGTAATATCAATGACAGCACTGTGATGGCAAACGACAAGGATAAAGTTGCACCTGAGAGTATTACTAATAAATGGCCTTCACCTTTATCTGACATATTCGCGGAACAGTCCTAAGAACCACAATATATTGATTTCTACTCCTGTTTCACCAAAGAATGTATTGAAGCAGCCTTTAAGTCGAACGCAGACAAGAGACGATGATAGAGTGTGCAATGATGTGGCAGTTGGAAATGAAATCCAAGGATATGACAGATAAGACATTTGTTGAAATTATCAATACTAGGAATCGTGCTAGAAACAGAAATAATTGCGTAATTTTTGCTAACATCACTGAATCTTCTGCAGACAACGTTCAGACCCGTGTGGATTATGAAGTAGTTTTTATTCGTAAGGTCTTTTCGGATATATTTGTTCAGGGTGAAGAGGATATTGCGCGTAGTCTCAATGTCAAAAGCTTATTTCGTCTCGGTAAAAAAAGCACAACATAAACCACGATTACTTAAAGTAGTCTTTGATTCTGCAGATAATGCAAGAGCAGTTTTAGCTAGAGGTTATCGCTTGAAAGGTAAGACGACAAAATTTTTTTAGAGATCTCTCGGTTGAGGAAAGATTATTGCTTAATAATGCTCGTGCTAATCTAGCATTTAGAAGATCGAATGGAGAGAATGATCTAATGATAAGAAATTTTCGAGTAGTTCGTTGGCGACCATTCGTGCGTTGGTGAGTTTGGAGAGTTCTTTCAGGGATTCCTTTTTACAATTAGAAAATCTAGCGCGCATTGATATCACATCCAACACTACTACTCAATTGCCCTCTGCTTCTATTATTAGTGTCGCCTATACTAATTTAAGGAGTATTTTACCAAAATTTGATGAACTTAATGCATGGGTCATCTCAAATAAAACAGCGATCCTGGCTCTCACTGAAACATGGCTGCATCGTGATATCTCCGATGATTCGATTGCTATTATGGGATATAATTTGGTGAGAGCTGATAGAGATTCTCGGAAGGGGTGGAGGTGTTGCGCTATATATTATGACATCCTTAAACATTATTTCCCCTCGTAATTTTAAAAATGAACTGGGCACGTGTGAGTTTCTCTCAGTCATTGTTTCACACTTCGGAGGTCCCTTAGGTATTGCCGTGCGCTACAGGTCGCCGTAATCATCCGTATTGAATCATGAATTCTCTAAACTAATTAGTCACTGTTCTTAGCTTGAAGAAAGTTTGAGATATAATATACATAAAATCGTCCAGCTTTACAAGCTCATACCAGTCCAGCTCATAAAATACTAACTAAATTGGATTAACTAACTACATTGGATTACTAATTACTTACAAAGAGAGAGCAAAGAGAGGTCATACAATAATTACAATATTGGACAATCAACGAGGAAATGTCAAAAAATCAACAAAGAAATCAGGGCATTTAAGTCTCCAGATAGAGTGCGTTAACGAATATTGTGATGTATGGACGACGGTCAGTGTTTTATCTAGTAAAAAAGATACATTCACTGATAAAAAAATTCTTCTGCGGTTTCTGTTGTGCTGAGATGCTCAGTAAGTGTTCTTCGTCATCGAAACTCACAATAACGAACAATGACACAAAGACCGCAGTGACCTATGGAAATTTAGGAGCGGTGATTGGTCGTGAATTGTATGCGCTCACTACCGATGATGCTGATGATAAGTGTCGTGTCGCATAGTGTCTGGTAATTTACCGATGACTTATATATCGTCACAGAATACCTCTCCTTGTCCAAGGAACAACGTTACTATATTGCGACATACCGATTCGGTATTTGAAGAGAGGTTAATACAGAATATCGCCACGGCAAGTTCAGTACGAGTACATGAGAGTTCACGTGAATCCAACGAAACTCCTGACAATTTTTTGACCGGTAAGTTACCTAGTGCTGTGTCATCTAAGTTCGAACCTTCCTAAAGGGATTAAGGAAAATTGTAGCGTTTTTAGAGACAGGTGCATTCTTTTTGCAAATTTATCTTATTTAATTCATCTGTTGCGCAGAAACGGGTTAACGATGATATTAGTGCGGTAAGGGCAGTTATGAATAAAATATTCAATGCCAGTGATAAAGAAATAGCGAAAGAGATTGTAAAATTTATTCTGACTAGGCAGAAAAGCTGACAATTCGAACATACCGCGATTGTTAAAGGTTGTGGTTGATACGTCTACTCAAGCTAACCATCTATTTAGTCGGGCTCATCGTCTAGAAAGGAACTCGGTACGTATTATAAAAGATCTGTCTTTTGATGATCGTGTTAAACTGAAAAATGCGAAGGAAGAGCTGCACAAGCGTCTGTTATCTGGCGAAAAGGATCTATGCATTAGAAATTTTCGAATTCTCCGTCGGAAGCCATTTGTTTTTTGGAAGCCATTGGAGTGTAGATATGTCGGTATCCTCTAACTCGTGTGGGTCTTTGATTACAGTACATGAAACAGACAGTCAACGTCGAGAAGCTTCATCTTTCATAAAAATTGCATTTACAAATGTACGTAGCGCGGTTAATAAGTTAGATGAGATTAGGTTTTTGATACGTTGTCATGACGTCAAAGTCTTTGGAATTTGCGAAAGTTGGTTTCACTCCGACATATCTGATGATGTGGTTCATATCCCTAAATTCGTTCTCTATAGATCTGATCGTGCACGTGGACGCGGTTGTGGAGTGGCCTTCTATGTGCATGTAAGTCTGACTGTTAGTTCGACGGTAAAATTCGTTGATGATTCATGCTCCGCTGAGGCACTACAATTGAGCATTATTTATTCTGGTATTGCACTAATCACTTTATGCATAGTATATCGTGCTCCGTGCGCAGTATCGTTCGCCCTTCTTGATTTCCCTAAAAACTTATCTAAGTCTCATAAATGTTATATCTTTGGAGATTTCAACATGCATGCGTACAATTCTGATGAGCTACTGTTGCCACAGCTGACAAATTTACGGCGTCATTGTCAAATTTGTTGTATGACGGCATGTTATTATTCAACATGTCAATTTTGATACTCATTTTCTGCAGGATCGTCATCGATAATTGATCTGCTGCTTTCTAAACTTGATTCCGATATTTTCTCACTGGACAAAGAGCCCCCGATAAGTTCAAGCGATCATGTGATAATCAAGTTTCTGATTCATCTTATGCCGAGCGGATTACACTATGTAGAGAGAGTTGTGAAGCGTGTATGGAAAGCGATTACAGAAAATGTGATAATTGAATATGCTAGAAAGATTCATTTTGTTGGAATGATCGTGATGTTGAGAGCATTTGGCAGTCTATCAAAAAGGAGATATTTCAAGTTTTCGATGAATTTCCTCCCATACGTATATTTACTAAGTGCAAAATGTCTTATAAACCGTCGTGGTTCGATAGTGAACTAAAGCGTCTCATTCGATTAAGAAATAAAGCGTGGAGTCGTAGTAAAATGAGTGTAGATTTAAATAGAGAATACAAACGAATTCGTAATGAATGCAATCGCTGAAAATCGCAGAAGAGATATATGTACGAGAATGATATTGCATATCTCTAAAACACACACCCAAACGACTTTGGAGTTACGTTAGTCGATCAAACGTATCAAAATCTAGTATTCGACGCATTCGTATCGGAAATGAATTTATAGACGACCCAATGAAAGTTGCTGATGTGTTTTCGCTAACTTCGAGTGAAGGTATTGCTTCTAGAGTCGATAGTTGTGATGGCTCATCCATCTGTCAGAGTCCATATATAGTTGTGTCGACGGAGGAAGTTGAAATAGAGTTGTCGAAGTTATCTAAATCAGTGGAAGCTGGCCCTGACGATATCCCAGCTTGGGTCCTTAATCTCTTAAAATGCATACTGTCATATCCGCTTTCAAAGTTATTTAATGTTTCTCTTAGTTCGTCAATTATTTTAAATGATTGGAAATCAGCGATCGTTGTACCACTTCCGAAAACAAAGAAAGTTGGCGATATAGATGGATGTAGACCTATAAGTTTAACATCCACTGTAAGCAAGGTACTTGAGAGAATTGTCCACAGAAGGTTAGTTAACATATTAAACTCAAGAAACTACTTAAGTGACTCGCAACATGGTTTTCGAAATTGACGCTCATTCCTAACGAATACTTTATGTGCTCGTGAACAATGGGCTGACGCAATTGCAGGTGGTGCCGTTGTGGATGTCTTCTATTCAGATTTCTCCAAGGCATTTGACCGCGTTCCACAAATTGAGTTGATAAAAATTCTAGAGTCAATTAATGTAAATTATTACCTAACCCGCTGGATCAAACACTTACTGGATGGTCAGCAATTTCATGTAAGAGTAGGAAATGTTTTGCCATCTCAACGCAGTGTTGTACATGGATTACCACAAGGAACAATTCTCGGACCAATATTATTTTGTATTTTTATTAATGAGCTGTTGAAATTGCTCAAAGTACCGCACTCAGCATATGCGGACGATTTGAAGTTGTAGAATATCATATCGACCGAACGAGACTGCTTGGCATTGCAGCAAACTTGGATTTAGTATATAAATGGAGTCTTAGTACAGGAGTATCTCTTTACTTGAGAAAGTGCAAGAATATGAGATTGGGTCGTGGATGCAAAAGTTACTATAACTACGTAATAGGTGCAAATTAACTCGAGATAGTCACATTTTACCGCGATCTTGGAATTCTAATTGATTCATCCTTCAAGACACGGCGTCATTATGATGTTCAGCTATGCAAGGCTAGAAAAATGATGCACACTATCAAAAATTGCTTTCTAAGGATAACTCCATCTTCGCTCAGGGTGTTGTTTAATTCGTTAGTGCGACCTATACTTGAGTATTGCTCTCCATGTTTTCCATGTACCCGAACTGAATTGAATGCCGTCAATGGGGTTCTTCGTCGTATCACGCGTCTATGTCCAGACTGTAAAAAATTACCTTTTTCTTAAAGACGCAAAGTGATCGGAATGCTCAATATGAGGGTAAGGCTACTGTTTCACGACTTGGTTGCAACGTGGAAATTACTTCACAAATGTGATGGATAAAAAAGGATTTATTTTAACGTGGCAAATGCGTGCCAGTGCACGCTTACATGACCACAACAAAACAAAAATGTAAATCATGTGTCGAGAAGGTGGGAACGGAGGAGACATTTGAATGTGATAAAATTGGATAGCGGCGGACGTCGAGAAGGAGCTGATTCTAGGCGAGTGGGGCGGCGACGAGGAAGGATCGGAGACCGTAGTTGTTAGAGTAATTGGGAACGTGGAGTAAGAGGGAATTATGGGAACGTAGCGATAGAGAGAGGTGAGACAAGTGTCGTCTAAGAAAGAGAGGTTGATGAACGTTAAGAGGCCGACAGCGATGAGACGAAAAGTGACGATATGAAGCGGAGTTGAATGCGGATGTAGGATGGCGGGCCAGGAGAGTTGAACAAAATATGTGGATGTGTGGTCAAAGCGACGGATACGTAAGAGCACTCGAACGGCGGAGTTGATGATGTCGTTGTAGGGGTAGGATGATGGATTTTGGAGAATTGGCGAAAAGGCTGAGGCAGTAATCGATTTTAGGGAAAATAAGCGATGAAAGAAGATACATACAAGAACGGAAGTCGATAAGGGGGCGGATACGGCGGATACGTCACAGAGAATTAAGGTTAGGACGAAGCGGACCTTGTCACGGACGAAGGGTTTAAGGGAAAGGTGATCATCGAAATGGAATCCTAAGAAAGTGAGATTGTGGACTATGGGGATGATTGATGAGGCAAAATATACAGTGGGAGGAGATATGTTAGGTTGACGGGAAAGGATCCACATTATTTTGGACTTATATGGGTTTAGAACGAGACGAAGATGGGAGAGACGATTGTAGATAGAAAAAAACAGTTGGATGCAGAAATTGCGATATTGTGTATGCGATGGGCGTGTTCATGATCATATATGAGGATGTCATCGGCGTATTGCATGACATTAAATGGGTAAGGCTTGATAAACGGAGAGAGATCGCTAAGTATAATAGAGAAAAGCCGAGGACCTACTACTGAACATTGTAGAACCTTAATATACGACTATCAGTCACTGAACCTTGTGGGACCCCGCAAAAAATAGGGATGGGAGGGGAGGATGATGAATTAGAACAGACGCGAAAGGAACGGTCGGATAGATATGAGGCGAACCATGCTACGGAGGAGGAAGAAAAGCCGTAATCATAACGAAGGCGAGAAAGGAGGACGGAGTGGTCGACAATGTCGAATGCGGAGGAGAGGTCGAGGGAGATGAGAACACTATATAGAGCCTTGTCTCGAGAAATGAGTAAGTCGTTGTACACTTTTATGCATGCGATTTCTGTCGAGTGATTAGAGCGGAAAGCGGATTGGAATGGAGGGTACAGATTGGATATAGAAATAAGCGTTGATCTGTATTAAGATGAGGCGTTCTAAGAGCATAGAAAGAGTAGGGAGTAGTGAAATGGGCGATAGCTAGAAGGAAGGGAGGGGTCGAGCGATTGTTTCTTAAGGAGGGGACGAACGATTGCGGATTTCCAGTGTGAAGGGAAGATACGACTGCGGATGGACGAGTTAAACAAGGTTGTGAGAAATGGGGATATCGATGAGCATATAGATTTTAATATGTGAGTAGGCAGGGGATCGGCAGGTGAGGTTTTGTTGGGCAAGGACATGAGGACAGATGATACTTCTGTAGGTGAGACAGGGAGAAGATGAAAGAGTTCCGGAAGGATGAGATTAGACTGGGCAGAGTGGGATAGGATGGAGACCGGGGTGTGAGAGAGAGCAACGTGGATACTTTAGTCTGGAGAAATGACGAATAATCATTGGCATTGATGTTGCACGGCGAAGAGGAGCGAGCAAGGATTGAGTTAAAAGTATGCCAGAGAGTCTTAGAGTTGAATGAAGTGATGATTTTATGCTGCCAGAAGGAGTTGCATTTGGTACGTAGTAGGTTGAGATAAGACCGGCGAAGAGCAAGATAGGAATCACGGAAAAACGGAGTGATCGAGCGGAAATCACGTCTAAGAGAGCGGTGATAGACTCGAAAAGCATGGCGGAGTCGACGCTTTGATAGTAGGCATTGGATGTCAAACCATGGGGCACGGTGCAAGCGACGGTGTTGGTGAGACTTGAAGGGCAAGAGAATATCGAGAGTGGATGTGAGTTCAGAGTCGAAAAGAAAGGCGAGATCGTGAGGAGATGAATATGTTATTGTGGGTAATGATAGAGATGATTTGAGTAAGGCAGAGCGGAGAAGGGAGAGGTCAAGATTTCTCCAAGGGCGACGTAGGATTGTAGGTGTGTGAGGAGGGTGTGATTGTGAGTGAGATCAAGGGTGATAATAAAGTGATCGGATAGACCAGGATCAGAGATGGACAGTGAGGTGTAGGCAGCAAAATGATCGGGGACAGCGATGATGTCGAGTGCCCCATCAAGTATATGTGTGGGGGCAGTGTAGATTAGTTTGTAATTGTAGTTGGATAGAATGTTGATGAACCGGATGGAATCCGTAGAAGTGGGGCGGTCTATGCGGATATTGAAGTCGCCTAGAACGAGTGAAGGGATTGAGGACAAAGAACAATGAGAAAGGAGGTCAGCGAGTTCGGTAAAAAATAAGACTGTAGGAGCTGATGAACCAGGACGGTATACAATGGCGAGATCTAGAGTGATCGGATTAGAATAACGACAAGTGAGCAATTCAAAAGAGCAAGGACTGAAAGGGGGATTGGTTTTGCGAAGAGACGCGGGGTTACGCGCGAATGTGACGATGCCGCCATGATTAGAGAATTTAGAAGGGCATGAGCTGAGGGGGCGGGCGGATTCGACTAGGGAGCAACCGGCAGAGAGCAGACGGCGAATGGAAAGGTCGTCGGAATCTGAGTGCCAGGATTCGGTGAGGCAGAAGAGATCGATGGATTGCTTGGTGAATAGGTTGAGGATAAGATCGGATTTATTGAGAATAGATCTAGTGTTGAGGAGACCGAGGCGGAAACCGTGTGTTGTGGCGAAAGAGTCTAGTGGAGAAGACACATAGGAGAGATGGAGCGCCATCGAATTTTTGGACGGGTGTGGACAACTTGAAAATTTCCGTCTATATTTCGGATGGAGAGTGATGTTTCGCCGTTTTCCTCGCGACGGCGTTTTTTGATGCGGGCTGAAGAGATTTGAGCGATTTTAGAAGGGGCGCGATCGGGGAAAATTCGAGTGGTTGAAGATGACATGAGTTTGAATCGTTGAGAGAGGACATAAGACGCGTGAGGAGCGATGCTTGAAAACAATTTTTTGGAGAGGGGGCTGGGAAGCATTAGATTGAGAAGATTTGTTTAGACGGATGAATGCGACAGGAGAAATGTCCTTGAAAAAGGATGGTTTATCCGCAGGGACAATAGACGAGAGGATGGATCTGAAGGCGGAAACATCGTGGTCTAGACGTGCTTGTGGAGATAAGGAGTTAGAAGGCGTGATATTAGTGACAATGACGCAACGATCGCGAGAAGCAAAGCGCTTCCGTAAAGGAGGACGACTGACGTGAGTAGGTGAGATCACGATAGAAGAGCTGGCAGTTGATGATTTGGAGGGATTCGGTTTGACGACGGGAGACATAGAGGATAATGATAATAAAGAGGGTGGCAAGCGATGTGAGGAAAGGTTATGAGTGGAAGGATAGTGGAGGTTGGTGGAGGTGATTTTGATTGATGGATGCAAGGTATTGAGAGACGAGACGGGAAGGACGGGACGTGGGGTGTCGGGGAGTGAAAATACATTAGTTGTAACAATTTGCGGCTCCGTCACTGTCTCGGTAGATTTATCATAAACTTGACAAAATCCATCTTGCTGCGATACAATTTGCGGCTCCTTCAGATTATCTGATGATGGATTATCTGATGATGACGTAGAAACGCAATGAGGGGTAGAAATGTAAGGTTATTTATCTGATACGACTAAAGAAATACTGGGTTGCAAATGGTCAATGACAGTAACATCAGAAGATTGAGCTGATTGATTGGACAAAATTGAAGGATGTATAGTAATACCTGTTGAAGAGATGGGAGATTTGGCATTCTTAGAGGCAATCGAATGCGGAAGAATTGGGCATCGAGGTTGAAACTTATTACAATACGAAGAGGCATGTGTGGACATCGCTGCATTGCCAGATAGTTTCAATATATTTGTCCTGAGACTCTCTATTTCACTCTTCATCGTATTTATCATCTTAGCCGAACAGTAGCCACAGTAGAATTCGTTGTCTGCAAGGCAAGATGCCTGGGATTCTGAAGTCCAAATACTTACCCACGTGTGACAATCATTGTTTGAGCAAAGGACTTGTTGTTCAGATCCATTGGAAACATCTCTAACATCGGTGTTGGACGCGACATGGTTGGGAACTTGAGACTTTTGTTTTTTCCGACCCATTTGTATATAGTCGTTTGATTCGTGATTTTATTCTCCTCGTTGTATGTATATTAGATTGTATGTTATTTATTGTGTGTTTAAGCTGTCTAAATTTTTTGTTCAGATAATTTTCAAGTATCTGAACAAAAAATATCTGATTGTATGTTATTTATTGTGTGTTTAAGCTGTTTAAATTTTTTGTTCGATACTTTTCAAGTGTTGTAACATGTCGTATTGATCGATCAAGCAGACATCATTCGATGACTATTTTCAAGAGGCATACAAGGAAACAACGCCGATCACACGATTGTCAAGGCGTGTAGTTAATTTGTGGAATAGCCTTCCTGAGAATATTGTTGTTTTTGAAATGCCGACTGTATTTAAGAAGTGATTGCGGATGTTCCTGGAACAAATGGATGACAAGAATATATCTTATCCCTGATTATCTTTTTTGTTGTGAGCAAACTGAACAGCTATTACGGCTTTGTCTTGTATAATAATTTTTTTCTCGGAATAAATTTTTTTAACAACCATCGTAATTATTATATAAAATACATAATATATATAATTTGCAAGAAAGAGGGTTCCCGCAAATGGGCCCATATATAACTTTCACTGTTAAAGTTGTAGTTGATTTTTAAAACAAGGCGTTCACTATCTTATGCGCTGCCTTCTCTGTTTCCTCTTGGACTTCGAAAGCAGGCATATCCTGTTCGAGCAATTTCAAAGGAAACGCGGCGTTTGATGTTTGTGATGACATGCGCATATTTCGTAATACCTCGTTGAGTGCGAACCAATGCGATTCGTCTAAACAAGGTGCCTGTCTCTTTCCCAATGCCACCAGAAGAGGGGAAAATTAGCAAAATGAACCTGTCGCGCTCGTTCGCTTTAATTCTTTCAGAATATTTGGCGTGTTTGCGTGATTCATTGTGCTGGAAGGATGCGTCTACTGATCGGTTAACGAACGACTGAGCAAAGATGTTAAACACGTTGACGTCAAAGAACGTCCGCTCTAATCGCTCGTTACACATGCCCAAACAGGATATGTCCAGCCTTGCCCCGGCGGCTCGACTTGTTGATGTTGCGACGAATTTTAGGGTGTCAGGGACTGGTAGTAGGTTTGGTTCTATTACTATATCACGGCAAATGGTGGATATTTCTTTTAAAATTTTATCTCGGACGGAGTCGTGTCTGATTGACGGTAATCCTCCCAATCTGCATGAGAGTGCGTGGCTCACCGTGATTTCTTCACCACAAGAGCATGATTTGCCGATCAAGTCACTTGGGGTTCGCCCATAGCGAGCATGATTTGCCGAAGTGTATGATCACCGTGATTTCTTCACCATAAGAGCATGATTTGCCGATCAAGTCACTAGGGGTTTGCCCATAGCGAGCGGAAATGGCTCGCTATTGGCAAATATGTGAACTCTCTTGATGACATACAAAAGCGTTCGTTTTTCAGATGGAGAGCGCTGAGCCATGAAGATAATAATAATTAATAATAATCAGTTGACGATTTTAATATACTCTCAGCGGGTCACATCAGGAATTATGTTTTGGATAGTTGTTCTTCCAAGTCAGATGTAAATTTGTGGAATTTTCTTACAAATGATCTAATGCTAGAGCAACATGTGCAGTCGCCCACCAGATTCGCGCAAAACCAGGAATCTTGTCTAGATTTGGTATTTTCCAAATTAATTACAAGTGTGGGTAATATGAGCTATTAGAGTCCCATTGGATTAAGCGATCATTGCATGATCTTATTCAATTATTTTCCTAGGTGTATGATCCCAAAAGTGGAAAATCTGATAGTGTCGAAAAGATCTTGGCAACAAATTAATGAAGACTCATTACGAGAGGCACCACTAGGAACATCATTCAACTGTGCTAGTGAAGACATTGAGGTAAGGTGGCATGTTATTGAATCAGGTTTAGTAGCTCTTGCAGATAAATTTGCATCACTACGTAGAGTACCAAAAAGTAAAGCTAAATACCCTCCTTGGTTTGACACTGAATTGCGATATGCTCTCAAACATAGGAATCGACTATTTGAACTAAGCCGTAATCAGCATAATTTCAAAAAGCGGTATGCAATGTTCCGTAATTTCGTCAATCACCTTAAGATTACAAAAAGGCAAAGTTTTGAAGACCAATTAGCTTTACAAATTGATACAGAACCAAAAAACGGGCTTATGTGAAAGGATCAAGAGCTCTGCTACCAGCTATTTCATCTTTAAGAGACGGTAACACTCGAGTGACATCGCCAGACAGCATGGCAGAATTGTTTGCATCCGCTTTTGAGCTGACACCAGATGCTTTCTCTAGCATATGTGGAGATGCAGCATCACAACAAGAAGAAATTGATTCTCGAGTTTTAGCGATAACAGCACACGAGGTTTTTGTTGAATTGGCTAGGTTATCTAGATCATCAGCGGCAGGCCCAGATGATATTCACCCCCAACTTCTTAAGTTACTTGCTCCTGTTCTGGCTGAGCCATTAGCCTCCATATTTGAGCTGAGCTTGCGCATTTCGAAGTTACCTGCTGCCTGGAAAAAAGCGATTGTAGTACCAATTTATAAAAATGGTGAAAAAGATGATCCGAATAACTATAGGGCAATAAGTCTAACTAGTGTTGTATGCAAAGTGATTGAGCGCATACTAAACAGACGCATATATGATCATTTGAGTTCGCTGAGAATTCTCAATAATGCGGAGCATGGATTTCGCCCTCGGCGTTCATGTCTTACAAACTTATTACATGCTAGTGAAGATTGGGTTGGTAGATAGATCCTTTGCTGTTCGTGTAGCTCAATGTATATCGTCTTATCGTCCTATCACCTTTGAGTACCACAGGGATCAGTCTTAGGCCCCTTGTTGTTTTTGCCCTATAATAACTATAGGGCAAGAAGTCTACTAGTGTTGTATGGAAAGTGATTGAGCGCATACTAAACAGACGCATATATGATCATTTGAGTTCGCTGAGAATTCCAATAATGCACAGCATGGATTTCGCCAACGGCATTCATGTCTTACAAACTTATGACTTGCTCGTTGAGATAGGGTTGGACATGTTGCTAACGGGTACTGTATCGACGTAATATTTCTTGACTTTAGTCGGGATTTTGATAGGGTGCCCACAAAATGCTAATTTCCACCCTTGAGTCTTATAAAGTCAATCGCTCCATTATAAGCTGGATTCAAGATTTTCTTAAAGATAGATCCTTTGTGGTTCGTGTAGGTCAATGTATATCGTCTTATCGTCCTATCACCTCAGGAGTACCACAGGGATCAGTCTTAGGCCCCTTGTTGTTTAGCATATTTATAAATCAGCTACTAGATTTAATTGAGGATTGTAGTGTTTTAGCTTTTGCCGATGAAGTAAAGGTATGAAAATTGATTAAAACCAACAAGGATCGAAATGACTTTCAAAATATCCTAAACATTGTTTATCGGTGGTCCTTAAACACTGGAATTGTATTGAATATTAAAAAGTGTGCACATATTAGATTAGGTCATAGCAAAGCAAGTTATAGCAAAGTAAGTCAAGAATATTTTATTGGCAACGAGTTTGTTGTTTCCACGCAGTCCATTCTGGATCTTGGTATAATTGTTTAAAACAATCTGAAAACACGTGCTAGCACTGATAGGATTTGTAACGCAGCAAGAAGAATGACCTATATTGTCAAAAATTGCTTTAAAGATTTATCTCCCGTTTATGTTGTGCGTTTATATAATACTCTTATAAGACCGATATTATAATATGTGTCGCCAGCAGTCTTTCCGTGCACGCGTACAGAACTTGATCAATTAGAGCGCATACTTCGACGATTTACGAAATTATGTCCTCAGGTACGATATCTTCCCTGAGGCACGAATAAAAAGTTTGAATATGCCGACAGTGCGTGAAAGGTTCCTTCTTTTCGACCTTTCAGCTATGTATCGACTAATTAATAAAGATGAAAATTTTCCAGCAAATAGAGTTGAACTCAATGAACGGGATGGACGTAGAGGGCACTCGAAAGTACTGGTAGTACATGAGCACAGAAATACCCTCGTCATTTTCGACTGCCCCATCGAGCGGTGAATGTTTGGAATCGTCTTACAGTTGATGTCGTTGCGGTGCATACAATCAATGAATTGAAATCCAATATAACGAACTGAATTCGAAATGAGAACGAGTGGTGGTTGCTGATGTACCCATGGTTCTGATATATATACTGAATGATTTTTTTTCTTGCATTAATTTTTGTGTGTGGCTATGACCTGTAGTAATAATAATGATCATGCAAAAATGCTTCTTGTAAATTTAAATGATGCATTTTTTAATTTAAATTTTAATGATGCATTTCCTCTAATGAAATTTGATTAGATAGTATATTATTCTAATACTTAATATATTATTCTAAAACTATCTAGTATCTTATTCTAATACAAAGTATATTATTTATTATCAATCCATAAAATTTTTAGCTTAAGATTTTAAATTTATTTTTTATATTATTGTACTGATTTATATATTTTGCTATATAATGTATTAATATCATGTATTAATATATTAACAAAAATGTCAATTATTAATCAGATCACTTAACTATAATATGTATATGATATCTATATAATTTTATATTCTATATAAATTTTAATATTGCATATTCAACCATAAATGTATTCAATAGTATTAATATATTAATGTATAAATATATAATGTATTAAATATTAATATATAATGTATTAATATAATGTATTAATATATTAATATTAATATTCTAGCGTAATATTTTATTCGAATAAAGAATGTTTATAGCATTTTTACATTAACATTTTTATAAATTTAACAAACTGAAATATCTTGATCTAATAATTGATCTTGATTTATAACTAATAATTTTTATATTTTTAGTATATTTAATATAATTATAAAATAAACAAAACATATTAATGCTAAATCAAAATTTAATAATTAAATAATAAAGTAAATAATTGTTTTAAGACTTTTTATAATTTATATCTAATAAAATAAATAGATAAATTTTAATTTATCTAAATAAAAATAAATAAAATCTTATATCACTTAAAAAAGTTTGAGAGCTTAAACAATTCAAATCAGCTAACTGAGTCTACGTATTTAATATAATTATAAAATAAACAAAACATAATAATGCTAAATCAAAATTTAATAATTAAATAATAAAATAAATAATTGTTTTAAGACTTTATATTTAGGTCAATTTTAAATAAAAAAAGTGAAATTTAAAATAAACTTCATTTTTATGAATTGATTAATAAATACCAGACGTTGTAACAGAATAAGAATTAGAGATCATCAGGAGAAACCGCTATGCTATCATGTTTCTGCCCCTAACTCCCATACCCAACATAGCAGCGGGGCCAAATACATGCTAATGATTTATTTCCTCTGATAAAACTATCTAGTATCTTATTCTAATACAAAGTATATTATTTATTATCCATCCATAAAATTTCCACTTAAGTTTAAATTTATTCTTATATATTGTGTGATTTATATATTTTACTATTTTCTGCTTGATGTTATTTTTATAGTAACCTAGTTAAAATATGTATCTATTAAATTATTTAAATGATTTTGAAGAAAGCCAATATCATTACATATTGTTGCAATTCTTAAAATTTCATTATTTAATGTATTATATTTTATATTATATGGTATGCATGAATGGTCATGTAAAATATGTTTCTTGTAAATTTAAATATGTCATCTTTACGATATAAATTAAAGTAGTTTTAGTTAATGTTAATTTAATGTTCATATCTAGATATACACCTTCTTTATCATTAATATTGGTTAAATATTAATATTAATATTAATATTTAATATTAATATTAATATTAATATTAATATCGTTACATATTGTTGCAATTCTTAAAATTTCATTATTTAACGTATTATATTTAAAATAATATTGTAAATAATACATTTTAATAATTTAATAATTATTAAAAAATAATTATTGTGATTAATTAATAATTGATTAATCATAGTGATTAATTAATTATTATATTATTTATTAGTATCCGGCACCACAACGAGGGATAGATCTGCGAGAATGGACATCGTGTGTATGAATTTTTCAGAGTAGAAGTGATCGGTCTCACGTAGACATTTGCGTTTATAACCATTTAGCACCATCCAATGATCATTAAACTGTCGGTTCCACATTCGACTACCATTCAAATCGCAAGAATGTCAAATATGGCGAGCGTGTATCACTAGTGGAGAATGGAATTTTCATACCAGCCATAGTGTCAACTACTGCAATATTGGGGAGATAATTGGATTTATTATTAAGAAAAGCTGCACAAAATATAGCCATAAAAAACAAACAATCGTAAGCAGAATGTATCTCTAACATACGAAGGCGATTATGTTTCAACACACAAAGAACTATCTCTGCAACTATTCAAATGACAGAGTTGGCTATTGTAACACACTGAGAAACTATCTTGCATTATTTTACCCAATGTGGGACTGTAAATGTCAATTCGAGGCTCATTAGCGGGAACCTGAACCAATGTTAATATTTTGAATAAATGAAACGTTAATAAAAAATTATCTATAAATAATTCCTATGAAACCAATTATTGAGTAAAAGTACAAATTACAATTAAAAGTTTACCCGCAAATGGCCCTTACGTGGTTGAAAAAGTTTGAAAAATAATTAACACACAATTTCAGTTCAATATTTCTATTCAAGATTTCAGTTCAACATTACAGTTCAAGATTTCAGTAGCTTAAAAATTCTTTACTTAAAAAGATTTATTTTAATGTGGCGAATGCGTGCCAGCGCACGCTTACATGACCACAACAAAACAAAAATGTAAATCATGTGTCGAGAAGGTGTGAACGGAGGAGGTGTTTGAATGTGATAAAGGAGGAAGTGCGGCGGACGTCGAGAGGGAGTTGATTCCAGGCGAGTGAGGCGGCGACGAGGAAGGATCAAAGATCGTAGTTGTTGGAGTAATTAGGAAATGGAGTAAGAGGGTATGACGGGAACGCAATGATAGAGAGAGGTGGAGCTAGTGTCGTCTAAGAAAGGAAAGTTGATGAACGATGGGGAGCAGACAGCGATGAGACGATAAGTTAGGAGAAGAAGGCGGAGTTTGATGCGGATGTTGATGGTGGGCAAGAAGAGTTGGGCAAGATATGTGGATGTGTGGTCGAAGCGATGGCGACGAAAAAGCACTTGAACGGCGGAGTTGATTATTTGTTGTCAGGGTAGGATGACGGATTTTGGAGAATTTGCGAAAAGGCTGGGGCAGTAATGAGGCTTAGTATAGATAGTTGTAAGATCGTCGTAAAATCGTTGTAAGATCGTTGTAAGATCGTCGTAAGATCGTTGTAAGATCGTCGTATATTGATCTTTATTTATCTCCGTCGCCGTTTTTATATCGTAATCAGATTAAAAAAGATTTATTTTTCGTGGTAAATGCATGCAGGCGCACGCCTACATGACCACTACAACAAAAACAAAAAAAAACAAGCAATTTGAACTTTGGCTATAAAATATTTCCGTGCCATTACGGTCGTTAGAAAGTTCAAATGTCATCGGATTAAGCAATTAGAACTTTTTTCCATTACAATAGAGTTCTTTACAATAGATATGGCATAAGTTTGAAAGATTTAAAAAATTATTTCTAAACTTTATTTATTTAAAAAATAAAAATATTAAAAAAACCTGTAAATGTAATTTCAAAAGATTAGAAAACTCTTCTTTCAGAATGGTATAATTCGATACAGCACTTAAGTTCTTTTAGATACTGCTAGCCAGTAGAATTAACTATGGTCCTTGAGTAATCAGTACGATATAAACATAACTGGTCTGATCTTATCCTAACTAATTTCCGCAGTATTAGCAGAATAAAGTGGAATTACCTTAAGTCATATTTTTCACTGTCTAGAAAGATGTCGTCTTACACTTTAGCGTTATTTTTAAGAGAAAAATCTCTTTGCTGTGAACTTATTGATCGGTTGTCTCTACCAGCAACCTTTGCTTTCTTGCAAAACAGTACACATTGGTACATAAAACTCGTTTTAATTGACCGCATGCATCTTAGCTATCCCGTGTATCTTGATCACTCTTACTCTTACTCGTCCCACTCCTCCTTCTCCGCCTTTACCATTATCTACATCTCGATATCCCTATTCTCTGCACAGCCTTACCGCCTTTACCATTATCTACACCAAGTCGACCCTAGAAGCTTCTCGATATCCCTATTCTCTGCACAGCCTTACTCAATTCTTCACTCTTTTCACTTCCTCTTAACTATCTCTCTCCCGATGATCTCTGCATTCTGTTTGATTCTGAACTTACGTCGATCCACAATAACCTTTTGCCTAGTCGACTTCGACGTTCCCAGCGCTTGCGCCATGCTCCCTTGGTTCGATTCTGACTGTAGTCTTTCTAAGCGTCGACTCCGTCACTCTTTTCGTATGTATAAACGCTTTCTTAAACGTTCTCCCAACTCACTCCCTCCAAATCTTCGTGATTCCTACTTTTCTCAACGCCGTTCACATCTCATTCTTATACGTACTAAACGTACTCTCTTTTGGCGAAATCAACTCGAGTCATCTTCTAACTCTAAATCTCATTGGAAAATCTTAAACTCAATTCTTTCACGATCATCTACCCCTTGTAATATAAATCCTGATGAATTTTCTTCTTATCTACAAACTAAGCTATCTAATTTACTTTCCCTACTACCCATAGCCCCCTTGTACCCACTCTTCTCTTTAAATACTTCCCTCCCAGAACTATTCCACCTTCTTCCCGTTTCGTCTGATGAAGTTTCTTCGGTTCTGCTGTCATTACCTAATAAAACCTCTCCTTCTGACCCAATTCCCACTCACTTGCTTAAAAATATCTGCTCATCTATCTTACCCTTCCTAACCACATTGTTCAACTCGTCCATCCGTAGCCGTACATTTCCTTCCATCTGGAAATGCGCCACTGTTCGTCCTCTCATCAAAAAGCAATCTCTCGACTCCTCACTACCATCTTCGTACCGTCCTATTTCACTTCTCCCAACCCTCTCTAAACTCCTTGAGCGTCTCGTTCTTAAGCAAGTTAATACATATCTCTATTCCTCTAACTTATTTCCTCCCTTCCAAGCCGCTTTTCGCTCTAATTACTCTACCGAAATTGCATGTCTTAAAGTTTATAACGACTTACTCATATCGCGCGATCATAAATTATGTAGTGTCATAGTTTCTCTTGATCTATCGTCTGCTTTTGACATCGTCGATCACTCGATTCTTCTCCATCGCCTTCGTCATGATTATGGCTTCTCTTTACCCACTGTATCATGGTTTTCTTCATATCTATCAAACCGTACATTTCGCGTCTATTCTAATTTTTCTCTCTCCCATCCTTCGTCCATCCCGTCCAGGTGTTCCACAAGGCTCCGTATTAGGCCCTATGCTTTTCTCTCTTCTTGGTGATTTGTCTTCGATTTCTCATAAATTTAACTTCCATGTTATGCAATATGCTGATGACATTCTCATCTATGCTCATGCACCTGTTTATCGTATTCATGATCTTAGTGTTTCTGCTTCCAACTGTCTTGTCTCAATTTCCAATCATCTTTCTTCCCTTCGTCTTTCTCTAAATCCTGATAAATCCAAAATTATGTGGATCCTACCTCGACGCCTCGGCTTCGAACCTCCCTCCGTATCATTAAATTCTACAATTCTTCCTATCGTTGATAATCTCGTTTTCTTAGGCTTCCATTTTGACAACCGACTTTCACTTAAACCTTTCGTTAGAGATAAAGTACGCTCATCTACCTTGATACTCCGCAACCTCCGTCAAGTTCGTAGATTGATCGATTTCCCTTCTTGTATGACTCTCATATCATCTCTCCTTTTTTCTAGACTCGATTATTGTCTTAGTCTATTTTCCAACTCACCTAAATCCACTCTTCTTCCCCTACAACGCATCGTCAACGCAGCTGTCCGAATTCTCCTCCGTCTTCGTCGTTTTGATCATACATCCTACCATCTTGCTTCTCTCGATTTGCCTACAATTTATTGTCGTGTTCAAATTCGTCTTCTTATCGTTGCTTTCCGCCTTGTAACTTTTCATACCCCTTCATTTCTCGACCTTCCTTTTCTTGATAATTCTCGTCCTGTTAACTGTTCTTGCGTTCCTGTAATTCACTTTTACATGTCCAACTATTCTACCTTCTTTAGACTCCGCTCATTCCTGGTGGCTGCTCCTCTATCGTTGAACCATCTGCCCATTCATAAACGCCAATCAACTTCCCTGCCGTGCTTCAAAAGACAAATCCTATCCCATTTTAACAATTTATCTGCTTGACTTTTTCATTTTTGCTTGTGGACTTGTAAGCTTACAGCTTGTACGCATATGCCACATTAAATAAATTTGTATTATTATACATTTTGTGTTAAGCCATTATTAACTTATTAATATGTGTGACGCTATAATGTTCAATTGCTAGAAATTCATGTATGTGCCAATATCTTCGGAGTAAAACAATTATTCAAAATAACATTATCAAAATGTATTTCGTATTCTAAATGATATCCGCATCTTTTACGGAGGAGATTATGGATAACATCAAAACTACACATTTTTTAAATCTATAAATTGGCTACTAATTTAAGCCTATAGGATTTTGTCTGGTTAATGAGACGAACCGTTTAGATGCTAGTAAATCTGCTTTCGAACAATGAGGGTTCAATACGACAACTAATGATAAATTAAATTTTTTTCTAAATTAAATATTTAATTTAGAAAAAATAGTAATGTATTCGAAATTAAAACACAATGCGTTGTCGTTTTATAAAAAGACAGCAAAAACAAGTTTCAATTCGCTACTATAAATGTAAATTGACACTGTTTTTTACTTAAATTACATCATCACTTGCCGTTTATGTTAACGAAAAGATTACAGAATACGCTACAAAAACAATATAGCGCTACAAAAACAATATATTATGTAGGTAATATAACAACAGTTATTTTTATAAATATAATATAAATATATTATATTATAAATGCTATATTTATATAAAAATATAGCATTGTAACTAGAGAAAATAAACGTTTTATTTAAATAACTTTTCTGGAACTAGGGTTAAAGAAACTAAATAAATATTATAATGAAGTTATTAATAATTAAATGAAGTTATATAATATATTATATTATAAAAAAAAGATTTATTTTAATGTGGCGAAATGCGTGCCAGCGCACGCTTACATGACCACAACAAAACAAAAATGTAAATCATGTGTCGAGAAGGTGTGAACGGAGGAGGTGTTTGAATGTGATAAAGGAGGAAGTGCGGCGGACGTCGAGAGGGAGTTGATTCCAGGCGAGTGAGGCGGCGACGAGGAAGGATCAAAGATCGTAGTTGTTGGAGTAATTAGGAAATGGAGTAAGAGGGTATGACGGGAACGCAGTGATAGAGAGAGGTGAGGCGAGTGTCGTCTAAGAAAGGAAGGTTGATGAACGATGGAGAGCCGACAGCGATGAGACAAAAAATTAAGAGAAGAAGGCGAAGTTTGATGCGGATGTTGATGGTGGGCCAGGAGAGTTGGGCAAAATATGTGGATGTGTGGTCGAAGCGACGGAGACGAAAGAGCACTCGAACGGCGGTGTTGATTATTCGTTGTAGGGGTAGGATGATGGATTTTGGAGAATTGGCGAAAAGGCTAAGGCAGTAATCGATTTTAGGGAAAAGAAGCGATGAAAGAAGAGACATACAAGAACGGAAGTCGATAAGGGGGCGGATACGGCGGATATCACGGAGAATTAAGTTAGATGAGCGGACCTTGTCACGGACGAAGGGTTTAAGGGAAAGGTGATCATCGAAATGGAAGCCTAAGAAAGTGAGATTGTGGACTATGGGGATGATTGATGAGGCAAAATATACAGTGGGAGGAGATATGTTTGGTTTCCCCGGGAGGATTTACATTATTTTGGACTTTTCGTGGTTTAGAACGAGACGGAGATTGGAGAGACGTTTGTAGATAGAAGAAAGACAGTTGGAGGCAGAAATGCCGATATCGTGTATGCGATGTGCGGGTGCATGAGCATAGATGAGGATGTCATCGGCGTATTGCATGACGTTAAAGGAGTAAGGTTTGATAAACGGAGAGAGATCGCCAAGCAGAAGAGAGAAAAGGATGGGACCTAGGACTGAACCTTGTGGGACCCCGCAAAAATAGGAATGGGAGGGGAGGATGATGAATTAGAACAGACGCGAAAGGAACGGTCGGATAGATATGAGGCAAACCATGCTACGGAGGAGGAAGAAAAGCCGTAATCATAACGAAGGCGAGAAAGGAGGACGGAGTGGTCGACAATGTCGAATGCGGAGGAGAGGTCGAGGGAGATGAGAACACTATATAGAGCCTGGTCTCGAGAAATGAACGAGTTAAACAAGGTTGTGAGAAATGGGGATATCGATGAGCATATAGATTTTAATATGTGAGTAGGCAGGGGATCGGCAGGTGAGGTTTTGTTGGGCAAGGACATGAGGACAGATGATACTTCTGTAGGTGAGACAGGGAGAAGATGAAAGAGTTCCGGAAGGATGAGGCTAGACTGGGCAGAGTGGGATAGGATGGAGACCGGGGTGTGAGAGAGCAACGTGGATACTTTAGTCTGGAAAAATGACGAATAATTATTGCCATCGATGTTGCATGGCGAAGAGGAGCGAGCAAGGATTGAGTTAAAAGTATGCCAGAGAGTCTTAGAGTTGAATGAAGTGATGATTTTATGCTGCCAGAAGGAGTTGCATTTGGTACGTAGTAGGTTGAGATGAGACCGGCGAAGAGCAAGATAGGAATCACGGAAATACGGAGTGATTGAGCTGAAATAACGTCTGAGAGAGCGGTGATAGACTCGATAGCATGGTGGAGTCGACGCTTTGAGAGTAGGCATTGGATGTCAAACCATGGGGCACGGTGCAAGCGACGGTGTTGGTGAGACTTGAAGGGCAAGAGAATATCGAGAGTGGATGTGAGTTCAGAGTCGAAAAGAAAGGCGAGATCGTGAGGAGATGAATATGTTATTGTGGGTAATGATATAGACGATTTGAGTAAGGCAGAGCGGAGAAGGGAGAGGTCAAGATTTCTCCAAGGGCGACGTAGGATTGTAGGTGTGTGAGGAGGGGTGTGATTGTGAGTGAGATCAAGGGTGATAAGAAAGTGATCGGATAGACCAGGATCAGAGATGGACAGTGAGGTGTAGGCAGCAAAATGATCGGGGACAGCGATGATGTCGAGTGCCCCATCAAGTATATGTGGGGGCAGTGTAGATTAGTTTGTAATTGTAGTTGGATAGAATGTTGATGAACCGGATGGAATCCGTGGAAGAGGGGCGGTCTAGGCGGATATTGAAGTCGCCTAGAACGAGTGAAGGGATTGAGGACAAAGAACAATGAGAAAGGAGGTCAGCGAGTTCGGTAAAAAAATAAGACTGTAGGAGCTGATGAACCAGGACGGTATACAATGGCGAGATCTAGAGTGATCGGATTAGAATAACGACAAGTGAGCAATTCAAAAGAGCAAGGACTGAAAGGGGGATTGATTTTGCGAAGAGACGCGGGGTGACGCGCGAATGCGACGATGCCGCCATGATTAGAGAATTTAGAAGGGCATGAGCTGAGGGGGCGGGCGGATTCGACTAGGGAGCAACCGGCAGAGAGCAGACGGCGAATGGAAAGGTCGTCGGAATCTGAGTGCCAGGATTCGGTGAGGCAGAAGAGATCGATGGATTGCTTGGTGAATAGGTTGAGGATAAGATCGGATTTATTGAGAATAGATCTAGTGTTGAGGAGACCGAGGCGGAAACCGTGTGTTGTGGCGAAAGAGTCTAGTGGAGAAGACACATAGGAGAGATGGAGCGCCATCGAATTTTTGGACGGGTGTGGACAACTTGAAAATTTCCGTCTATGTTTCGTATAGAGAGTGATGTTTCGTCGTTTTCCTCGCGACGGCGTTTTTCGATATGGACTAAAGAGATTTGAGCGATTTCAGAACGGGCGCGATCGGGGAAAATTTGAGTGGTTGAAGATGACATGAGTTTGAATCGTTGAGAGAGGACAGAAGATGCGTGAGAGCGATGCTTGAAAACAATTTTTTGGAGAGGGGGCTGGGAAGCATTAGATTGAGAAGATTTGTTTAGACGGATGAATGCGACAGGAGAAATGTCCTTGAAAAAGGATGGTTTATCCGCAGGAAGAATAAACAAGAGGATAGGATCTGAAGGCGGAAACATCGTGGTCCAGACGTGCTTGTGGAGATAAGGAGTTGGAAGGCGTGATATTAGTGACAATGACGCAACGATCGCGAGAAGGAAAGCGCTTCCGTAAAGGAGGACGACTGACGTGAGTAGGTGAGATCACGATAGAAGAGCTGACAGTTGATGATTTGGAGGGATTTGGTTTGACGACGGGAGACATAGAGGATAATGATAATAAAGAGGGTGGCAAGCGATGTGAGGAAAGGTTATGAGTGGAACGGATAGTGAAGGTTGGTGGAGGTGATTTTGATTGATGGATACAAGTTATTGAGAAACGAGACGGGAAGGACGGGACGTGGGGTGTCGGGGAGTGAAGATGACATGGAATGGGAAGTGTATATAGTGGCAGGGTCGGTGGGTGGAGAAAGGACATTAGAAACGACGGGGGTAGTTTGAGTTGACGTGTTGGATGTTGATATGTGCTTATTGGAAAGGTTGCAGATTAGTTTGTTGGCACAAAAACCACATACGAAGTCTTCTTTAGCCTTATCGCAGTCGTGTACCGAGCACTGTACTTGCGGTTGTTCATAGTTTGTGTCAGTCTTAGTTGTTTTCTTACGTCCTCCCATAAACTTTAAGAATGTATTTCAATCAATTTTTCAACCGATGGTTGTCTTCGATGGTTGTCGTTGATGGTTGTCGTCGATGGTTGTCGTCGATGGTTGTCGTCGATGGTTGTCGTCGATGGTTGTCGTCGAAGGTTGTCGTCGAAGGTTGTCGTCGAAGGTTGTAGTCGATGCTTGCTGTATTTACTATAGATTGTATGTTATTTATTGTGTATATTAATTGTATGTTATTTGTTTCAAACTTTATTTATGTAGTGGCCAATGCGTTCAAATGTTCGCTCACAGCTTCACTATAAATTGATAAAAAATCAATATCGATGTTTTGCCGAAAATCAGTTGGCAGTGAAGATTAGGAATTCGAGGAGTATATGTCTAAAATATGTTAAGGAAGTAGATGTGTAACTGTTTGTAAGTAAAGATTAACAGGTAAACCTGCGGCAATGGAGTAAGATCGATGATCAAAATGTGAGGTGTATTTTGGGGAATATAAAAAAAGTCACGGGCGCGTAAAGATACATAAAGGAGTTGGACGGGGAAGGTCAACCGAATGAAGGTGTATATAACAAAAAGCGTTAATCTTACAGATATTAAAGATTAAACAAAGTTAATGGGAAATTGATACTTCGGAATTGATACTATAAAGAGGCTAATTGAGATCAAAGCCTTAAATTCCCTTTTCGGAATTTTATATCATTTGAATTAAAGTAAGATACTGTGAAATGGAGCAAAGATGATTCATTTATGTAAGAGTCTTGTAAGTGATGCGGTCAGCGTTTGCATTGATGACAAAAATTAAAGCGAAACTTTAGTATTTTTACCTAAACAATTATACACTTTACAACTTTGATTTGACAAGGCATATGACATCATTGCACAAATTTTAATCTAGCAGCTTATATAAAATTTAAATTTCGTATTCTTGAGTTGTAGATGCTGAGTCTATCCAATTTAAAACGATCATTACCGCTATTAAATATTGTAAAGAAAGACACAATAATAATTAAGTCAATGCTAAATGTTTGTCGCAGTATTTTAATCAATTGACTATTTTATGTTCATGATATTTGAAACTTTATATCTTGTGATACTAAAATTAAACTTTTTATAAAAGATAAATTTTTTAAAGCTATACCCATAAAATTAATGAAGTAATAACTATATTAATAAAACTATACCTATATTATGTTGGAATCCAAAGCTACAAGAAATCCAATAAAACTTAGGTTCATATGTAGTGCTTTTAAATGTACGTTAAAACCCCAATCGATCAAGACCAATTCGATGAATGAACTAAGCGTACATTCATGTACCGTGAATCTATTTACGATCTCCGCGTAATTTTCCCTCCAGACGTAGACGTACTTCTCTATTTACAATAATAACCTGTGCATGTCATTGAGATTTTCTTGCTTGACGATTCCCTCGACCAACATTCGTTTCACTTCCAAAGCAATGAAGCAGTGATCTTCGATATTACGTCTCAATACGGAATTGATGGATATTTCAAGTTTTTTAAGTCGTCTGAATTGATTTTAATGCTTGATAATTGTCCAATTGCCAATCTTTCTTGTTTATCAATTCTTCGAAGTCGAATATAAAAACTCAAATGTAAAAATTCAATAAATTCATGTAATGCTTTTAAATGTATATAAATCAGATAAAGATAATCATAAATCATAAACCCGGATATGCAAGTTTTGACGATTATAGACGTATCCGCAATAAAGCATTATGGTACAAAAGACGTAGTTGAACAAGTTTCGAAAAGGCTATAACTGATAATTATCGTTCAAATTCACGAGAATTCTCCCTTCCAAGCCGCTTTTTGCTCTAATCACTCTACTGAAATTGCCTGTCTTAAAGTTTATAATGACTTACTCATCTCGCGCGATCATAAATTATGTAGTGTCATAGTTTCTCTTGATCTATCGTCTGCTTTTGACATCGTCGATCACTCGATTCTTCTATATCGCCTTCGTCATGATTATGGCTTCTCTTTACTCACTGTATCATGGTTTTCTTCATATCTATCAAACCGCACATTTCGCGTCTATTCTAACTCTTCTCTCTCCCATCCTTCATCCATCCCGACCGGTGCTCCACAAGACTCCGTATTAGGCCCTATGCTTTTCTCTCTTCTTCTCGGTGACTTGTCTTCGATTTCTCATAAATTTAAGTTCCATGTTATGCAATATGCTGATGACATTCTCATCTATGCTCATGCAGCTGCTTATCGTATTCATGATCTTAGTGTTTCTGTTTCCAGCTGTCTTGTCTCAATTTCCAATCATCTTTCTTCCCTTCGCCTTTCTCTAAATCCTGATAAATCTAAAATTATGTGGATCCTACCTCGAAGCTTCGGCGTAGAACCTCCTTCCGTATCATTAAATTCTACAATTCTTCCTATCGTTGATAATCTCGTTTTCCTAGGCTTTCATTTCGACAACCGACTTTCACTTAAACCTTTCGTTAGTGATAAAGTACGCTCATCTACCTTGATACTCCGCAATCTCCGTCAAGTTCGTAGATTGATCGATTTCCCTTCTTTATGACTATCAACTCTTCCTCCTTATCTCAAGACTTGATTACTGTCTTAGTCTATTTTCCAACTCACCTAAATCCACTCTTCTTCCTTTACAACGCACCATCAACGCTGCCGTCCGAGTTCTCCTCCGTCTTCGTCGTTTTGATCATACATCCCACTATCTTGTTTCTCTTGATTGGCCTACCATTTATTGTCGTGTTCAAATTCGTCTTCTTATCATTGCTTTTCGCCTTATAACTTCTCATACCCCTTCATTTCTCAACCTTCCTTTTCTCGACAATTCTCGTACTGTGTATTGTGCTCTGCGTTCCCGTAATTCCCTTCTTTTACATGTCCCAATCTACTCTACCTATTTTGGCTTCCGCTTCTTCGTTGTGGCTGCTCCTCTCTTGTGGAATCAACTGCCTATTCATATCCGCCAATCAACATCTATGCCGTACTTCAAACGCCAAATCCAATTCCATTTCAACAATTAACTAATTATCTGTGACTTTTGATGTTCTTTTTTGTTTGTTAGTTGTCATGTAAGCGTGCATTTTGCACGCATTTGTCACGTTAAATAAATTATTGTATTATTAAACGTCAAAACAGTTTTCAAAAAACTTTCTCGATCAGAAATCGTGACGGTATGTCCTTGTCTAATGAGCGAGAAATAGCAAACGAATTCCCACGAGAATTTTCTACCCTTTCAAAGGTGTCATCAAGACCATTGAATGACCCGTCTAGTAATTGTATCATAAAGTCTAGGTATTTTCCTAATTCGCTAAGTGCTCTATCAATTCTTCATGAACTAATGTGTTTAAAAAAGTCGGCATGCTCTGGTCCTGATAATTTAACGTCCATATTTCTACGTTATATTGCTGATACCGTCTACATTCCAATCCACAACATATTCTTGGCCTCCGCCACACTGGGACAGGTACATGATGACTGGAAAGGCTCGATAATTACTCCAGTATTCAAAAAGAAGGATCGCACATATCTTAAAAACTATAGGACGATAAGCCTACGTGTGTGTTGTCGAATATTTGAACGTCTGCTTCTTAAGCATTTAATTGCACACCTTGAAGCTGAGAATATAATTTCCAATACTCAAGACGGCTTTTGCAAGGGTCATTCCACAACTACTAATTTAATGATATATCACGGCCATTAGATGCGCTGTCTGGATTTAGGTACTCCTGTCGATGCCATTTTCTTTGATTTTTCAAAGGCTTTTGACACTATAATACACGCTCATTCGATCAAAAACTTATCAATATTGGATTGAACTGGCATATTATATGGTGCATCAAGGAGTATCTTTCTAACAAATACTGTTATTTAGGGTAAATTCCACTTTGTCTAATCGGTTTCCTTTAAATTGTGGCGTCCCTCAAGGGTCTGTAATAGGGCCCACACTGTTCAGCATATACATCAATGATCTGCTTCCACATGTAAAATCTCGATGCTTGCTTAACGCTGATGACCTAAAGATCTGGCGTCCAGTTGAGTCAAATAAAGATGCTCAATTACTCCAAGCTGATATTGATACTGTATATTCATGGTCGGTTTCCAATGGTCTCCAACAGTAAAAAATATGCTTCCATTTGTATCTCTCGATCAAAACATAATCAACATATAGTTAGTTTACCACCTTGATGGTGTAGCCTTATCGATAACTGACTCATATCAGGATCTCGGTGTTTGGGTACGACAAGATTTAAGCACTCGCATGCATACCGGCTTCGTGTGCTTACAGGTCAGACGAGTCGTTGGTATTCTCCGCCGGTCGCTTTTAAACGTTGATATTTCTTGTTTTAGGGCTATTTCTAACGCCTTGATTCTAAGTAAATTTTTATATGCTTCACTATTCTGTTACCCTATTACTGAGGAAGAATGTAATCGCTTTGAAAACGTTTATCGCTCCGCCACGAGATTAGTCCGTACTGTCAGACATTTGGAATATAGGGATATACTTAGGTATTTTAAAATACATAGTCTTAGTTTCATGCGAATTCGTACTGAAATGTGCCTCGTATGACATATTTTACATACTAAGGATCATCCATTTCGTCATTTGTTGATATTACAAGATCAGCCCTCACTACGCGGAAATTCCTTAATGCTTGGAACACTACGCTTATGCCACATCCGTATGTCACTTTTTGCACAGAGAGTTGTATCGGTATGGAATCAACTTTCCGATACGACTGTTAACTCTCGTAATATTCATGCGTTCAAGGTGGCGTTGGATAAAGATTTAGTCAAGATAATCGATTGCGATCTGTGAAGTTTTACTTTGATTTCCTGTGATACAACTTGTAAAGAGTCTTTGACTCAATGTGTTGTTTATATAATAAAGTAGTTGATCCCACGTATATTAAATTATTTGTAAATTAAAAATAATGATAAATTATTTTAAAATAATTAAAATATAAGATTTTATATAACTCATATCATAGTTAATTTAAAATCGAAATTTAAAATAAAAGTCAACTTTTATGGATTGACTAATAAATAATAGACGCCTCTTTAATATTTGCTGAACCTAAATTGATGTAAATCGTACTGATATCGAAAGTACTGTTGATACTAAATGTGTTAATTAGTATTTAGTAATTAACAAAATGTACTAAATGTTATTTAGTACTCGTCCTATAAATTTATTGTACCTAAACATGTTATTACTAAAATCGTAAATTTTTATATTTTAAAATTTTTTCCATCTGTAAACTATTGAACAAACAAAAGAAACAATGGTTTCTAAATATTTTGCTCAATGAATGAAAATAATCAATAAAATTATGACAAATATTGCCTGACGAGTTAGTCAGACAAGTTATTAACGTCAACTTATTGACGTCAAATATTGACGTTTCTTCAATATCAGCTAAATTTAGATTTGTATAAAGTGTATTAAAATTTAATGTATTTATATTCTTAAAATTTATTACTTTTATGTGTTCTAAAAATTCTGTTGTAGAATTAATACTGAAATAGTGTTTTATACCAGTTAACAGTTATGAACAAATTCATATTCTATAAAGCTTAAAAATAAGTCAGCTATAATAGGGCTACTATTACCTCCTATTGGCACACCTTTTATTTGTCTAAATATAGATGTCCCTACTTTTAAATAATTTTGATTTATCAAAATATTTAAGGATTCTATTTTTCAATTCTATAATTCAATTTTATCCGTATATTTATATTTACTTGATGGTTTAATTTTTGTTAGATAGGCGTTATAATTATAATAACATATATATGTATATCTTTTTCCGAATATAAGATTAATTAATTTTACTAACGCTTCTTTAATATCTACTAAATCTAGATTAGTATGAAGCGTACTAAAATCGTATGTATTTATATTTTGAAAGTTTATTCCTTTTGTCTGTTCTAAAAATTCTTTTGTGGAATTAATACTGAAATGGGATTTATACCAGTTAACAGTTATGAACAAATTCATATTCTATAAAGCTTAAAATCAAGTCAGCTATAATTGGGCTACTATTACCTCCCATTTGAACACCTTTTACTTGTCTAAATATAAATGTCCCTACTTTTAGATAATTTTGATTTATCAAAATATTTAAGGATTCTATTAATTCAATTTTATCCATATGTTTATATTTACTTGATGGTTTAATTTTTGTTAGATAGGCGTTATAATTATTATAGCATATATATGTATATCTTTTTCCGAATATAAGATTAATTAATTTTACTAACGCTTCTTTAATATCTACTAAATTTAGATTTGTATAAAGCGTACTAAAATGGTATGTATTTATATTCAGAAATTGTATTCCTTTTATGTGTTCTAAAAATTCTTTTGTAGAATTAATACTGAAAGAGTGTTTTATGCCAGTATTAATTTTAATTATCCTACAACTTGTTGCATTTAGATATAATTTTGAGAATAAATAATTGAAGCATGTCGAGTCTTGCAATACTTAGATTTTGCAATACTTAGTCTTGCACCATAGAAAGTGGTTAATACTGAAATGGTGTTTATACCAGTATTAATTTCGATTACCTTGCAATATATTTTAAAGTGTGCTTTAATTACTTTAAGTATTTTATTCATATAGACAGAAAGTGGTTTTAATGTACATTTAAAAGCACTACATATGAACCTAGGTTTTATTGGATTTTTATGTAATTTTGAGAAATGATAGTAACCCAATTATAGCTGATTTATTTTAAAGCTTTATAGAATTTTTTTTATAAAAGATAAATCTAAATTATTTAAAGATATGAAATATGTTTCGATACATTGATGATATATGTGTATTGAACTCTAACAATTTTTATTCAATAAGCGAACAAATTTATTCAGGTAGCCTGATTCTTAACAAAACCAATATTGATGACAAAGAAGGTATATATCTAGAAATGAACATTAAATTAACATCAATTAAAACTACTTTTAATTTATATTGTAAAGATGTCCATTAAATTTACAATATATTACTTAATGAATATTCATGCATACTATATAATATAAATTGTAACAATTTTAAGAATTGCAACAATTTGTAACGATATTAGATTTCTTCAAAATCATTTAAATAATTTAATATATGCATATTTTAAGCTAGGTTGCTATAAAAATATCATCAAACAGAAAATAGTTAAATACATAAATTAACAAAACATTATTAAAAATAAATTTAAAATCATGAGCTGAAAATTTCAATGAATAGCTAATAAATAATATACTTTGTATCAGAATAAGATACTAGATAATCAAATTTTATCAGAAGGAATTCGTCATTAGCATATATTTGGACCCGTTGCTATGTTGGGTAGAGGCATATGAGCCGAAACATGATATCATAGCAGTTCCTTCTAATGACCTGTAATTTTTACTACGATATATCATCTATTACTTATTATTAGTTTCATAAAAATTAATTTTTAACCTAAAGTTCAATTTATTATTTTAACTTGATATAAATTATATAACATTATTAATTATTTATAATTGTTTATCATTTTATTATTAATTTATTATTTATTTAATTTTTATTTAACATTATTTTTAATTTATTAATATTATAAAGTGCGTTGACTTAGATAACTGATCTTATTCCTATATTCTTTATTATATATAATAGTATTGCACGGATGTGCTGAGTATAAAACACCATTTGGCAACATCATTTTGTATATATATGACGTTAAGACTGATGTTGTCATCGCTGCTCTCATCAACTTCGAGTTTTACATTCCTTTTCTTCTTTCCGCTGGCGTTTTCGACCTTTGTATTTCCGTCGCCATTATCGGCTTCAATTGTCATCATCTCTTCTCTTGCGCTCATTGAGATAATTCCCTCGCCAAATCCCTCTGACGAGAAGTAATGATCGGCTAACGCGCTTCCTAGGTAAATTGTTGTTGTTCCCCCTCGACTTCGTCTGGTAAATCTGTTGCATTTACATCTGATGTCCTGACGTCATTCAAGCCATTATTTAAGCCTTTATTCAAACCCATTATTCAAGCCTTTATTAATTCTTTATTTCAGATGCGTAATTTCTTTATTATTTATATGCTTGATTGATGTCGATATGTACAAAGGCATTTGTCAACAGTTTGTTGTTGATTATAAAGGTATTAAAAATTTCGTTTTGTTTATTTTAAAGCGGTAAATGTTAGCTTACAGGCATGTAGTAACAAACGTGCTCAAGCCATATTTGCTTACTCCCGACAAAACTTTACCGATACTATCTCCAACTTATTTGAAGCCGATATCTGTTGATCCTCCTCCGAATTCTGAAAGTCTTAAAAAGTTGATTACCAAACTCAACAGGAGAGTAAGTTCTATCTCGGAAGAATATAGTATACAAAGTTGTCTATCAAAATTGAGCCCATCTGACTATGCTGTACTTCGGCTTTCAAAATCTGATTTCAAAATTTATCTTGAACGAAGACTTGTCAATTTCAATGCAGAACTAATCGCTTACTTACAAATTTGTCTTTACAGACGCAAGGTAACAGTTTAATTTTTCGAAAGTTACGTTGTCATTTCTATAACAATTATATTTGAAATATTTGCATCGAATAGCCTGTTTTTCCTTACTTATGTACACCTTAAGTAAGGAAAATGTACACCACGTTTATTTAAATTTTTAATTAAATTCATTATTAAAATTTATTAAAATTTAGTTTAAATTTTTTATTATATTTATAAAATTTGAAAACGTTCGAATACGTTTAGTTTAAAAACGTTATTTTTTGGTCCTAAATAATAATAAATTTATTATATATCTTACAGTAACTTTTATTATTATTTTGTTACGATCTATATTATAATGTAATTTATAATAAATAATTATAATTTATATTTACTAATCATTGTATTTGACTTGTTTAGTTAATTTGTCATAATTTAAAGTTTGACTTTTTAGACAATTCATTTAACATTTGCTTTTGAAATGTAAAATATCTCATCTTTTTCTTTCATTTTATGATTATGTCAGCTAAAATGTAGTTTTACTTTGTTAAATGAAAATTTGACCATTTGCATCAAATACTTAAGTTGACTTATTCTTGTATTCGATATATCTTGAATAAATATGATTAAACGATTAGATATTTCGTTATTGTTTCTAAACCGTAAACATAATACACAGGATTTGATTGAATGTATTAAATTTGAAGGTAAAAATATAATTTAAAAATATGTTTGTGGAAAAATTAATTTTATTAATTTTTCTTTATATATTTTAAGAATGTTTTTATATAATGTTTTGATGTACAACTCTTGTTCGTTTTTAAAATGCACAATGTACAATGTATATGTCGTGTGTATATAATATAAATTAATATAACTTTTAACACAGGTACTTGTGTTACAACAAAAGTAATAACACGATATTTGTACAGTTAATCCATTATTTATTTTGTTAATAAACATTCAAAATAAATGATAATTATATATTAACCCAAATTTAATTTTTGAATAAATCAATTTTTTAATTAAATTTTATCGTTTTAAATTCTGCACTAGATGAAATATTTCTAAAATATTTCTCATTATTTATTAAAAATAAATAAAATATTTTATTTTTATTTAATTTAAAAATATTTGTATTTTTATCATGATTTATTAAAAGGAACATTATAAAACAATCGACTCTGATTCCTTAATTATTAATTATTAAAACTAATGTTTATAAAATTTTTATACGACAACGAAATTTATGGATCGTATACAATAAACAAAATTTTAAAAGTCTTTGGCACTTCGTATAGTGCTGCATTTACGGTAAATTCATATGAAATTAATATAAATTCATATTATATTCAAATAAAACAATTATTTATCGTAATAAAAATTCCATATATTGTATTGAATTCTTATATTCCATAATATATTTATTCCGAATCTCTTATCAATTCGTTATATCACATTTTATATGGCTAATCATAATATGAATTAATTGATAATTTGTCAATATTTGTTGAGTGCTTGCCATTTCTACAGGAACGTCTTATTGACAGAGCAATCAGAAAGTTCGTTAGGAAAATTGATGGAGATAAGTATCACTGGAAGCAAATTTATGGACCGTCTACGATAAATGAAGTTTTGAAAGTTTTCTGCACTAAAGTACGATTATTAGAATTATATTAGAATATCAATATATTTTTTCTAAAATGTTCTTAATACTTAAGCTTTTTTTATATGATTGTGATAACTAAAATATAATATGAAAAACTATTTTGGAAATGATTATTATTCATCTATTATACACGTTATTCAACTTTAAAATTTTAAATATAATAATATTAAAAAGATATTAAATTTATCTTTTACACGTTATTTTTATTTTTACGATCTACATTATAGATCTATATTATTTATTATAATAAAATTTACAATAAATAATTATGATTTATATTTGCCAACTATTGTATTTGACTTGTCTAATTATTAATTTGTCATAATTTAAAGTTTGATTTTTTAAACAATTCATTTAACATTTGCTTTTGAAATGTATAATATCACATCCTTTTTTCTTCCATTTTTTGATTATGTCAGCTAAAATATTATTAAGAATATTTTAAAATTTTTGACCATTTACTTTTATTTAATACCAATCTGAATATTACAATTTGTTGAATATATGCTTTATAAATAATTTTTTATAATTGTTTGGTATGATTTTTATAATTGTTTATTTTTCTTTTAATTTTTTAATTTCAACTTTAATTCAAATGGTTATATTATAAAGTACATTTGAATTTATATTTATTAATATTTTCAAATTAATATTATAATAAATAAAATATCTAAAAATATAATTGATATATTATAAATACATATACGATTATACATATAGGAATCCTTATGGATCTAGACTAGCCCTTTATATCTTTATATATCTGAATTTTCAATCAACTTTTTTATCCAAATAGTAGAAAACCGGGCATTTAAGTCTTAGCATGTTATGATTTTTAAAACCTTGAGTTTTATTGTCAGTTAATAATTTATTGAAAAATTATTTATCGAGCTTTGTCTAATAAGAGTTAGTTTAATTATTGCATAAATTAAATTTTTATTTATCAAAAATTATTATTTCCTTTAAAATAAATAATCTAATTTAAATTATTGTTAATTAATCTAATCGTCATTCAGTTAATAGATTAGCTGACTTCCTTTTTATTGTCATTTATACTTTCTTTTAATTTCCAGGAACAATCAAGTATAGTTGAAGCACAACAAAAATTATTTTGATATTTCGCTAGTAACTACTAGCATCTTCAGAAAATTGAAAATTGTTGTGGTTTAACTATCCATGATAGTTCCTGGAAATTAAAAAAATAATACAGATCAGGATGGATATATTTCTAATAATTAGGCGGTGTTATGGAACCACCGATTTGAAAATTACGCCAAAGTAAAGGAAAAACGAATTATACTATCGCACATATGAATTTTTTAACTCTTAAAATTATTAAAAAATATTATTAATTTTAATTAGTCTTTCAAATAGATGATTAGCTGTTTAAGCTTTGTAAATATTTTTACCATAATTTGCACCAAGTTCGATTGAGTGACTTAATATTTTGAGGTTAGAATAAAAAATAATATAAAAAATAAAGACATTAGCAGCAATTAGTCGGAATAACATTTATATTTCCAACTTATTAATTTGGTCAATCCATTTTAGCGTTATCACTTAAACGATGTACTTAGTTTACTTAAACTGATGCATCGATTTGATATTCAACCTGATATTACATCGTTAACTGCGGCATTAATTTGTTATGGAAAGCAAGATCATATTGACAAGCAACATGTTAATTCAATACTGGATAAAATTTCAAAGGCAAGTTGACACCCGTTGTTTAATAATCAGGCCATTTTCTTTTTAGAATTATAGCCTATCATCAATCTTTGATCTTCATTGGCTTGATACCTCATGTTATACTGCTATTGACAGGGTATGCTGAATTAGCTTTCTTGTGATAACCTTATTAACAATTAATTTACGTTCATTTTAATGTATACTTATTGTTTTAAATGCTGTTTTGATATCTTGTTTCGCCGCACTATCAATCTATTTCCATCCATCCACGATCAATTGCTCAATAGACGACGTCATTATCGTTCGTTTCTTTTAATTTTTTTAATAAAATACTCTTATCGAGGAAGAAATATTTAAACAAAATTATTTTTCTGGATAATTGCAGCGTCATTAGATAAGCACAGTTGAAACGGAATAAAATACTCATTTGAGTACCAAAGAAAATCTTTTTTATTATTAATTTCTATATATTTCTCAAAATATGTAATATTTTGTAATATGTAATATAATATTATATAATGCATGGTATTATAATCTTTTGATATAGAAAATTATTAAATTATTAAGTTATCAATAATAAATAAATTAATTAATGATTTTTTATTAATAAATTAATATTCTATAATAATGCCGCGTTCTTTTATTCCGAAGGAATTTAGAATAGTATTTTTTTAAAGAAATACTCTTATAAATTAGCTTTCTTGTGACAGAATGCTTACTTATTGCTTTAAATGCCCTGATTTATATCTTGTGTCTATCACCCTATTTTCATCCATCATAAGCAATTGCTCAACATACGACGTCATTATCATTCGATTCTTTTATTTTTATATTTCTTAGTTTTTCCTATTTATTAAAGAAATAATATTATCTAATATAATCACTATATTATTTAATTATTATAATATTATTTAATTACTATAAATCAGTAATAAATTAATAAAACTGAGTAATAGAGTAATAATAAATTATTTAGAAATTTTTAAATTACTTAATTTAATAATAAAAAATCAATTAATTTAAATTACTTTTTATAAATTATTTTTTGACAAAAAAATTATTTAGAAATATTTTTTATTTTATAATAATTTTAAATATTATTGAATAATAATATAATTTTAATTTAATATTATATTATATTATTATATTATAATATAATATTTTATATTTTATATTAATATATTAATATTATTATAATATATATTAATAAAATATATCACTATTATTACTATTATATTGTATATTAACATAATTGTATAATTATATTATTATATATATTTTGATTTTTATTATATATTACATTAAGTTAATTAATTAAGTTAATTTAAGTTTTTTTTATTTAATTTAAGTTTAAATTTTTATTATATATTACATTTACATAGGTTCCTGCAAATGAGCCTTGATTAGAACTTTAAATAATCTTTGTAAAATAATAATCCATTTCAAATTCTTTAACAAGTGTACTGTTCAATATTTCGGCTACTTGTTCGATGATTTCTTAGACTGGCTGAACATGTTCTTGCCAATAGGATACTTATGTTTGTACGTAGCTATGCAATAGATGATACATAGTCCCACTTTTTTTAATTAACATTTTCCTTGCTATAGTCCTTAAACATATATTGGACATGGTTCCTGTGGTACCAGTGTCATCCCATATTAATGGACAGAATCCACTGTGTTCAATCCCCCCCCGAATCCTATCATCGTATTTCACGTATTTTCGTTGTTCATGATAATGAAAAGCTTGGTCTGGAGATTTTTCAAGATAGACAGGAGCATGGTTATTGTATATGCAGACATCTAAAAATATCCTTTCCATCCTCTCTCCAAAAAGTCTATTGCAAACAATATCTGCCCTCGCATCTTTTTGTCGAGTAGTTATCGAATTTTTAAAATCAGTCCTTTTTCACCTACTGGTTGCAATGATGGCTCAATATACACTCCTTAACAACACTCATTCATAGCTTTAAACAAAAAATAACGAACCTCATTGTGTCGAATAAAATTGAGTGGTCCTCTTTTACAGAGAGGGCATGGGTTGTTGTTAGTTGTTGCTTACATTTGAACAGCTTAGACAAGTTCCTAGGAGTCAAATTGTAGCGAGCGCACAATGGGTCTTAAAATTCTCGTGTGACATGTGATACCCTTGAGATACAAAAGGCTTACATGTTAGCTAATTAGATGCTCCCTTCAAAGATGCATATTGCAAAGCCTTTTTCATTTCATATGAAACAATTTCGATTATCTTGTTTGAAGTACTTTGATATATCTTTTTTAAATTAAGTTTTTTCCCACAAAGTCTTGATCGTTAAAGCTTCTATATTTTCGTCATTTATATTACAGAGTATTCGTGTCAATATGCATGATAAATGATATTGATAGACAACATATGTTGGCGTCTTTCGAATTCCAATTCCACCAAAAGCCGGAGGTAATGAACAAATACCCCGAATGCTGTCATCCATTTCAACATCAAATAATGATTGTATAATGCCAGTCTTTATGACATATTCGAGCAAAGTAAACCATTTCTATTTACATTTAGTATTGATGCATAAATGAGTCCATTTTGATTGTGATCCGATGCAATAAGCAACATAAGCTGACTGTGCATCTAATTAAACAACTACGGTTAATTTTTCTACTAGTGCAGTCCACCTTCCTATTTTACCACAACAAAACTGTTTAACGAAATTTGTTGTTCCCACTGGAGAGCCAAGAACTATCAAACCATAATCATATATATGTATTCTTTCTTTTCCAAATATATTGCTTGCTCTATCAACTAAGTTGGAATGAATTAATATTTTTGATTTGTTTGGATTGATGAAATATCCACACTGTGGACCTATTGCTCTAGGTAGGTTCCAAATGATTTCAAGGTCTTCTATTTTCCCAACGAATCTAAAATCATCTGCATACCAAAAAAGTTTTATATGAGGTATCTGACTTTGAATTCGATTTTTTAAGGCCAAAGATGTAATGGCAAATGCTGGCATTGCATGTGGATCACCTTGCGTAAATCCTTATCAGGATTTTAGATTTCCTCCTTGTCCAACTATACTGCATCGTCAGAATATGTATTCAAGAGTACATGTGATAGCACTGGACATATCATATCAACATTCGACAGCATGACACATCTATTTGTCATGTTAAATGCGTTCTTTGCATTAACTGATAAAACTCCATATTCCTCATTGGAATGAAAATAGTTTGAAATTGAATGTATAATGGCGTAACTTATACCACTGCACTGACCAATTATTTGATTCGTTTAGAATTATTTAATTCAAAACGATTTAATGATTAATTACTTAATTCAAAACGACCAGCACACAATTTAATGTTGCTTGCAACTGTTTGTAAATCTTTAAGTTCTACCATCATAATAGCCTTACTGATTATTCTACGAGTAATTTCACCCATTGGAATAAGCCTAATTTCTGGGTTTTTGTTAAGAGCGACTATGGAACTAACAACATAGGTTTCCAATGTTTTCGGAGGCATTGGTTCACTAGCTATACGGATCGCAAACATTGCTATGACATTAGCCAATTTTGTGGAAAAGGATCTAAATGATGTAAGAATATGGCAAAAATCAGCTGCAGTTATACTAGAAGGACCTGCACTCCCATTAGTTCGTTTGGCTGCCTAAACAATCAAAATTCCGTCGATTTTTGAATATGGAAGGGTGATGTATTACACGATTTTTGATCTATTGTGGCCTGAGAGCACACGAATTTGTAATACAATGACTAGAGGTAAACCGACCATTGTGAGCAAATGCTGCTTATGCAATGGTAAGGCTGCAAAATGTAAGGGATGCCGTTATGCGAAAAGTAACACACCTTGTACCAACTGTTCTGCCCTTGAATGTCAAAGCAATGCTACACTGCAAATGAAGGTATCGCCGTTAATAGAAGATTACGAATGTGAACAAAAAGTTAATTCTGATGATCCTCAAATTTCAGAGACAATAAATAATGTTTTGGCTAAATAAGGTTTTGGCTACCTTTGATCGAATCAATGTACATTGATGCTATTTAATGGCGTTCCAATCTCATTTCTCTCCCTCAGTGCGGTGCAAGTAAAACTTTTATTGAACTTATTACATCTTAAATACATGGTGATTGTAAACGGATTTATTGGACAGGGCATTGCTCTTAAAGAATTCACTATCATTTGTCAAACTTTGCTGCAGAGAATAATGAGCCGAAAAACTAATTTAATCCACAGAGCTCTTCAAAGAAGACTCGATCTTTGGAAATCAGGGAATTATTCGAAGAAGCAAAGGTCTTGCAAATAAAAGCGTCTCAACAACGCAGAATGTGAACAATAACGCCGCAAGACAAATTAAAAACATTCTCGAGACTAATGCAATCTGGCAAAATAGGCTATGCTCTTAGAGTACTCGTATTAAGTCAAGAATCGATATAAAATTCAGTTTTTAAACTTGATGATAAATATGAGGGACAAGTTGTCTTGGATTATTTAATAAAGCTACATCCAAGCGCGAAACCTGTGACAAATGATACAAAATTGACTGCACCGATCAAAAATCGTGTAATACATTAATCACCCTTCCATATTTTCAAAAATCGACGGAATTTTGATAGTTTAGGCAGCCAAACGAACTCATGAGAATGAATTCAACAACGCCGTAGGACAAATTAAAAACTTTCCCTAGACTAATATAAATTTTTTATATCATTAGATTATTATATCTTTATTATATAATTATGTAATAATTAATTATATTTATTATATATAATTATATAATTAATTATATATTTAATAAATAATCTTAGTTATATCTTTATATAATTAATATTTCGATATAAAAAATTTCATTTAAAATGAAATTAATGTTACCTAACGCAACATTATAAAATGTATAAAATGTGCATTCCTTAAATTATGACATAATAAATATTTTTAAAAATTGATTATGCGCTATTTATATAAATAGTGTTCTAATTAAAATAAAGATATTCAATGAATAATTATTGATCAAAAGCCATTTTCCTATAGTATTATTAAAATTACTCATGTCATTATGGGTCATAAACGCAATAATTTTATTTAAAGAAATATAATGCGTTTATTTTTTTGCAAAAATATTATTTTTCGCTGAAATTCCTAGAAATTTGCACTGAAGAAATAATTAATTATTTCAATTTATATATTCAATTTTTATTAGATACAGATGGATACCAAGTCGATTAAAATAGTACTCAAAAATAACTAATAATGTTTAATTATTTTTTAAATTATTATATAGAATCAGTCAATATATCCTATGGTAATTTTGCGATGTTCTTCAACTGTCGTTTTATTTCTAAGCAAATAAAATAAACTTTTATTTTGTGTGACAGGTGCTCAAAATTGCCGATATTCATTTATCAGGAATGGACGTAATTATATCACCGATAACGAAGCCTGTATGTTATATTTAACTTGTGTATTCTAACCTTATGAAAATGTTGCAAATTTTTACATGTTTAGTTTATTTTTAAAATAAAATAAACTTTTATAAAAATATAAAATTGTAAAAAATATGAATACGAGACTTACTACAAAAGTATGTTTTACTTAATACTGCGTTAACTTCAAAATCCAATTTTATATTTATAGCAAAATTTATAAAAAAGTAAAGTTAATATTACCTCCTATAGGAACACTATTGAGTACCCAAAATTATTTAGTTTAAATAATTTTTATTAATCAAGATTTGCATTTGCTTCTAATTTGCTGTAGAAGAATTGATATGAATTGACAAATGGATTTGTAAATCCATTGGTCATTGATGGACATTAATTGAATACTTATAATTAATATATAATAATATTAATATATTACTATAATTAATAATAAATAATTATATTTCATAAGACTATCTATAATTCAGCATTTTCAGATGGTATAAAACGGAATGTAATTATTTTAAATTTTTTAATATTTTCAATAATATAGTAATAAATATTATTTATAATATTAAAACTATTAAAATATTAAACTATAAAATATTAATAATAATATTTTTAATAAAATATTTTTAATATTTTTAATAATTTAACTAATTTTATAATTATAATTTAATTATAATTCAAATAATTACGGCCTTAATAATATCTGAATTTCTATTTTCAAAGGTGGCGGCGTGTGATGTGTATTGAAGGGAACTTATTAGTTTGTGGGGTATAGTAGAATGAATCGCGAATTTTGCAATATAAGCAAATGTTTTTCTTGCGACGTTATCGACAGTTGCGGTTATATGGCATTTTTATTAATGAATCCTGCATTTTTATACTTCAATTTCAAGTACAAAACTAAATTAGATTTAAATTCATCTGTTTTTATTTGTTAAATTAACTCCACTTTTAATATTGGATTTACATTATTGATCTCCAACAAACATTAAACTATTAAAAATAATATTTTATATGCAATAATTAAAATTGCGTATAAATTTTATTTATTATCTTTTGCATTATTCATAAATTGGTAGCTTTAAATTATCACCTTGTTGAACAACATTATGCAATATTGTTCGTTTCCTAAGATTTTGATTTTAAATTTCTGTTAGTTCGAAAATAAAGTCGATTTATCAGACAAGATCTTGCGATCAATTTCAGAACAGGTTAAAAACGAAATTGATGGATTTATCTCTATTCCAACAGTTTTCCATGTAAATAAGACATCAACAAATCAAAATAATACGGTTAAAAACACGAACCATATCTGACTCCGAATAAAATATAATCATTTTAGAACAAGGAAGTGTCCTATATTGAAAATTCTTTTAAATCTCAGTTGACTGCTGCTTTACTAACGAACAAAGACGAACTCCGATCAAATGGTAATTTTTACAACAAATGTTCTGAAATTTAGCGTGTCTTTAGTAACTTATGGACTGAGCTTAATACCATTATTAGACACATTCGGTACATCTTCATTTGTTGACGTTATGCTACAGGTATGTGTGTAACGAAATAAATTGTGCTTTATATCTTGATGTTCTTAATGTCTATCTTGCTACTCTAAATATCTATCTTACATTTGAAATATATAATTATATTCAATAATATGTTTTATTAATTGCTTGTTCATAATTTGCGTGCGGCAAAAATGATTTTTTTGAGCAAGAGGTAGATCAAAGGTGATGCGCATGTAAGTATCCGTATTTTCGTTTCTTGAAATAAGTCGAATGAATTTGATGTTTTATACTTTGCATTAAGTCCAAATTCGCGGATAAGTTTGGGAACTTTCACTTCGTCATTTCCAAACGGAATACCACGAACGATAACATTTTACGCTTTTCTTGATTAATCCTTTATGCCCTTAATTAAATCTGAATTTCTATTATTAGAGGTGGCTGCGTTTGATGTGCATCAAAGAGAACTGATTAGTTTAGGGTGTACAGTAGAGTGAACCGCAAATTTTTCAATTATATAAAATGGTTTTCGCGCGACGTTATCGACAGTCGTGATTATATTGCATTTTTACTAATGAATGCTGTATTTTAGTACGGAGCATTTGAATATCATATTCAATCTGATAGATATCATATAATTGGGATAATTTTCCAATATAGAATTAATATGTATGAGTTTTAGATTTATTTGATTAATCTCTTCACGACATGAGGTAGAGTTTTAGGAATTTTGGTCAATAATTCGTGCTGCATAAAATCAGCGGTAAGCCTTTTGATCCAGAATGCCGTCAGGGATGCGTATAGGTAACCAAATTGGAATAAAAGACGGGAGTGACAAACTAAATATCATATAAAGCACCTTCGTTACGCTTGACAGCAAGAATTGCTAGAATATCGTTAGATTTTGGGATATATCGTGAATGATATCGTGTATTTTTGTGTATATGTATCTATTGGGATATGAGATATGGGCTATGTCGATTTGAACATTCCAAAGCTAGTCAGTCAGTACAAGGACGTCCAGCACTGCAGCATACACAAATTGTGCAAATTACAGACGGACCATCGCATGAACCTCACTTTTTGACGAATTTATATGTTGGTCCATATTCTATTAAGTCGTAAATTGTTAATATCAATTTAACAATCGTCAATTGTCCCGGCGTTATCGGATACTTGTTTTTGCAAGTCGTTCTGCAACTAATGGAATTGGTCTGCAATGTATAGATTAATCTATAAGTTTTTTTAAGTTATTTTTTAATATTATCAATATTAATATATTGATTAATAATATTAAGAAATTTACGAAGGTAAATTCTTGTCATTTGTAATAACACGTCGTCTAAAGCGTTTCTGTTGGCATCTGCTTTCGCCGGAACAATTTGAATTTCGCATACATCGTTCGAATGTTCAGGCTATTAAGATCGTTTGTGGTCGAGTTAAGTTGTGTTTGAAGTATGTATCTACTTTGAATGCTTTTAATAGTGTAAGCTTTTAATAGTGTAAGCCGTTGATAAAACCGACACAAACAAACGAATAGATTGAAAACAATACTTGATATCTGGTCGAATTCTCAATATTACAGATAACATCTTTGAACATAATATGCTGCGTATTTATGACGGTCCCGGTATATCGGATCCAATATCTGACAAACTTCAGATAAAAGAAATAAATCCAAAGAAATAAAAAATCTCGAATTCCAAAGAAATAAAATTCCGTCGAGATAATCCGTTATAACGCTCTGACATTCCAACTCTGCGGAGCCATAACCTTGAATTTTGTGCTCTGTACTCTTATTTAGGTATCTTGTTAACTTCTAAATGTTTTTTATTAAATATTTTAATAAGTATTCAAACTTAGTGACAGCGACATCTAGCATCGAATCACCTATCCGATGTGACAGTTAGTGACATCAAGATAAATTGTAATCCCGCATTTCCGTTCAGTTATGATTTTTCAAGTGAGCTCTATCTGCAAATGCCTTTAAATCCATCAAATTTGCACATCCCTATTGCATACGTTCAGTTGCCTGTACCCATCAACTTGTTAGTTAATCTGAAATTGACAAGTTGTAACTTTGGCCTGATATTATAATTTATAATTTTTATAATTTTTAAATGCGACACAAGTGTAATTAACATCGGATCACTATCTTTTGATTGTGCGCTTAAGTATTTCAATATAATGATTTAATCGATAATTTAGTACGGCCCTTAGCTATCTAGATGGTCTCAAATCTAGTAATTTCGAACAAATAAATACATGCCTACGGCGTTTTATCAAACATTTGGTAGGAGTTTCGTATAAGTGTTCAAATGCCTCTGGCGTTTTATCAAGCATGTGGTCGGAGTGTTCATTTACTGCGGTAGCTGCTTTTTAATATAATATAATCTATTATATAATCTATTTTCCAGATACAACCGAATTTGATTCCAGCAAATCAAATTTCCAGATACAACCGAACATTATTTAATTCGATTTTCTCTTTTATTTAAGTGTTTCTGGCATTATTTTGTTGTTTGTTATCCACGCCGAGAGGCAAAGAGGCAAAATAAATTATCTTCATAATTATAATAAATTTATAATAAATTTGGTACAAAGAATTATAATATTAAAATAAATTGTTCCATTTATTCTAAATGGAACAATTTAGAATAAATATTTTTAAATAAATATTTTTGTTCTAAATGGAACAAAACAAATTTAACTTAATTCATTCTTTAATAGTTTTATTCGTAAAGGTTTTAAGGGAACTTATCAATGAATCAAGTACTTACAGTCCAACGCAGAGTACTGTTGCCGTTAAAATCGGTACTTATATCCATCATCAGTTCTTAATTGCTTTCAAGCAGAAATTTGGTTATAAGGATAAAGTATTTAATTCTCACTTGCTAATATAATTTTAGCCTGCTGTTTGTAGATGATGAATGTATACAAAGAATTCTGTTTGCAAACCGATGCTTCCGATTTTTCAAAATCTATATCTGCAATTTGGAGAAATTCTGAGCTGACAAAACATGAAATTATCGTACGTTTTAAAATATTTAACTATGATTTTCATTAAGCAGGCTGGAACTTGATGGCATTTACAAGCTGGAGCTTTTAAATGAAAAAAACTTAAAAAATTTTCTTTGCTCCTCATGGACAAAGAAAGTTAAAGTATTTATGTGCTAACATAACCCAATTAATCGTATATTTTAATGATAAGGTCCATTCTTTAATATATTTATATTATATTTATCTTTACGTTTACTTATTGCATTGCTGAAAATAATTAACTATTACTGATTATGTCACATAGAAATCCACGTAGTGACTCTCACATTGCATAGACTATATATTATCACGTAATTACACAAAATCTTTACTTCAATAATTTTTGGTACACGGTTTTTGCATAATTTGTTATTAAAAGTACAGGTGTGCCTTATATACCAATACACATACGTTTATTTTACCATCTATAATTATTTTGTGATTAAAATTTTCAAATATTAATGATATTCATGCTGATTATATGAATTATTAAAAACGGAACATCATTTTTTTGTTGTGATTATTTGAAATGATAGAATAATGACTAATAAAACGTAACATTTTACACCATGTTTTGTCAAAACAAACAGGTTTGTCTTATTCGTTGATTTTTTAATTTTTAATTTTATTTTTTATATCAAAATTTGTTGATTTTTAAGCAAAAAATTTGCAAAAAATTCGTTGATTTTTTAATTTTATTTTTTTATATCAAAATTTGTTGATTTTTAAGCAAAAAATTTGCAAATTTTTCAACAATTATACCAAGTTGGATTTTATCCTGAAGTTAGATTTGTGTCAGAAGAATGGGATGTTTCTTTCACAAAACTTTAAAAATTAAAAATTAAATTAATTTTTAATTGATTCAATACCGGTTCATTTAACAGACATTGAATAAAGGGATATGCAAAAACATTCAATACCAAACTGTTTGACCTATCTTAGAATTTTACTAAGGTGCATCAGCAAATCTTTTAAGGGCACATTTGCGTAATAAATGCCTGTCATAGGCTGATCATCGTTTACAAGGATAGGGAGACATTGAAGTCTGCATATTTTACTGTTTGTGAATTGATATATCGCGTGGCAAATGCATGTCAGAGAATGATTATCAATTGAAAGATAGGGTTACATTAAAGCCTGGATATTTTACTGTTTGTGAATGGATATATTTAATGTATTGCGTGGCTAATGCATTTCAGAGGATGTGCATCGTTTACGAGGATAGGGTTACTAAGGAAAACAAATGTTGTGATTTTGAAGACGAGAGTGAATTTAGTGGTAAATAAATAAAGATTAAGCATTTATTGCATAAGAAATATCATAAGAAATATAAATTCATTGTTGTGGATGCCTTGAAATATCTACGAATAATTCGTATCAACTGTCCCATATAAATTCTTAATAGATTAATAATCGTGTTCTTAATAAATCGGATTCCGATTTGACAAATTTTATAATGCATCGTATATTCCGAAAATCTCTGATTTTTTTTGGATTTCGTAATATCCAAAAAACGGAAAAATTTCTTCCGTGTTGTTGATCAAATCTCGGCACATATTTGTGTCGAATTTCTTCCGTGTTGTTGATCGAATCTCGACACATTTGTGTCGAATTTCTTCCGTGTTTATCAAATCTTGACATATGTGTCGATTTTCTTCCGTGTTATTGATCAAATCTTGACACATATTCGTGTCGAATTTCTTCCGTGTTATTAATCAAATTTAAACACATATTTGTGTCGAATTTCTTCCGTGTTGTTGATCAAATCTCGATTGTATCCATTCTCTTCCGTATTGTTAATCAAATCTCGACCCATATTTGTGTCAAATTTCATCCGTGTTGTTGATCAAATCTTGACACATATTCGTATCGAATTTCTTCCGTGTTATTAATCAAACTTAAACACATATTTGTGTCGAATTTATTCTGTGTTGTTGATCAAATCTCGATTATATCCCTTTTCTTCCGTATTGTTGATCAAATCTCGGCACATATTTGTGTCGAATTTCTTCCATTTTATTGATCAAATCTCGGCTAATATTTTTCTGTCAAATTTCTTTCGTGTTGTTTATCAAATTTTGACACATGTGTCGAATTTATTCTGTGTTGTTGATCAAATCTCGATTATATCCCTTTTCTTCCGTATTGTTGATCAAATCTCGGCACATATTTGTGTCGAATTTCTTCCATTTTATTGATCAAATCTCGGCTAATATTTATGTCAAATTTCTTCCGTGTTGTTTATCAAATTTTGACACATGTGTCGAATTTCTTCCGTGTTGTTGATCAAATCTCCACACAGATTTATGTCGAATTTCTTCCGTGTTGTTGATCAAATCTCGACACATATTTATGTCGAATTTCTTCCATTTTATTGATCAAATCTTGGCACATATTTGTGTCGATTTTTTTTCGTATTGTTGATCACATCTCGACCTGTGTCGAATTTCTTCCGTAATGTCCGGTTGCAATGTCCTATTTTAGTATAGAGAAAAATATGTTATAAATATTTTATTAGAGAGAAACATGCCTTTTAAAATAAAATTTGAAGTTCGACAAGCGATTCAAAATATCAGTTTAAAATGATTTATGTTTTAAAGTGATTACTTTAAAATATACAAATTCATGAACGTGGATGCCCTGGAATATATATAATAAATTATTCGAATCAGCCGTTGCGTTTCCCATTGTATTTAATATTATCTGTCATATTTTTGTATTTAGCCATCAAATACTATTTGAGAGTGTTTTGATATGCTTTTACATTTAAATAACTGTTTCACAACCTGTTTTACGTTAAGAAAATTGATATTTCTCTAAAGTAAACGGTAAATAAAAGTGCATTTCCCTTCGAAGCAATAGTTATTTACGTAATTGAAATAATTTGATAAAATTAAAATTATAACTCAAAGTTTCTTTTTAATTTTAAAGCTGAACTCGTAAAATCGATTTTGTTATTGAAGAATTTATAATTTACAAAATTAAATATACAAGTTAAATTATTAAAGGTGTAGTTTTATAATTCTTTTAAATAATTTGAAGTAAGCGCTAAATGACTTTAAATGACAATTTCACTTAGGCAATACATTTAAATTGCATTTTTTTCAATTTTTATTCATTTGAATTATTAAAATATTATTATTTTTTATTTTTAATCATTTTAGAGTACGGTCAGCATCATGTGGCCTTATCAGTTCCTTGTCAAAATTGGCAGACATTTTCTTGATATGATGGTCACGACTTTAACATTTAAAGATGCACAAAGCGACAAGTAAGATTAAAATATCAGATATTAGGACTTAATTCTGTATAGTCCAATTCCAGCATTAATTCAACTAGTTCAAGTAGAAGACGGCATTACACAGTACAATATACAGGTTTATTTATGTTATGTTTCGTAATGTGGATTCTTATGCAAATTAACCTTATTTTAATATAACTTAATATGATCACTTTAAAGTACAAACCTTACAATTTCTACAAATTGTTATACGCTACGTGTTTTAATCTGATAAAATTTAATTTAATAAAGTTTTCTATATATTATATAGCCTTAGCGAATATGCTTATTGCTAGAAGGTTTTATCATGTGTTGGTGCAATAAAATATGCAATGGAGAACGATGTATGAAATGTTGTGTAGTCGATTGCAATGTTAGTGATGTTAGCCAACGTCTTAAATTAGATGCGACATTGAGATGCCAACTACACATAGATTTGGAGATCCTAGAATTACATAGACGATGATGATTTAGTCCAAATCCAATTTAATTTGTGAACCTTACGCATTTGTCAGGTATTGACATATTGACATATGTCAGGTATTGGCTTAATGATGCCGTGTTTTAAATATTAAAAAGGCTTTTGGACAAAACGTCAAAGAATCTTGTCTTAGAACATTGAAAGGTCAGAATGTTTTAAGACAGGATTTAGACGTTTCGGTCAATTTTTTCGGTCTGGCACTCACCAAAAAAGGAAGACAATTTATTTAAGCTTTCGATTTTATTTCATTTATTTCAAAATATACAAGTTGTTGTTCATATAAATGCATACATTTTAAATACCTATATATATCACTATGTTTTTAAAATGTTTTTAAATCACTATGTTTTTTAATAGAATAACGAGTCAATAATGCAAAAACAGGATTATATGACGTTTCGCTCCTTTCTGGAGCTTTATCAATCTAAAAACACAAAATAATCGTCTTAATATGAGTTTTTACAAATATTGTGAACAATGAGAATTAAAATGAAGATAATTTATAAATGCAGATTGTGAATACGTCACACCTGTATCACCATACATGTGATCTGGATTACACCCTAGATCCGACTCTATGTAACCTTCCTATTAGTTTGTTTTCCAGCATAAGTCGACTCATAGTCGACTCATAAGTCGACTTGTAAAAACTCATATTAAGACGATGAGTTTGTGTTTTTAGATTGATAAAGCTTTATAAAGGAGCGAAACGTCTTATGATCCTGTTTTTGCACTATTTACTCGTTATTCTACTATTATGCAATATATAGTTGAATCGTTTTACGATCCGAGTCTGGTCTCTAATGATGGCTATATATATCTTAATTTAAAAATAAACAATATAATACCGACACAGTTACATCGTGTCTAAATCCTATATGTTTTTCGAAAACAAATTTCAATTTATATTTTGTACTTAAGATATTTAACATGACACAACTATTTTTGATATTTATTAAAGGTAAATCCAAAGTTAGTAGATATTTACAAACAATCGACAAAAAGTGATAGCTTTCAAATGTACTGCATGACTATTCCTTCACTTTGCAAACCATTACCGTGGATATGTGAACATCAAGGAGGTTATCTTTTATCACAAGGTGAACTGTATTTTAATAAATTTAATTATATCACTGTATTTTCACCTAAAATAGCATCTCTAATACGTACTCCTGTAATTCTAAGTGAAAATGCTACAGCTCAAAAGCCCTATTTAAACGCTCTAAACATAGTTGGCAGTGTTTCTTGGAAAATTAATGTCGATGTAAGTTATTTTCATAAATTTTCTAGATTATACACAGTGAACAAATAATACGCTAAATAAGTTTGATCAAAGCTTATTTTTACATAATAAATAGCAGCGTTATTGATATAGAGCATAATTGATTTATTTTTTGCCACTTGATGATTATACCCATGATTTATCTGAATATTGGAATGGAATCCAGAAGTATTCATAAAACATTCATAAAATGTTATATTAATTTATTTAAGACTTTTACTCTATTTGACTTGGTTATATTTCGTCCTGCTTTACTGTTATTTCTATGGAGTAATATCAAATCTCTTGAAACATACTATAATATAACAATATTATAAATACAGTTAATGTTCATCAACATTTATTTCACATATTTAATAGTATGAACTCTCTGGTTATTATCTCTCATATTCATTATATTATATTACACAACTTTATGGAAAATTATAAAGTCCATTAAAAAATGCTATAATATTTTAATATTATAGCATTTTTGTATATTGATTTGTATATTGTACATGATTTGTATATTGTTTTTAATTAAAAGATTTAAACGTAAATTAAAACGCTTAAAATTGTATTTATTTTGCCTATTATGTAGAAACTGATAATTCTGAATTAAAATTAACAGCAAAGTTTTATAATTTTACAATAAAATGTTTGTTCGTTATCATATCTATAAGTTCGTTATCATATCTATTATTTGTTCGTTATCATATCTAAATACGCTACATTTCATCAGCTACTAATTCAATACCTACGTTTCACGTTTCAGTCATTGAAATGACCGAAATCAGAAATTATGTAAATTAAATTTGAAAATCGCTACATGAAATGATAACATTTAACACCAGACAAGTCAAATGATCGTCAGGTTTAAACAGCATGAATTAAAGCAGCATGCAGGATAAAACAATTTCAATGATAACTAAAATAATAAAAACAGCAAAGTTTTATTTATCTATAATGTTAGTTTTACTTAACAATAAAATATATAACATTATCGTTTTAAATTTGTATATTTTTTCTAATAGATATTAAGCGACGTTACAAGAATATTTTTGTCAGGAGGAGATGATAAATTAGATATTCCTGTAAGCACGGATAGCTATGTCAATTTAAGGTTACACTGATTTCTTTCACTTTGACCTTTCTATCTATTAAATCTATCTATTCATATCTAGTAAAACAAAGAAAGGCATTAAAGGTATCAAACGATCGCAAGCACATCAGCGCAAGCAACGTGCTGAAATGTTTAGTTTGTGGTGCAATGAAAACTACAAACTTTCGATAGCACATTACGTAATATATCTTAATTTTAATTTCTATAATTAAAGTATTTTTAGCTTAGAAATCGAACATTCTGGTTTCCTCATAGTCTTGATTTCAGAGGAAGGGCCTACGCGATACCACCACACTTTAATCACCTTGGTCTGATATATTTAGCTTTTTTGCTCTCTTTGAAATTATTCTTTTAGGAAACGATGTTTCTAGATCTTTGCTGCTGTTTGCGCGTGGTAAACCATTAGGAAAAGATGGGCTTCGGTGGCTAAAAATTCATTTTGTAAATTTGACAGAATTAAAGAAAACGTAATGATATTTACCAATTAATATTTGTAAAGTTCACAACTAGAATGGAGTATTTTATTAGATATGCTATTGGGAGACTAAAAGTTGTATTGATAATTACATATAAAAATTGGAAATGTCTATTAAATCCATAATTATCTAATTATGGATTTAATAATCCATAATGTCTATTTCGAGATAAATCCATAATTATCTCGAAATTAGTCTTTTAAAATAAAACTAATTTCTTCACTCCTGTAAATTTGTAAATTCATATAAATATATTTCCTAATTCAATAGATATGAACTTCAAATAAGAACTTTCGTTTTGGTTTGAAGGCTTAAACTTCGTTTAAGATAGCCTAAGGGCGAAAAAATAAATATGTTTTGTTGATAGGAGGCAATAAATATATTTTTTTGTTATTTGAATTGTTGAACAATTTATATAGCGAGATAAAGCGTCAATAAAAATTAGTGACAAGTTTTAATAATTATTAATTAATAATTAATTAATAATTATTATTAATTATTAATAATTATTAATAACTTTAATAATTAATTGATAATCAAGATATTTTCAAGTGAATGTTATCTTGTGATGTCAAGATAAAAATTGGACATCGAGAAATTTATAGGAATGCACAATTATTTATAAATCAATTTTAAGCGACCACGGTAATAAAGCTTTTCATCTCGTACCTCTTCTTCCCTATTCCTTTCCTGATCTAAATCCATTTTATTCCTCTCTTTTTAAATACATTAATCCCAGAGCTATTCCACCTTCTTCCCGTTTCGTCTGATGACGTTTCTTCGGTCTTTTTGTCATTACCTAATAAAACCTCTCCTTCTTACCCAATTCACACTCACTTGCTTAAAAATATCTGCTCCTCTATCTCACCCTTCCTAACCACATTGTTCAACTCCTCCATCAGTAGCCGTGCATTTCCTTCCATCTGGAAATGCGCCACTATTCGTCCTCTTATCAAAAAGCAATCTCTCGACTCCTCACTACCATCTTCGTACCGTCCTATCTCACTTCTCTCAACCCTCACTAAACTCCTTAAGCGTCTCGTTCATAAGCAAGTTAACACATATATCTTTTCCTCCAACTTATTTCCTTCATTCCAAGCCGCTTTTCGCTCTAATTACTCTACCGAAATTGCCTGTCTTAAAGTTTATAATGACTTACTCATATCGCGCGATCATAAATTATGTAGTGTCATAGTTATTATGTAATTTTTTATAATTATTAGTGATTTTAATAATTAATTGATAATCTTTGATAATTAATTGATAGTTTCAAGTGAATTTTATCTTGTGATGTCCAGATAAAAGTGAACATCAAGAAATATATAAAAATGCACAATTATTTATAAATCAATTTCATGCAAAAATTGATTTCATTTTCGCAATTTTGTATATATAGATTGGCAACTACATCCATATATGGAATAAATGCCTAAAAATGCCTAATCATTTTTAAATTAATGTAGTATTCTACGAACCGATACATAAATTTGAGTGCTACTAGTTTTTGGATATTCGTGTCAAATACATCAGTAGCTTTTATGTAATTAATTTCCTAGATTATAAGTTAAATATATGAAAGGGAAGTAAGTATTGTCATGATGAGTATCGCTGCAATTGAAGTTGACATTTGACGAAATGACGAATTGGCCTTGCAGAATTCGCTTGAAGGATCTTTTACTCTAAAAACTTTCTGCTTTAAAACTTGTTTTCCTTACGGAATACGTAAATTTTGTATTTTCTTCCGTATCTATAAGTAAAATATTCTTATGATTGTCATAACGATAAGTTCCTGTGCACCCTTTAAATTCCCAAGGCCATTGTTCATCGGCCTTGCAATGTTCATAAAATGATACAATGCAAAAGTGTTTGTTCAAAGTAGCGACATTTTTTATCTTGTTGTGTCTAATAGTATCAACGAATAAAATTTGTCCATTTAAAATATATGATTGGGCTGTTGAGTAACAAGCCATTGAAGCAAAATCAATTTTACCACTTTACTTTACCGGTCAATATTCGTGGTTTTTCAAAATGACCTAAGATACAAAAATCATTTAGTTTATTAGTACAGTGCATATTTTGGTTAAAGTCGACACTACCTAAAGTCTTTACGAATAAAGTACTCGATAACATTAAATAAATTTTAATTTGTTAAATAATAAAGTATGTTTTAAATGAAAATAAATAAATTATCATCCAAATACATTAAGAAATATAATCAGCAAAGTTATTTTGAGTAAGAAATTTGAAGTTTTGAAGCATGATCAATAAAATATTTAGATTTTAAAATGTAGTTTTCGATATTTTCTAGTTATCATTTTAAATTAAATTACATTAAATTAACAGATCTTATTAAATCAATATGATTTTTATCCGTAAATACGATAATTTTGGGATACAGTATCGATTTTGTCAATTCGCAGATTTTTAACATTAGGTTTATTAGGTTTCTAATAGATCGTTAGAATACGATTCTCTATTAAAAGTAATATACAGGAATGTATATCTACACCACTGGCACAACTAGTCTAGTGGATGTAACGTTGAATCGCGATACAGACGTCCTGAGTTCGAGTCCGATCAGCACCAGTGTACGAAGTAGATAATAAGGGTTGAAACATGGAATGTAGGTCTAGGTTAGCATCTGATGAGACCCAGCTAGGCTAGTTAGTAGAGACCTGCTGTATCAAGATAAGGAGCAGTACTTGTGAGGATAATGTCGTGCCATATCAGAAAAATTTTGCTCACAGATGTGATCAAGTTAAATTAGTATTAACATCAATTCGCGGATTTTATTATTAATATTTATTTAATTTATAATATTTACGTCTTCCGAAGAGTATAAATTTGATCACAAACCTAACAAATTGCCTTTTTATTTATTATGATACTATAGATAGAAATGCATTTTCATATTAGCATAATTTAATTCAACTTTTAGTTGTTCAACGGAGGAAAGACTGCACTTTGCCGATGAAATTATCGACGAAATATTCGACTCTGCTTTGAAACCTTTTGATGTACTTAAATGTTTGTATTTTCCGATTTGCGTTTTAATTGAAGCTGTATTTTATAAAACATTGCTTATTAATAAAGTAAATTAACATTAATTATTAATTAATTATTTAACTATCTATTTATCAGACAATGTTCAGAATTTAAAATTAAAATAAATTTAGAAAATTGCGTATTAATATTAAAATTATAATATTAAAGAGGCGGATACTTAATTATAAAATTAAGTATCCGCCTCTTTAATAATTTTAATAATTATTAGTCTTTCGCATATTAAATATTTTATATTTAATATTATACTTATTTAATATTTATAAATAGATTTATAATAGATATTTATAATAGATTTATGTCTTATGTTCTACATTAACACATTTTACACTAAAGAAATATCTTAGTCTCGTATCTTTTGAAATGATCAACAGTCATTTTTTCTTATGATTAATGCTTATTATGATAATGTCCATATGCATTATCGTAACATATAAAATAATTATGACTCAAACACTCAATTTTGCATCTGCCTTACAGATGAATGCTTTTTGACTAGTAAAACGTTTTATTTGGAGATGTGTACTTTATTTAAATCGAAATGTTCGCAACGAATGAAAACTATAAAGAATTAAATACTTAAAATGTAAAATTAAATAATTAAAAAATAAAATTAAAAAATAAATTTGAATAAAAAATAGAAGTAAATAAATAAAAATAATGATAATACTTAAAAAATCAAATTTTTTAATTACAGTAAATACTGTAACAATACTTTAACAATAAAATTAAATAATGTAAAAAATAGCATAATACTTAAAAAATATAACTAAATATTGTAAAATATAAAATTAAATTAAATCTATTGGTTATATATTTTGTACGAATAGCTTTTTGCAAATAATTTTTAATATCAAATTAATAATGAATTTTTAGGGTCGACGATTTTGGCAAAGTTCTGATAAACCTTGGCAAACGTTGGCCTGTGCAATGGAAATTGTCAAAGCGATTCAAGCTCCATCCCACGAAAAATACATCAGCCATTTTCCAATTCATCAAGTAAGGAACATGAATTTGTAATGAAAGTGAATATTTGTTTAAGGATGGTTCTTGTAATGTTCTTCAACATTATGCTGTTCTTGGTAGAGACTTAGTTGGAGCAAAAATGGTTAATTTGATACCTTCACCTCGGCCAAACGATGTATATTTAGCTGTTGCAGAATTGGTGCGTAAAGAGTTTTTCGGCAACTTTATATTTAATTAAAAATTAGGTTGAAGAAGAGCGATATCGGGATGAATGCAATGGATTACAGATTGCCTGTCTCCTGAAAAATTTCGTCAGTCGCAAGGTAATATTCGTTTTCTTCCATTTTCTGCTTTACTTTTTCCATTGGGATTTCCCATATCTAAAAACGTTTTTTAATTGTAATTCTTTCATAATTTTAAAAATTTACAATTTATAATTTTTTTTATAATTCTTTTGAAATTTGTGCAACTTTTCTTATTTTTCAATTTTGAATTAATAATTCATGAGTTATACAAGATGGAAACTGTTTAAATCTTTTATTTGATGATATTTAATTGTTTAATTTGTAAGTTATGATTAAGTTATGTAAATTATGATAAGTTATGATTCTGTAGTTTGATTTACAAAATCTTTTATGTATTCATTTTGTGATTTACACTATATTTTCAGGTTATTAAACAAACGGTAATGACAACGGTTTACGGCGTCACTGAATATGGAGCAAAACGACAAATTCTTAAACAACTCAAAGAGAAAGATTTTGACCAGAAATATATACATGAAGCATCTGCATATTTAGCAAAATGCACATTTAATTCAATTAGGAAAATGTTCAAAAGTGCACGCGAGATACAGGTGATGCTTTATGTTGTAAAGAATAATTGGTATAGAATATTAAACCATGAAATTTACTTTTTATAATTTTAAAACTTACATTTAGTTTTTTATTAACTTTCATGTTGTAAAATTCCATACCAGTGACCTGACTTTTATTAATATCTAACGTTGATCTAATTTTTATTAATATCTGCTTTAAGTAGATAATTTGTGTGAATTGTAAAACAATTAATTGTAAAACAGATTCAGATATAAATATTACATTCTTAAATAAACATTCTTAAATATTTAAGAAAATGTTGCTGTCATAAGTACCGGTTGTCTAAACAGTTGAGTAATATGTTTGCAGGAGCTTTTGAATTAAAAATTTTACGAAAATTTAAATACTGAATTGTGGAAGTTATTTGAAAATTAGTATAATTTGATGACGTTAACCAATTTTTTGTTTTTTTTTTAAGTATTTGCATATTACGAATACATGGTAAATATTAAGACACCTACAATATTTTTTAATAATAAAGTAGACAGTAAAATCTTGTATTGCATAGCTTTATATATGGCAATCTCAGCAACTTATAATTCTACCATGTATTAATAAACAGCAAATTGAAAAAATTATATATGTTATCAACTTAAATAAATTATATTATATTTATTTACGGTGAATTATCGATCATGAATTGACAGTTTGTATAAATTCAAGTTTTGATTTTGGTAATACTGATCGATTTGTATCCTAAAAATTAATTAATCATCTTAAAAAATTAATATAAATATAATAAGATTGATGTGTTTAATTAATATATTATAAAAAATAAATTCTTAGTTCGTAAATTTTATACATACAGTTTAGTCTAGCAAACTTTAATGATTTTAAAAATAAAATTATAAATTCAATTCAAATCTAAATTTAAAATTAACATTTGCATATATGATAATATTAATATTATATTAATATTAGTATCATTAATATTTATATTCTTTAAATGAAATAGATTTATTTAAAACAAGAATATAAAAACATAAATGATTAAAAGCATAAACAGTCTATATTATTATATATAATATTATAATAATATTAATATATTTTAATAAATACATTAGTAAAAATAAATTCTTATTTAAAAATAAAATTTAAATAATTAATCTAGAAACGATATCTAAAACACAAAAATAAATAACGTAATCTTTGTTTGAAATGATTATCTATTTTATTGATCATTAATTTGATCAATAATATGTAGGATTGGTCATTTATTTCCTGATTTTTATAAACAAATTTCCGAATCATTAAAGCATCGTATTAATCATTAATAATCATTAATTATCAATCATTAATTCATCGTATCTAAAACCAACTTGTGAGTTTCCATAGCATAGATACCAAAGCTATGCTCTCAAATATATCTTTCAATTTTATTCCCTAAAATCAAACTAAATATTTGCAGGAATTCAATTTTATTGTTTTAATTATTTCTACTGTTGATTTTAGGATTGGCTAACAGATTCTGCTCGTTTAATGTGTGCAATAACTGGTCAGCCAATACGTTGGTCTACTCCTCTTAATTTTAAAGTTTGTCAACCATATTTTAAACCAAAAAAGGTATTCCTTGCTCCGTTGAAGCCGTTTGGTAATTTTGCGTTTTCTGCTCGTCAAAAATAGGACAAGCAAGCAGCAAAGCTCATATGGTAGCAAATAACACATTTTATTTTCTAGCTTTAAGTCAAACTATTTATAGGGTAGTTGATGGACGCAAACAAAGTACAGCAATACCACCGAACTTTATACATTCGCTTGATGCTTCGCATATGATGATGACAGCCTCACGGTGTTATCGGTTTGTTTCATTCAATATTTTGCTTTAATTGTATATTAACTGCAAATTTGTATTGCACAAAATGTACGATTCAAAATTGCTATTTTAAAAGATCTTAATTAAAGATCTATTAAGATCTTAATCTTAATCTTACATAATAAATATAAAATTTTAATTTAGAACACAAAATATATAATGCAATGTTTTGACATTTTATTAATCAACATGTCGTTAATTGCCTATTTTCCTAAAAATCATTCGGACTATTAAAACGCTATTATTCATCGTATCTAAAACGATTTAAAACAATACAGTTTTAGAAAATGTATGCCATCTAATGATGGTATGCCATTATTCCTGCTGGATAGCCACACTCAATCTGTACAGTTTTATACAAGGGCACATCTCCAACAACGTATATACACTCTTATAGAAGAATTTCACTTTAGATTTATGTCTTTAAGCGATTTACGTTGCTGATTGCAAAACGTATAATCGGGTATGTTATTAAGTTATTAATAATCAAGTTATTTTTTGTCATAAAAAATAACTTGAAAAAAAATAATTTTTCGATATTACAAATTTCGATACATTTTTAATCAAACTACTATCATCAGAAAATGAAATTTACTTTTATCGCCGCAATACACTTTCTCCATTTTATTGAAATCAAACATCTATTTAGTGAAGGACTAGATTTTGTTTCTGTACACGATTCCTATTGGACTCATGCGTGTGATGTGCCCCATCTCGGCAAGGTAATATTATTTCTTATTCTGTAAACGACTGCTTGTGATATTTAAGATATGTCGAGAAGAATTTGTAAGGCTACACGAAAGGCCTATATTGACAGGCCTCGCTGAGCAATGGAAAACATTTATCAAAAATGAATGCTGTTCATTGTACGTGTAATTTTTAGAGAAATACATTTAAACATCTGAAGTTTTAATATAATAATACAAGTTTTGATGACAATCTTAATATAATAACAAGATTTATATCTTTACCAGAGGATTTCATAACTAGATTTGCTGATTTCTGATTCCGTGAATAAATATTCCGATTTCATAAGTAAATGTTATGATTTATGATTTATTTAGAATGTAAGAGAAAAGTAATTTAATACAATTAGGTGAAATTCAAAAATAATTATTCTTTCCCGTAAGGCACGATAGTAGATTAAAGGCAACCTCTAAAAGCTTAGTATGCGAATTTATACAGCCCAAATATGCAATGAAAAAGCTGTTACTCGCGTGGTAAGAAGAAGGTTAAAGCTAAGACCAAATGCAGAAGTAACCAAGTTGAACATCGCAAGTTTAGTAATCAAATTCAGGCACTAATCGCACACAACATCTTGTTTCTTGATGGATATGGGTTTAGCCTCTATGCGTTAAACATACATGCTGAACATCAAGCATAAATGTATTAATTCAGTACCTTATCAACTTAAAAATCGTAGAAGAACATTTCATGATGTGCAATTATATCTAGAAGCAGCAACGTTTAAAATTACGAATTACTCGATAGAACATTTTCTAGGAATTCACTTATACACTTTTGCAGAAATGGTTTTGCAAGAAATTTTATGTAATTTTTTAAAGAATGTACAAGTTATGATTTTGAAGTTATAAGAGAAGAATGATAATTTTTTACGAAATTGTAGGTGATATTCAAAAATAGTTTATTCCTTCCCTGAATCCACGATAATAGATGAAAGGCTACCTAGAAATGCTGAGTTATTGAAAGAAAAATAATATAGGATTTTTAATATAAAAATTTCTATACCATGTTTTATATCGATAACACAATACAGAAGATTTTAAATAAAAATCTTCGTCAAGCATTACTTGTTATCTAAAATTAATAACATCTTAACAATTTATAGCAAATTTTATAAAATGTTATCTCTAATCATATAAATCTGACCAAAGACGTAGTCGACCTTTATAATCGACTAATTTCGGTATTCGTGTTAGTAAAATGCAATTAATCATGAGTAACTGATCCTTTAATTATAATAATAAGATATAATTATAACACTATAATGATAATTATAATATTAAAATATTGTAACATCATAATATTATAATATTATAATATTATAATATTATCATATCATTATAATATACATTATAATGATAATTATAATTCAATTATATTCGATGAATGTAAGTAGTTACGTTTATTAATTATTTTACGTTTATTTATTTATTAATGATGATCATTAATCAAAAAGATCAGATCAGGTAACTGAGTCTATTTGTTTTATATTATAAATAAAAATAAAGATAAATAATTAAAAAAATTAATTCTTATATAGGATTTTTTATAATTTTATTTATAAAGCCATCAAACTTATTATTAAAATTTAAAATAAAACTCAATTTTTATGAATTGACTAATAAATAACAGACGGTGTATCAGAATAAGTATTATAGGTCATTAGGAGGAACTGCTGTGCTATTTGTTTTCGACCCCTATTCCTCATAATTCGTTAACGAATATGTTTTCGTAATTTATATTAAAAATAAATTAATAATAATGATAATCAATTATAAATAAAATAAATAAATAATTATATAAAATTTTATTTAATTTTATTAAACTAAAATAAAAATATAAAATTAAAATTTAAAAGTAAAATCAACTTTTATGAATTGACTAATCAATAATATGCGATGTATCTAAAAATGAAATAAAATTCATCAGTAAGAACTGTCATGTTAAGTGAATGCGGACCCTATTACTCTTCCGGGTCCGAAAACATGCTAATTTTGTATTTCCTTTAATTAAATTTGATTATCAAATATCTTATTTTAGCACAAAATTATTAGAATTTACTAACAAATTTGTGGCTGTCGTGGTTTTCTTTATTTTAACCTATTATCTTCATTATCTTGTATCCTTGGCATATCCCTATGCCATTTTTTACATATTAAGAATTCGAGAACCTGCTATTTTTAATTGACGCCATCTAAGTTTTTATTTTTAAAAATTCTTTATTATTAAAATGAACTTTTATTAATTCCACGACATAGAAAACAATTTTGAATGACTATTATTTGAAAATGTTAAAAGCAATGAATTATCTGAAAATATTATTATTGTTAATATATATTTTCCTTTCTTTTACAACAAATTAACATATTAAAAATTCGTGAACTCGTTTGTTTAAATCGACGCCATCTAAGAACTTTTTTATTTCTAAAAATGCTAATGTCTTCTCCTGGCTTCACCAGGTCAAGAACGCTGTAATCTAAATCGAGAAGGCGTTCTCTTATCTGGTTTAGCCAAGATTGATCTCGATTATTTTGAATGCTAATCTTACTTCCTTTGGCATTTGTTAACAAATTTGTGTCAGACATTGGTTTATCAAATCCAAACAAATCATCTTTATTACTTATGTATTCTTCTGTGTAGCTAAAAGGTGTCATTGTCTGCTTATTGCTACGTTCAACAAGCTCATTTTTCTTGTTTAATTTCGTTAATAAGTACAGGCTGTACTTATTCAACCCTCGAGATAATTACGATAAAATTTTTTTAATTCCATGACATAGGAAACAATTTTGAATGACTAATATTTGAAAACGTTTAAAAGCAATAAATATTTTTTTTAAATATTATTATAGCAATTATATATTTTTCTTATTTTTACAACAAATTAACATATTAAAAATTCGTGAACTCGTTTGTTTAAATCGACGACATCCAAGAACTTTTTTGTTTCTAAAGATGCTTATGTCCTCTCCTGGCTTAACCAGATCAAGAACGCTGTGATCTAAATCAAACAGGCGTTGTCTTATCTGGTTTAGCAAAGATTGGTCTCGATGAGTTGACATGTTTAATTCATTTCCTTCGCTATTTTCTATCACATTTGTGTATGCCATTGATCTATCCAATCTAAACCTATCATCTTCCTCATATTGAATCTCGATGCATTGTTCGTTGTAGCTATAATCAGTCATTGTTTCTTTATTGCAATGCTTAACACTGTCAATTCTTCCTTTATTGCCTTCCTTGTTTAGAGCTCTTAACTTATTCCATACAATTACACACAGAGCGATAAATCTCGTGTAACCAATTATTATTGACAAAATCATATCAAATGTAAAAATCATTTTGTACACATAGATCATTGAGCATGTCTTTATAATGAACGTCAGATTGTAATGGCTACAAAACAGATTCAAATTTATTTAAATAATTCATATCAGCAATCAGAGGTTTCGTATTTTATTAGATTTTATTATATCAGATTTTATTTAATTTTGTTTATCTAAATTTAAAATATGAAATAATGATAAATGTAACATTTTAAATAATGATAATAAATAATTTTATAAGATTTTATTAATTTTATTTATATAAATTTAAAATATAAAACTAGAGAATTCGAAAATATAACTTATATATCTTATAACTTAATATATTAGAACTTATATAACTTATATATTAGAAAATAATACTACAATATATAATGACAGATAAAACTATAATATATAATGATATTATATAATATATAATGATATCATTCATAATTTTAATAATTCATATCTTAATTAAGTAATTTTATTTTGAATGTATACCAATATTAAAAACAAAGACAATTATATTCTTAATTTCAAAATATACGCGTTACTTTTGAGTAGTTAATTCATTAGGCAATTTTTGTTTATACAATGAATAATCATTTAATTGTAAAACTTACGCATTTTAGTCTAATTTTAATATTCTTATATTTCTCAAATGAAATATTAAATTTGTTTCTAAATGAAAATTAAAAAATTATTCAATTATTTTAATTATTTTAATTATTTTAAATTTAAATTATTATTATTTATTTTAATTATTTTAATTATTCGCGTTCTTCGCGGTAATTAATAATATTTTATGTAGCTAAAAGCAGTAATTATATAAATTAATAATTAGGTTTATTTAATTAGTTTGATCCTGGTTAAATTTAAGTTTTAATAAAGCATTAATTAAATAATTAATGGAGAATAGAAAATTAATTATTTAATTATTTTTTTAATTAAAATACAATTTAATATTTAGTTAACCATTAATTACTTTCTGTAGGCAATATATTATATATTATATTATATTTCGCCAAAATACTAGTATTTCTTCTAATTTAGTCTTTCTTCTAAATTAGGTCATGACTGTTTCACTGTCTATAAACAAATCTGTTTATAGACATTTAAAATATTTATTTTAAATTTTATTTAACGATATTTGATTGTTTAATTTTCACTTGTGTATTCAAAAAATCAATATTTTATCAATATTAACTCTAGTCGTGATGCCAATTTAAATTACAATCAAAAGCAGATACTTTGGTTGCTCGACGAAAAACTCAACAGACTTCCAGAATTGGGTCAACTGGACATTAACGAAGTGCTCAAATCCGAATATTTCTTCAGCTAACATTTCTATCTTTGATAAATAAATGTCATTTTGTCTTAATAAATAAGTACCATATTATTTGTGATATTTACTTCGAAGATTATATTATGCATTTGCGATTTATTAATTCGTAAAAAATTAAAAAAATTTAAATAAAAATTTTAAATTTTAAAGTATAAAGTAATTTAAAAATTACTTTATTATCTTATCTTAGTGTCTAGAAGTGAGTAATCTTTACTTAGTCGGTAATTCAACAGAACAGCGTTTTTAACAAGATATTAGAACCTTGCGTTATTTAAATTCACAATATAATAGGACTTTAATGGGATTTTATTTTTATTCGTGTTTAAAATTTGTTTAAACATTAATTTTGGATACAGTTTTATCTATCATCTAAAAGTTTTCCATTTATACTATACATTTGAAGTATTTTTGTCACAGATATCACCTTTTAAATATTATCGCCAACAAAACGTACAATTTGAATTTACCTCAGAACTACAATGTTAGAATTGCGAATGATGGCTCAAGCTGCGTTCTATATATTTATTACGGAGAAGAATAAATTCTTTCACGTTTCGAAAACGAAAATGAATTTAAACGAAATCAACTTCAGTGCTATTTGCCTTACAGTTTGAGACTGAAAACTTTAAAATTAACTAAACAATTGCTAAAACTTTTTCTGCTATATTTGATTTTAATTTCATTTTTATTGAATTCTATTAATTAAATAAGAAGTTAACAAATATAAAATGTTTTGTTATCATCAATATAAGAAATTATATTGAAATAAGAAATATTTAAATTATATTCTTATATTTAAATAAGAAATTTTATATTTAAACATTAAACATTCAACCGCTTTTATATTAAAGGTGAACAGTGCAAATTGGAAAAAGTTGCATTTTCGTGTTAGGCAGACGAGTTTTGTAAACTCGCTTGTCTATCATGTTACGTGAAATTTCGGTGAACGAATAATTTCTATAGCAAAAGATTTCAATTTAACCAGATGAATAAAAACTAAGGATATAGGATAAAAAACTAATAATAAAAACTAGAAAATATTGAATACTAACGAAGTTAGAGAGCATTGATTTTTGCAACAGTCAAAGGTTAGCGGATAATATAAATTTAAAAGCAATCAGAATTGATAATTTAAATTTCACATAGCAATGTTCAAAAGAAAATAACAATTCGGTTTCGTTTAATCGTAGATTAAATGTAAATTGATATTATTATATGCAATCGGTGTTTGTATTAGCTCAAAACAATAATTTTACATAATACTGGTAAACTTTGGCAGATTGCTCCATAATATTAAAACTTAATATAAAACTATAGAGGTTATAATGCAATTTTTATGGAAACTGTTAATTTATAATTAATCTTATGTATCTTATGAATATCTCAACGAGAGTGATACCAATTCGCGTTTATTTTGTTAGTCATTTTAGCCAGACGTCAAAGAACTACGAAAAACACTACTAGATGCCGTTTCGTCATCACTATGACTCTTCAGTGCCAGTTCCCTCCCACTGCTGGATGCAGAGGATGACTAGCAGACGGCTCTATCAAAGAATCATGTGAATGATGCACTAGAAAACCACTAGTGATATCATTTAGTGCTTAACCAGCACTACCGCTTCACCAAATAGGATCATTTGCGCAAAAGCACTGCAAAATGCCAGCGCGAGGTATCTTGTGTATCGGCTAACTTGTTATGAAATCTCAAAACGAGAGTGATACCAATCCGCGTGAATTTTTTGTTAGTCATTTTAGCCAGACGCGGAAGATCGACGAAAAACACTGCTAGATGCCGTTTCGTCGTCACTTTGACTCTTCAGTGCCAGTTCCCTCCCACTGCTAGATGCAGAGGATGACTAGCAGACGGCTCTATCAATGAATCATGTGAATGATGCACTAGAAAACCTATAGTGACATCATCATTGAGTGCTGAATTAGCACTACTGCTTCACCAAATAGGATCATTAGCGCAAAAGCACTGCAAAATGCCAGCGCGATGTATCTTGTGTATCGGCTAACATATTTTATGAATATCTCAAGATATTCATAAGATACCTTGCGCTGCCATTTGCCAGTGCGTTTGCGCTAATGATCCTATGTGGTGAAGCAGTAGTGCTAATTCAGCACTCAATTATTATGTCACTAGAGGTTTTCTGGTGCATCATTCACATGATTATTTAATAGAGCCGTCTGCTAGTCATCCTCTGCATCTAGCAGTGGGAAGGAACTGACACTGAAGAGTCATAGTGATGACAAAAGGGAATCTAGTTGTGTTTTTCGTAGTTCTTCGACGTCTGGCTAAAATGACTAGCATAATTTATGTATCAATTGACAGATTGAATAATCGAGTATATTTCGAAAGTATTTAAAGTTCTTGATATACTGTATATCGTGTTTAGAATCTAATAAAATTAACTGCACTTAATTTTATAATTTATTGTAATTCAATAAATTATAAATAAATTTTATCAAGATTAATGATATTAATATTTAATATAAATTCATATTAATCGGAAATTTTACACTCATTGTATATGTGATGAATATGGACATTATGTTAATTGATAAAATAGTATGTGCGGTATTGTTACTATGCGCGGTAACTCGATCTCGTCATTAAATATAATTACGAGAATATATTTATAAATTAATGTGACGTCATTAATTATAATGACGTCACAGGGCCACTTTTAAACTGTATTAAACATAACATTTAATTACAGTTGATTGTTTCAGTATCTTAATGTTTTGTCAGTTATTGTATTTGTCGACTTTAATCAGAATCTAGCCGATAAACAGTTTATTGCGAATATAAAATTTATTACTTGGCAGCATTTAAAAAACATCTGTTGATATTTTTATCACTCCTTTTATGGTATCTTTATTATGTATAAATATTTTTAGATGTGGTATGAAATATTACCTATTTTGGGAATTATGGGCTTTTGTGTCGGTTTTCCGTCATTCTTTGCTCATAAAATGAGTTATTACATTCGTGATGGAAAGGTAACTAGATTTATTTATGTATAATTAGCAGTTGATCTAGCAAACAGATTTTTACATCTATAACAATGCAGTTATTGATAAACGGCAATGTCTATATAAAACGTATGTTTGTAAGTTATCAAAAATATACGATTTAATATAAATTTTCTTAAAGTTACACAAAGTATATTTTTACTAAAAGATAAGTGTTTACTTATCCTAAAGATCTGCTATATATTTCGATTGAGAATTCTCAAGTTTTATATTTATAAAAGCGCTTGTTGGCTAAATTAACGATGTAAGACTGAATTTAAGTTTTATAATTTTCATGGGTCAGCTAATAGTTATTTATCCAGCTTTAGATGATGTGCATCAATTATGTCAGGAAAACATATTTCCTGACATATTTCCTCGGATATTGTACTTTACGCATCGAGTAAGGTTCAAACTTTTAGTTAATAAGGCTTTTGGATTTTAGTTGAATTGATTCAAAGTTGTTTTGAAATGCGCTTTTAGTCTTTGAAACTTGGGTAGTCTGTTATGCAGCTGGGCTATGCGGCTTGGCCATCGTTACATCCACTACAATGATAACAAATATTAATGTTGCTTAAAGTTACTGGTTTATGAGAATCGTAGACACCATAAATTACATAATTGTAAATTGTCGTGATGTTGTTTTTCAGTAATTAACTGATCGGGCTTCTTGAGATAACAAAGAATTAAGAGTATTTCCAAAATTTTTTTATTATTTATTACACGAATTATATACTTTGAGATAAGTAGAGATTTCACTGTAGAAGATTCAAAGTAAACATCAAATTCTTCACAGAAATTAAATATTAAATTAT